>CAMZMU010000071.1:21466045-21846093 GCA_947311845.1 Poa pratensis
AGATGACATGATTAAATGATAACGGCTTGAAAGTCCCACCTCACTGTTAGCTGAATTGTTGAATTGCTGAAAACATGTACGCATTTGGTGTCTTTGAAACTATTTCCTCAGCTTTATCAAGTGCTCCTTTTAGTCCCTTTGTATGATCAGTTAACACGATTCTGCTCCAAATGCACGTAGAAGAATGCGTCTCTCAACATCTATTGATGAAGGCATAGTTGCTATCAGCTTGTATCCTCTAGCAGCAGCTATGAAGCTAGGGCTATGCCGTCATCCCAGTTGTTGGTTCTACAAAATGGTCTGCAGAGGTATAAAGTATGTGCATAGGTTAGCACCTCCATGATCATAATACTCCAAAATATTATAAGCACAACCAACCTTGTTTGGAGAAATCAAATCCTTTCTCTTCCGCATCATCGATCATGTTAATGCAATCCTGCAAGCAGATACTGAATGAGAGTTGATACAAACAACTTTGCATAATACCCACAAAAAAAAAATGTCAGGGGGTTATCCCCGGGTAGGGTCAAGGCTTGGCATAAGGTGGTGTTCGAAGTTGTGCCGAGGTACGGAAAGGGCCGACCTGTTTGGGCCTGGGAAGGTCCGAGCTTCATCTTGACCTGGAGAGTACAGGCCGACCTATTTTGGCCCAGAGGGGTCCGAGGTATACTGTTGGCCAGGGCCGAGGTTCACTGTCCGAGCTATGTTCAGCCGACCTAACTACCTCAGTGCAGTGGTTTGTGTTGTGAGTGCAGGAGAAGCTGTGGGGAGGAAGTAAGATCCGACCTGGTAAAGGAGATTAAGCGCAAGACCCGAGGTACGGAGCCCGTCACATCCGTGCCGAGCTAACCGAGGTGGTGGGCTGTAGGTCGGGCAGGAGTCAATGCTCCTGTCACTTCCAGCCGGGTAGAGCGCCTGACACGGGAGCGTCTGTCAAGGAGCATGGCAGAGGCGTGCTCCGGGTTCGGCGGGCCTGCACGTCTCTGATCGCTGACCACGCGAGGTCTGGGAAAAGGCTACGAGGTAGCTCTGCCAGGCCACGTCCTGTCTCGGTCAGAGGGGACATGCTAGTTCTGCCGTTAGGCTACAGGAGATGGGCAAGCCACGTCTTGTCCCTGACCGAGGTACGGTGGTACGGTGGTGACCGTTGCAGAGGCATGGCAACAGTGTTCTGCGAGGGGCACAATGGTAACCCGGCTGGCCTATATAGTGGGCTTCACCCCCTCCTGCTAAGAGAGAGACCCCCCCCCGCGCTGGACTAGTTGATCAAGAGAGAAAGAGAGAGAGAGAGGAAGCTCGGAACACCCCGGAAACACCTCGGATCAGCTCGGAGTGCCTTCTTCCTCCCGTCTAGCTCCATCTTTACCTCAAGTTCTCACCATTGTATCATCATACAGCTCGAGGAGCAGCTTGTACTTGTCACTCTGAGCTATACACTGGCTAGGATAGTGCTGCAGTAGGGGTGTTACCTCCACAAGAGGGCCCCGAAGCAGGGTACATCGTGGTGTGCTTTGTGTTCTTGCTTTCTTGGTTCTTCGTTCGTGTTCTTGCGTGTTCTTGCGTGTGCACTTCTTGAGTGCATAAACCCTCCCCGGATTCCCCCAACGACCATTCGGCCCCATCTTAGCCATACCTATGGCATCTGCCGTGATCCCACCACGACAGTTGGCGCCCACCGTGGGGCAGATTGAGGCGTTGGAGGGAGTTTTCATCCGGACGGGCTCAGGCGAGCGTGTTCTTTCCGGGCTTGTCGCCAAGATCGGAGAGTTCACCTTCATCAGCGACAACGCGGGGTGTTTCGCCGGCAAGCCTTTCCCCGAGGACGGCTTCACCATGATGCTCGGCAGCTTCGTCACGTACGTTGCTGTCGAGGTTGTTCGCGGGTACCCGGAGCAGGTGCTCGTGGACGACGAAACTCCTCTCCTCGCGGCTTTAGGTCGGCGTATCACTCGCCCCGAGAGCTGCGTAGAGGTGATGATGACAGGCCCGGTTGACGCCGTGGCAAAGTAGATGCCAGCCAGTCCAAGGCAGCCGAGGTTGCTAAGGTGAGATCTGCAAAGCCCAGGCTAGAGAAGGACTTGCCTGGCACCCCAGAGCTGCGGGCCGAGGTGCGACCCTGGTAGAGATAGTGGATACACTGGCAGACCCAGTAAATCCAGGAGTGGACATAGTAGTGACTGTGGCCGACCTAGAGGCAAAGCGTGTCCTGTTGCAGAAGGAGGCTGTAGCAATGATAACAGCTAGAGATGAGTTCAATAGAGATCTGCGCGAGTACAATGCAGCGAATGGCTTCACCCCGGTAGCGGTTGATACACATAGGGGAGCCGAGGTGCGGCAGAGAGGCAAGGGGCTCAACGATGAGATAAACAGGGAGGCTCGACCTACCACCTCGGCTAGGAGTGGGAGTCGCGTGTCAACTGGAAGGCCGGTGTATAGTTCCCCTGCTAAGAACCTCAGAGCTGCCGAGGCAGGCAGGGCCGAGCTATCCGGATTATCTGGAGATGCATGGCGTGCGCAGCAGAAGCGAGTCAATGAGTTAGTATATGTGGCTAACCAGCAGAATGAGGCTCTCCGCAGAGCATATGCCGGGGCTGGTGATTCAGAGATGGTTTATTCAGCTAGGCCAGTCAGTCAGGTGTCCAAGGGGCAAGCCTCGTCTCCACTCGTCGGAGGAGCCGATCGAGCCCGGAGTGTCACCTCGGGTCAGAACCAGCAGCTGCAGATGTATGATCCAGTCCTAGCAGCAAAGCAGAAGGTGGGCCAGGGCAATGCTAGCCGAGCTAAGGGAAACCCCGGCCCAGGCAATGCGAGCCGGCTAAGGGTAACTCCGGTCAGGGAAATCAGAACGGCGGTCAAGCAGCATCGGCTGGCCGAGGTAAACCACCTCCGCCCCCGAGGTATCAGCAACAACCTCGGCAGCAGGGGCAATATCAGCGAGAGCCGGAGTATGTTCAGCAACCTCAGAACGTCGGTCAAGGCGATGACCGATATGATGATGGAGACTCGGCCATGGCACGAGCTGGATACCACAGAGTGGATGGGGCGTTGGGACCTCGGATAGGAGGTCGGATGTTAGCTCCAGGCGATGTCCGTAACAAGCTGGATAGAATCTACTTGTCTGAGCAACTGGAGGAGGAAGGCCCTCCTGGTCCGGCGTGTTTTGGACCTCGGATCATGAAGGAGCCACCACCACCAGTATCTCAGTTCCAGTTAGGTCGGAACACCAAGCCATACAATGGGAGCACCAAGCCACAAGATTGGCTGACAGATTATGTATCCTCGGTGCACATTGCGGGGGGCAATCGCCGATGGGCGGTCCGGTATCTCCCGCACATGTTGGAAGGTCCAGCTCGGATCTGGCTGAATAATTTGCCGGAGTATAGTATCAACTCCTGGATAGACTTGGAGCTGGCGTTTAACAGCAACTTTGCTAGTACATACAAGAGGCCAAACCGACCTCAGCTCCTGGCGGCATGTAAGCAAGATGATCATGAAACTGACCGAGAATTCTTAACTCGGTGGAGCAATGTTCGGAATTCCTGTGAAGGAGTGGTAGAGGCACAGGCCATTTCCTGGTTTGCAGATGGTGTCGACATGGCAGCATGCTGTGGCAGAGGCTCCAGAGAGATATGCCGAGATCCCTAGCAGAAACAATCCGGGTTGCAGATTCTTATGCCCTGGGTGATCCGATGCAGCCAGCAGCAGAGGCAGGAGCACGTAACAGAAGGAGGGAGCCAATAAACAACCGGCTCGGACCAAGGTGTAATGACCGTCAGGAGTTCGGACAGAAGAGGAGGGAGCCGGACTATCCATACCCTCCAACCAAGTTGCAGCGGTGAACCCGGATCAGCCCGGAGCTGGAGGTGTCCAGAGGCCAAAAATCAATGGTCCGGCATTTAGTCCGAACCCGGAGCCACCCATGACCTATGAATTAATGATAGATGGTCCGTGCTGTTACCATACGACTGACCCGCGCAAGCCAGCCAACCATTCAACCCGGCAGTGCAGCTGGAACCGCAGAATCAGAGAAGAGGGGGCAAGGGCCGGAGGAATCAGAACAGGACCACCACCTCAGAGATTTCAGCCGAGGTCCCACCCTAATCTGTCCGGAGCAAATGTTACCCCGATAACCACTGCACCTCTTCCGAGGCCTGCAGCAGCAAGACCCGTGAATGTTGTGAATGTCCGAGGTAATAACAACAACAATGGTGCCGGACCAAGTCAGCAGTATGAATACCCCGGAAATGACTATAGAGAGGTTCATGCGAGCTATGTGGTCTTTGTGACCGAGCCCACTGACAAGAAGAGCGTGCAGAGGCGTGCCATGGAGGTGAATGCAGTAATGCCGGTGGTGCCGACCTATATGAACTGGTCTGAGCAGGAGATCACTTGGAGCAGAAAGGACACACCTCGGATCATGCCGAGCCCTGGAAAGTATGCCCTGGTGGTAGATCCAACGTTGTGTGGGCCTACCAACAATGTGAGGTTCACCCGAGTTCTGGTGGACAATGGCAGTGCCATCAACATCATGTACCGAGACACAATGGTGAAATTGGGCATCTCGCCTAATCAGTTGATGCCAAGCAGTTGTACTTTTCATGGGATTGTGCCCGGCGTTTCCTGTGCACCCATGGGCAAGATATGGGTGGATGTAGCATTTGGAACCAAGGAAAATTGCCGAGTTGAGAGTATCGAGTTCGAGGTGGTGGACTTGGAGAGTGCATACCATGCACTGCTTGGAAGGCCGGCTTTGGCCAAGTTCATGATTTCCACCCATGTTGCATACCTGAAGATGAAAATGCCAGGGCCTAATGGATCATATCCATCTCGGGTGACTACAAGCGAGCAATTCAGTGTGCCTCGGCGGGATCTAACCTGCCGAGTCTTTGGTGATCGCAGCCGAGAAGAAGAAGCTGCATCAAGTGGTGGCAATGGCGCAGTCAACACAGCTCGGCCTGTCCGGACTGATGAGCCCGGACTCAACTGCGGCGTTCGAGGTACCCAAGGAGACCAAGAATCCCCATTGACCCGGAGCACCCAGAGCATGTGGCCATCATTGGGACCGGGCTAGGCGAGAAATAGGAAGGCGAGCTCTGTCACTTCCTCCGTGAGAATCGGGATATCTTTGCATGGTCGGCTAAGGACCTGCCAGGTGTTCCGAGGGAGTTGGCAGAGCACTCTTTATTTGTTAGGCCAGAGGTGAAACCGGTGAGGCAACCGACCCGTCGTCTCTCAGACGACCGGAGACAAGTGGTGCTGGACGAGCTGGCTAAGTTGCTTGCAGCCGGGTTCATAATGGAGGTACTGCATCCGGACTGGATATCCAATCCGGTCTGGTGGAAAAGAAGAAAGACGAGCCAGCCGTGGTCAAGGTGTGGCGCATGTGCATTGACTTCACTAACCTCAACAAGGCGTGCCCAAAAGATCCGTTTCCATTACCTCGGATTGATCAAGTGATCGATTCCACTGCTGGTTGTGAACTGTTATCTTTTATCGATGCGTACTCTGGTTTTCACCAGATACCACTGAACCCAAAGGATCAAATAAAGACTGCTTTTATTACCCCGTATGGGGCGTATTGCTATCGTGTCATGTGTTTTGGTCTGAGAAATGCCGGGGCAACTTATCAGAGGTGTATGCAGAAATGCCTGCACTCTCAGATGGGCAAAAATGTGCAAGTGTATGTCGACGATATTGTCATCAAAACTAAGGAGAAACATACTCTCCTCGAGGATCTCGAGGAGACATTTGTGAATTTGAGAAAGTATCGGTTGAAGCTTAACCCGGACAAGTGCACCTTTGGTGTCCCGGCTGGAAAGTTGCTCGGATTCCTGGTGTCTAGCCGAGGTATCGAGGTTAACCCGGCCAAAATCCGAGCTATTGAGAGCATGAAGTTACCGAAGTGTTTGAAAGATGTGCAGAAGTTCACAGGGTGCCTAGCCTCGTTGAGCCGATTTGTAGCTCGGCTAGGAGAAAAAGCATTGCCTTTGTACCAGCTCATGAAGAAAAGTACCGGGTTTACATGGACCCCGCAGGCCGACGTGGCGTTTGGTGAGCTGAAAAAGATGTTGTCCACTGCCCCGGTGTTGGCGTCACCATTGCACAATGAGCCGATGTTACTTTACATTGCGGCCACAAACCGAGTTGTAAGTGTGGCAGTGGTGGTGGAGCGCGAAGAAGGTGGCAGGTCGGTGCAGAGACCGGTGTATTACTTGAGCGAGGTGATCTCTACCTCGAAGCAGAACTATCCTCACTACCAGAAGATGACGTATGGTGTTTACCTGGCGGTCAAGAAGTTGAAGCATTATTTCCAGGAGCATCCCATGACGGTGGTGTGCGAAGCTCCAATCTCGGAGATCATCGGGTGCAAAGATGCAACTGGCCGAGTTGCCAAATGGGCGATTGAGGTGTCTCCATATGCACCACATTATGAGAGAAGAGACGCAATTAAATCCCAGGCGTTGCCGGACTTCTTTTGTGATTGGGCCGAGATGCAGTATGAGCCACCCAGGCCGGACTATAATTATTGGAAAATGCATTTTGATGGGTCCAAAACAAAGATCGGGCTGGGGGCTGGAATAGTCCTCACCTCGCCAAAGCAAGATCAGCTGAAGTACGTGCTGCAGATTCATTTCTCAGCATCAAACAATGTGGCGGAGTATGAGGCCTTAATCCATGGCCTCAAGGTGGCAAAGGAGATCGGTATCCGGCGTGTAGAGTGCTTCGGCGATTCCGACCTGGTGGTGCAACAATCTTCTGGAACTTGGGATGCTCTGGATGCCAACATGGCGTTATATCGGTTCCATGTGCAAAAGATATCCGGGTTCTTTGAAGGGTGTGAGTACAGGCATATACCTCGGGCAGAAAATGATGCTGCCGACGTGTTGTCAAAGCTCGGTTCATCAAAGAGGCAGTACCACCAGGGGTAGCCCTGAATCACTTGAGAACTCCTTCAATCAAACCTTCTCCTGAATCCGAATCTATTTTCATCCCGGCGGAGCAAGAGCCCGGACCTGTTCCAATGGAGGTAGACGTCGGATGCGTTTGGTCGGACCCGGGGACTGCGTGGCAGAGCTCGGGGACTGCACACCAACTGCACCTCGGGGACTGCTCATCCAGACTCGGGGACTGGTCGCAGGATGGTGGAGGAAATAATGGAGGAGATTATGGTGGCCGAGCCAATGGAGGTGGATGAGGAACTTTTTCCTTTGCACCCGGTGCCGGAGTGGGCGGAGCAAATTATGAAGTTCATAACGGAGGGAAGCACGCCAAGTGACACAACCGAGGCTAGGAGGATTCAAAGGAGGGCCAAGGCGTACACCATCATCAACAAGGAGCTCTATAAAAGAAGCGTAACCGAGGTGTTGCAACGGTGTGTTGAGCCAGCTGAAGGCAAGGAGATGCTTTTGGAGATCCACCAAGGAGAATGTGGTCATCATTGCAGCACAAGAGCTCTGGTGGCCAAGGTGTTTAGGCATGGGTTCTATTGGCCCACTGCTCTTGCTGATGCAGAGGCCATAGTCCGGAGATGTGAAGGATGCCAAAGGTTTGCCAAGCAAACGCATATGCCAGCTCGGCGCTCAAAACAATTCCTATCACTTGGCCGTTTGCGGTATGGTGTTTGGATATGGTGGGAGAGTTCAAACCAGCCCGAGGTAACATGACACACATATTGGTGATGGTGGACAAGTTCACCAAGTGGATCGAGGTGAAACCAATCCGGAAGTTGGATGGTCATTCAGCAGTGACTTTCTTGAAGGAGATTATTCTGCGATATGGCTACCCCCATAGCATTATCTCGGACAACGGCACTAACTTTGCTGTTGGAGAGTTCGCTCGGTTTTGCATGAACAAGGGAATCCGGCTGGACATAGCCTCGGTGGCACACCCGGAGTCTAATGGACAAGTGGAAAGATCAAATGCTCTAGTGTTGGCCGGCATCAAGGCTCGGCTCATTGAACCACTGCTGAAAACGCCGGGGTGTTGGATAGATGAGATACCAGCAGTACTGTGGGGTCTAAGGACCACGCCAAATCGATCAACTGGCTATACGCCATTTTTTATGGTCTATGGGGCAGAAGCTATGCTACCCACTGACATCGAATATGATGCGCCCAGAGTGGCAATGTACACTGAAGCCGAGGCAAAAGAGGCTCGGGAGGATGCAGTAGATCTGCTTGAGGAAGCGAGAGAATTGGCCTCATCTCGGTCAGCAATTTACCAGCAAGGTCTCCGACGTTATCATAGCCGGAGTATCAACCCTCGTGTGTTTCACGAGGGAGATTTGGTGCTAAGGTGGTGCAGCGCAAGAAAGGCCGGCACAAGTTGTCACCTCCATGGGAGGGACCGTTCGTTGTGAGCCGAGCTCTGCTCAATGATTCCTACTATCTTATAGATGCGCAGGAACCAAGGGAAGATGGGCTGGACAACCCCGGGTCAGAGGTCAGGCGACCATGGAACGTAGCTCTACTCCGACCTTTCTACTCATGAAAGGCGCAATGTATGTACCTCGGTTAATCCTTAATAAAAATGTCGGCACTCCGAGGTTAAAGCTCGGGGACTGCCTCGCTCTTGTGCTTATGTTTTATCTCTGTTTGTCAGTTTCGTTCATATGCCGAACTATTTTGAACCTCGTCTCAAACTTCAAGTAATGTGTGCTATGAAACTAATCTTGTGACTCGACTGGCATCTGCCTAAAAGGTAGTCAAGAGCAAAGAGGAAAAAACGTGGGAGACATGAAAATGAACTCGGGGACTCGGTCCAAAATATAGTTCGGCATGTGTCGTTTACTAACCCCTGTCTTTACCTTTCGTTTATGTCGGATGACTTTGAAACATACCTCGGAATTTACCAAGTACTGTATGCTATGAACAACAATCTTGTGACTCGACTGTCGAACGCCAAATGGCAGACAAGAGCAAAGAATGCCAAATATAGTAAACACGAAAGTAAACTCGAGCAATCATTCAAAAGGATTCGACGTAAAGCTTAGAAAAGCATGGTTCGAATAAGCATGATAGTAACAGAGGTAGCAAAAGGAACTACTTAAGTTTGATTACATCTGCGTCCCGGCATACCGGGGATTTAATGAAGTTTTTTGGCCAAGCATAAGTTCAGGTCGAGGCATCAGGAATTACGTCGGCAGCAGCCGATGCAGCAGGGATTTCGTCCGGAGCCGAGGTAGCCTGGGAGGTGCTGGCAACGTCGGCAGTAACCTCGGCACCAGGTTGTGGAGAAGCCTCGGTTTCTGCTTCGCGGGTGTCACCATCGTCACCTTGCTCGGCTTCGACGTCGGATTCTGTTTCGTATTCATCCTCTTCTGGCTCGTCATCTTCGGCGTCGGAGTAGGTGTCTCCCTCGCTCAAGTTCTTGGTGTTGGCATATCCAGCGAAGAAGGCAGCCATCTTTTCGCGCGCTGGATGAGAATTGGGTCCGTGGACCAGGGCGAGCCTCGGCGAAGAGTGTCCATCTTTTCGAGGTCGATCTTCTCGCACCAAGTCATGATGAATTTGAGAGCGGCATCAGCTCCAGCGCGAGCTGAAGATGAGCGCCACTCTCGAGTCTTTGTTCGGCTTCACGAAGCTTGGCGGCGAGCTCAGGCGTAGTATTGGGAGCATCGGCAAGAGGCCACAAGGCTCGGAAAGCAGACACACCTGCATCGAGGAGTTCGGACCCAATGGTTTTCAAGGGATGGATCCGAGCTTTGATGGCCACGATGTGGTCCTCAATGGTCCAGACGGGGTTCGTCTCGTTACGCCTCTTCCTGTGCTGATCAGTGATATTGCGGCCGAGATTTGGGTGTAGGTGAAGTGCTCTGCAGAAGGATAGCCTGTTAATAATGAAAGAAACAGTTCGGCAAAGAGCCAGTACTGTTGAGGACAAAGCAAGGATAAGGGGGGCAAGAAGCTTACCGTCCATTTCTTGGTTGATGCGTTCCAGCGTCGGGAGGAGCTGGTTAACCGAAGCTTGAAGGGCTTCATAAGCCTCGGTGGCCGAGGTGGCGCGGGCCTCGGCTAACTGGAGCGCATTCTCATGTTCCTTGGCGGCATCCTCCCGAAGTTTCTTCTCTGTTTCAACAACACTGGCCTTTTCCGCCTGCAGCTGCTCTTTTTCGACGTCCGCAGCTCAGTGATGCGCTTCAGTTCCTTTACCAGACGAGCTACTTCGGCTTTCTCTTGTTGGAGCTTCTCGTCCAAAGAGTTCTTTTCTGCAAGGACGGCCTTGTGCTCGTCGTGGAGTTTCTTGTGGTCAAACAAGAGGGTATGAAAGATGTCCGTGCGGACGTTCATAGTATTCTGCAAGGAAGAAAAACATAGCTCGGTTAGAAAGGCTATACCTCGACAAGAGTCTCGGGGACTCGGAGTCAAATCATTGGGAAAATGTTGCCGGGGTATGCCTCGACAGGAGTCTCGGGGACTCGTACCCGAGGTGCATGCTAAGTAAGGTAAAATGGTTTGGATACGTCGGATGAAAATTGAAAGTTGAGATTCAAGCCAAACAATTTTAACTCCGGCGGAGCGTCAATAGTTTACCTCGAATCTCGGGGACTGGGAATGGTGGATATTAGATGAGATACTGCATGAAAGTAAAGAGAATAGGACTTACGTCGATGTTTTGAGCAGCACGCAGGGCAGCTTGTAGGTCGTACGCTTCGGCCGCAGGCGCTGTTTCCCGCAGGATGCTCAGCCACCGGAGCAGCTAGGGAGGCCGAGGAGACCTCGTCTGCAGAATTCCAGTCTGCATTGTAGTGTTCCAAGGAGCCGAGGCTCTGGTCACTGTCAGTGCGCAGAGGAGGATATCCCCACGGTCCGCCCTGCTCGATGCCCCTAACCGAGGCCTCCAAGGCCAAAGCAGCCTCGGAGCTTGAAGCAGGCCGGTTATCCAATATAAGAGATGCCCTCCGAGCATATTCTTCGGCCGGAGGGCAGTCTCATCAACGGGTGCGGCGAATGGAGGAATTCGGCGTGTCACCGGGGAGGAGACCTCGGTTGCATCCTTGAAGGAGAAGAGATAGTCAGGGTGCCAGACCCAGATGTTGGTTTGGGGGTGACCTTAGACTTCACCGTCTCTTTCTCTTTCTCCTTGCCTTCTCCAACGGCAAGGTAGTCTGGCGAACTGGTTTTTGGGGCTGTTGCTTGGGCTGCTGCTTGCTGTTGCTTCTGCTGATGCTTTGTTGTTGCTGCTGTTGGTTGCGGGCAGTCTGGCTGCGGGGGGAGAGTCGAGGCTCCGGCAAGGCGGTAGCCGGAGTTCTGGCGCGATTGGTCCCCGCATCCGTTTGAGGACGCGGAGAAGTCTGACCTCGGGTGGGGCAGATTTCTCCAAGGCCGGGCCAGACCTCGGTGGAGGAGATCCGGGGCGAGAGTTCGTCGGGGTGGTCGTGGCTTCAGAGGCACCAACGGGTGCAGTCATGGAGGATACCTCCTGATCCACGTCTATGGGGTCACTGCAACGAAGGGAAGATGGTTAAGTGTTAATACCGAGGTAATATGTTTAAGCAACAAACATGTTGGCTATAGAGCAAAGCATTACCCATCCGAGGTAGGAAACCTCTTGCCCCCTCGGGCATGAGGAGGATTTCCGGACTTCTTCAGCCGACGTCTCTTGACCGGAGCCTCAGTGGGTCCGGAGGCTCCAGTGGCGGATGGTTCGGCGGCCGAAGTTGCGGCACCAGCGCGTTTCCGGCTGGTTGCTGGAGTAAAGTTCGGAAGGTGAGGAAGGCAGGAGATAGGTACCGCGTTTATTGGTTCCATGACGAGAAATCCCTCCTCGTCATCCGAAATCTCTTGAACTGAAGCTTGTGCTTGAGGCTTACCCGCGGTGGTGACGCGGGCCGAGGCAATGGGCATGTAATCCTCGTTGTCAGGATCCACGTTGGATGGTGGGTCCTCGACAGGGAGATCCTTGCCGAAGTGGTCCGCAGGATGGACTCCATCCTCGGCGGTCTGGCGGGAGAACAGCTATATGGCAGACATATGAAAAGGAGTTAGGAAGAAAATGGTCAAGATGAACGTCGGTAGCAAGACCTCGGTGGTAAAGGAGTACCGAAGAAAACGTCGGAATAGCGTACCTGTTTTGGTGGCTTGGTCCTGTAGTGGGGTTCCCTTCCCCATGTCCAAGCGTCAGAGATCTTGGACTTGGTGATAGCTCGGACTCGCCGAGCTACCGCGGCGTTGTCCAGTGCAACGTGCGTATGGCGGGTGGATCATAAAGACCGCTCATGTGGCAGATCTTGTGAGTCCTCGCCTGGAGAGGGGAGACCCTGCGCTTCACGAATGTGCAGGCCAGATCGTCAGCCGTCAGGACTTTCCCGTCGTTCGCAGGGTCCTCCGGGTCCTGCCATTTCGCAACATACCCATGGATGGACTTGATTTCGCCGGTGAGGGGGAGTGTAGTCCCAGTTGAGCGTTCTGTAGGAGGGCTGAGGTTAAACGCCGGCAGGTTGAGGAAGTCCTCTTCGCCGGAGTTCTTCACGTAAAACCACGTCCGGAGCCACTTGCGAACGGTGTCCGGAGTAGCGATACGTGGGAAGATGGAGTTTCGGCGAGGAGCTATGGCTGCTCCGCAGGCGGTTAGTAGCTTGGGCAGATCCTTGTTTTTGGATCCGGGATCACTTGCCGCTTAAGTTGGAAGTAGCGAGAAAAGAGGTCTACCGTGGCTTTGAGGCCGAGGTATCCCTCAGAGAAGGAAACGATGCAGGAGAGAGTGGTGATGGCGTTGGCGGGGAGGTGATGAACCTGGAGTCCGAACTTGTCGAGGAAGCTCCGGAAGAAATCACTAACGGGCAGTCCGAAGCCGCGCTGGAAGTGCGCGACGAAGACCACCCGTTCCCCTTCCTTGACTTGAGGCTCGAGTTCGCCCTCTGGCAGGCGACACTCTACCCCGGCGGGAATCCGCCGAGTCGCCCTGAGCCACTGGATTTCGTCCGGAGTTACATCCGAACCTTCCCAGCCGGCTCGTTCTCCGACCTCCAGTTCGAGGTCTGGAACCTCGGTTTGTTCCGAAGTCTCAGGAGGAGACATCTCGGCAGAATCAATCTGCAGAAGAATGCACAGAAGTTTAGCAAAAGAAAAAGTAAATCTGGAATCTAAGGCTATATCTGGCTAACTCAGGAGGAGTTGGACGGCTATCTAATGTACCTAGAGGCACATATATGCTAGGCGAACGTCAGTCCGAGAACATATGAAGAACCAAAGCGCGAAGAGGAAGAAACCTAGGGCAATGCCTAGGGTATCAAGAAAGGGAGTGCATACCGTGAAAACGAGGTGCTGAAGGGCGGCGCCGGTGACGCGGTCGCAGCGGCGACGAAGGAGCTGCTCGTCGGCGACGGCGGGAACACGTTTCTTCTCGACTGGAAGCAGCAGCACTGGTTGCGATGGAGGCGAGACGGCGACGGAAGGAGGAAGAAGATGGCGAAGTTGCCCGTGGGGCCCTACTTATAGCCGCGTGCGGTAACTGCACGCATTAACTGTGCCACTACCGCGCGGTTATCGGGAAGGCGCGGGATAGTGTGCGGGTGGGCGCACGGTTACGCGGTTTGTGGCCGCACGATCGGCCACATCGTGGGCCGCAGGGTGGCAACCGCCTACCCCGGATTTCCTGCGCTGGTCAGCGCGAGAATCGAGGGGTCGGGGGCGGTCAAGTACTTGAGTGCGCAGGTGCGCTGTTCGGTGGGTCCGGCTGACGAGGGCGGCGTGTGGTCAGAACCTGGTTTTCAGAGGTCCGGATTCCGAAGCCCGGGCAGAGATTCTTCGCCACGTGCCTCGGAAAATCTTGAGGCAAGATGGTGCTGAGTCAGATAGCTCGGAGAGTTCAGTTCGCATATCTACCTCGGATTGGATGGTGGTGTGTGGGAGGTACCTCGGCGTGACTATGTTGGAGGTCGGTTTAGGAGGGGGTGTGATGCTTGTTTTGAACCTGCTACGACCCTCCTTCCGAGGTCGTAGGACCGCACCAGCTTCGGGGACTAATGTCGGGGGAGTATCCCCGGGTAGGGTCAAGGCTTGGCATAAGGTGGTGTTCGAAGTTGTGCCGAGGTACGGAAAGGGCCGACCTGTTTGGGCCTGGGAAGGTCCGAGCTTCATCTTGACCTGGAGAGTACAGGCCGACCTATTTTGGCCCAGAGGGGTCCGAGGTTTACTGTTGGCCAGGGCCGAGGTTCACTGTCCGAGCTATGTTCAGCCGACCTAACTACCTCAGTGCAGTGGTTTGTGTTGTGAGTGCAGGAGAAGCTGTGGGGAGGAAGTAAGATCCGACCTGGTAAAGGAGATTAAGAGCAAGACCCGAGGTACGGAGCCCGTCACATCCGTGCCGAGCTAACCGAGGTGGTGGGCTGTAGGTCGGGCAGGAGTCAATGCTCCTGTCACTTCCAGCCGGTACAAGAGCGCCGGACACGGGAGCGTCTGTCAAGGAGCCTGGCAGAGGCGTGCTCCGGGTTCGGCGGGCCTGCACGTCTCCGATCGCTGACCACGCGGGATCTGGGAAAAGGCTACGAGGTAGCTCTGCCAGGCCACGTCCTGTCTCGGTCAGAGGGGACATGCTAGTTCTGCCGTTAAGCTACAGGAGATGGGCAAGCCACGTCTTGTCCCTGACCGAGGTACGGTAGTACGGTGGTGACCGTTGCAGAGGCATGGCTACAGTGTTCTGCGAGGGGCACAATGGTAACCCGGCTGGCCTATATAGTGGGCTTCACCCCCTCCTGCTAAAGAGAGAGACCCCCCCCCCCCCCCCCCGCGCTGGAACTAGTTGATCAAGAGAGAAAAGAGAGAGAGAGAGAGAGTGGAAGCTCGGATCACCCCGGAAACACCTCGGACTCGGCTCGGAGTGCCTTCTTCCTCCCGTCTAGCTCCATCTTCTACCTTGAGTTCTCACCTTTGTAGCGTCATACAGCTCGAGGAGCAGCTTGTACTTGTCGCTCTGAGCTATACACTGGCTAGGATAGTGCTGCAGTAGGGGTGTTACCTCCACAAGAGGGCCCCGAAGCAGGGTACATCGTGGTGTGCTTTGTGTTCTTGCTTTCTTGGTTCTTCGTTCGTGTTCTTGCGTGTTCTTGCGTGTGCATTTCTTGAGTGCATAAACCCTCCCCGGATTCCCCCAACGACCATTCGGCCCCATCTTAGCCATACCTATGGCATCTGCCGTGATCCCACCACGACAAAAAACATAGCATAATATTGTTCGATAGCAATGCATACCTGTCTTTCACGCTTTTGCAAGGTCCCATGTACTCAAGCTTTGCCGCAATATTAGCGACACAACCTTCAACAACATTATTCAGATATACCATCGGGGTCTTCCCGATTAGCTGATCCACAAGATAGACACCATTATATCAGAACAAACTGGGGTTTATCCAAGTATACCTCACACGTGATTAGTTCACAAAATATAGAAAACGAGCTATATTGACCACGGGGTTCCAGTAGTATCTACTTCGACTGATTTTATAGATTCAATGCTATTCAGTGACAACACCAGATGTTTGCAGTCTGGTAGGGAAAAAGTTCAACAAGCATGTCATAACAATCAAGAAAAGAACACCCACTTCCCTTCAAGCACAATACTAAGAAGCACAAAAATCGTACGGACGAGAGAATATTAATGGCTCAGCCAGCTTCCCCGTGCGGTTAATAGAGGCCACCCATATCTCTAGGCTTTACCACACCAGTACGAGAAGCGCAAAAATCGTAAGGGCGAGAGAATAGGTCACGCACCTGGGTGACGTCCAGCGCAATGTTCACCGCTTCAATCTCATCGACGTACTCCTCCGGGATCTCGACGGCGGCGGGGGCCGCGACCTTAGGCGATGAGGCCGTGGAAAGGGGCCGGCGGGCTGATACGGAGCGCGGGGAGGCGAGGAAACGGGGCGCTCCTCCACAAGTACTAGCGTACGAGCGTGCGGAGGAAATGGCGGCGGTGGACGGGAGGAGGAGGGAGGAGGCTGGCGGCGACGCCGTCGCCATGCCGCTGTCTGCGCGTGGGGTTTAGAGAGGGGGAAAGAGAAGAGCCGCCGTTCGGATAAGGGAAAATGGGGAGTGCGTTGTCGGGTCCCTGGGGTTTAGCCGCTTCCTGGCCAGTTCCGTGAGCTGCTTGAGACTGGCCTAGTTCCGTGAACGGGGAATTTGCAACCTACTTTTAGGGCCATTTTGGGATGTGCAAAATATCTGCGTTCAAACCAGGCTCAGTAGCACACAGACCTAATTCCTACTTAAACCTAGATTTCGTATAAAATTACAGCGATTTCTTAGAAACAAACACACACTCACGACTCACCCAAGTATTCCTTAGCATATCAAGAGAAACCGTTTTAACTTCCTTGAACAGTGGTATCATCATATTAGATTGTGCTCGTGTTAACTTGGGGGAATACAAAGTTTTACCATTGGGTAATGCTGTGATATCTTTTGAGCCGACTGTTGGTCCCGTCCGACGTTCACACTTCAAACCGATAATACAAGTGGAGTCCAAGGACATGTGGGCCGCTGCCAAGGTATGGAGCTAACACTTGCCACAAAAATAGAGGTACAACAATTTTTGGCTCGTGACTAAATCATGTGTTCCTTCTGTAAGCTATCAAAAGGGGCCGTCTACATTACTAGGGATCATGTAGGCCGTGGGGCCTTATTTTGGTACTCTCGGAAGCTTAGAACTGGAACTGCATCTGCTTTGTGTATCCGAGCTCCTCAAGGTGCGCAGCCATCGCCTTGTTCATCGGAGGAGGGCCGCATCTCAAGATCTAAATTGGGAAAGAAAAGACATATCACTATCTCGGAGAGCAGATACAGATAGGGGTTCCTGAAAAAACGCCACTTGGCACCTGCTTGTAAACAGAGTTCCAAGCAATGAACACTTGAGTTTTACCTGAATATCCTCAGCAGGCGCTGGACATTGAGTTTTAATCATGTCCTGAGACACAAACCCAACACCACCGTTCCAGGCTTCAGGAGGCTGCACAAGCAAACGACAGTCACAATCTGTTGCAAATGCCTCGGTTTTACAATGGGAGTCATTACTGTTGATGCAACTCTGTACCATGGACTAGGGATGATGAGAGCACACAGTTACTTTTAGCAGATAAAAGACAAATTAATAGTGTGGTTATATTTCACTTGAATTTCACCCAATCAACAAAAACTGTTATTAATCATTTTAAGTAGTCCAACGATACTCAAAACCTATCTGTGTGGCCATCTAGCTCTGCCCTGCAACTATCTAGCAGTGTTGCACTACCGTGCGTTCAACAATCAATAGCCCACCCCACAGTGTGGCCATGAGACTCATAACAGAAATTCTGCACCTACTTCTGCTAGTTCCCAGGATTAATGGAAAATGTAGAGTCCTAGATTCCGTTGTTGCCAAACAAAGCTACTAATGCGCTTCCACGCATCAAATACAGTGTACTGATTTGATACGCACATCTAGTTAAAACCTGAGAAGAACATAGGGTGTACCTGATTCAACACATAGTAGATCTTAAAGCGGTCCGGATATTCTTCAGCCATGCTGTCCAGCTCTTCCTGCACAGATTCAACAGACTATCAATTTGGCACGGAAGCAAAATAGCACACTATCATTGAAGTGAATTCATCATAAGAATATATCTTTGCTCAAGCACATGCTGCTTTCATGGGATTTGAGTAACTCTGCCATTCATGTACCACTTGCAGATGATTCGACACTACATCAAAAAAGAAAACTAGGGAAGCTATACATTCAACTGTCATCAACGAAATGGATATATAACTGATACAAACTAATAAAGGGCTATACGAGCAATGTAACTCTGATATAACAGGTCAACAGTTGGAAAGTATATATCTCTTTTTGAAACCAAAGCATATATCTCAGATATAGATTCTGTATCAGATGCCTGCCGAAAACCAAAATAATGGTCTCTACATAAAAAAAGGTGATTCAACCTTCAGAAGGATGTCTTCAGATGAGACATTTGCATAGATTAGATGAACCTTCGTTTTGTCATTAGGGTTCTCAAGTATTGCCCTTGCAACCTGTGTGAACAGAAAAGAAAATGTTAGTATAGACCAGAAAAACTGGTTTATAGCATCATTGACTGCAATATTGAACTTTGAACTTGTTTTTTACTTGGAACATTGGAGTAATGCCTGAACCACCAGCTAGCATTCCGAAAGCTCTCACTTGCCCGACTTGGTACTTGAAACGACCCTAGACCAGAGAACAAATCATGTTAAACTTATACTTAAAGGGAAAATAAGCATGACATTGTAAATGTGGACTATAAATAAGAACGACTGTGCTGGATAAAAAAGAGTGTTACCTTAGGCCCTTTCACGGACATATAATCGCCAACTTTCATTTCTCGGAAGTGATGAGACATTCTTCCTTGAGGGTACATCTGCATTTTGAGGAAAAGAAAATTGTTAAAGAGCAAGAGTGAAGAAACTACAGCTTAACACACAATTGTGTGGCACAAAAAGCTAAGGTTCGAGATTGCGAAACAATATATCTGCATAGTACGAAGAAGTGAATCCATACCTTTATAACAAGCTGAAAATTTCCTAGATCAGAATCCAAAGTAGTAGGCGTGTAAGGCTTGATTACTTCTTCACCAGTAGCATCTTGTCCTCTGAATAAAAGGAGGGAACATAACATGATTTAAGATAAAAGGTTATATTGTGAGAGCAACCTTCAGAAATCAGAAGCAGCACAGAGTTCAAACCTGCAACTGATATGTTGACCAATTGGAAGGCCTAACGCAGAAGTAGGCGTTGGAAGAGCAAATCGGAATTTTGCAACATTATGGCTTATTTGTGTCTTTTCCACAAGTTTGAACTCCTTGAAGCTCTCAGGATCCAAGCAGCCTGATGGTGCGTAAAGAACACCAACAATGACATTAAGCTATAGCCTCGAACAACAGAAATGATGCCTGAGCACAAAGTGCTTATTTGGGTGATGAAAGAAAGAAGTAATGGAAGCTAGAAAGAGTCAAAAAAATCCGCAAGCAACTAATAAGCAACAATATATTGTTTCGCAATTCCGCAAGTAAGATGCTACAGAATCACCCACAATAAGCAACAAAAATAGAAAAGATATTGCAGAGTACCAGGAATCCATTTATTGAACTCACATCAGAAACACATCGTAAATCCAGAATCTCAACAAGCGAAACGGGTACTAGCCACTAGGCAGGTAAGGTGTACTCGTTTGCTTAGATCCTTTAACCAGGCCATTCTTCGTGAGTACTGTCCATTATAACATAACAAGAGCAACCGAGATAAATGGGGAAAATCAGCATGCCGCACAACTCCACTTAGGGCCTCCAGAAATGGAGCCGGCAGTAAAACACGGCTGCAACATTCTTGTACCCATTAGGTTCACTGACAGAGACACTAAAACAAGTAAACAACTCCCTAACTGGTCGTCCCACAGACTACTGCAAGCACCAACAATACTTAAGTGGCTCAGCTTAATAAAGAAAAGTAAACCCCGTTGTACTTTTATCGTGTTCTCGTGTCCGTACAGTGAGCAGCTTGGAGACTGCAAATGGCCACTCCGCACTCAGCAGACCAAGTCCGGCAGGTACAGTAGAGCTACAAAAACTAGTAAAAGGTAGTACTACCACGCATATCACAATGGGCTGAATTCGCAGGCTCACGGCTCCACTCGTTCGCTCTCCACCAAAACTAATCGAAAGCCCACGGATTCCGGTGGCAACCAGATCGCATACGGATCAGGGACATCTCGTCTAATTTGCATGCATGCATCTGCGCACAAACGAAACAAGCATACATAACATACCCTTGGGCTTCTTGGATCGTCGGAGGAGGAAGGCGCCGCCGACGGCGACGGCGACGACCGCGACGGCGATGGCCGCCATGGTCTCGACGCTCCGCCCCTGCAGGTAATCCATGGCTGTCCCGGTTGGGCGCTCGGGCTGGGGGTTGGTTGGTTGGTCTGCGGTGTTTGGTGTGGGATTTAGCTGCTGGGTTTAGATGTGGTGGAGCGGAGCGGGTTAGCTGCGACTGCGGGAGCGGAGGTAGGTGGTGGAAGACGGAAACCGTGGTGCCGTGTACCTGTGGGCGCGGTGGCGGAGATCGCGAGGTCCTATTCGCCTTTCTGACCAAGTACAGGTCTGAATCTCCGGTGCGATTCGGCTGACTACAGTACACTGAAAAAAGTAACAGGTTACCACACAGGGATCAGTCGACGTGCTCTGGAAAATAAAATTACATCTGAAACAGCGTCTTGGTTTGCACACGAGACATGAGCGCCTGATCCGAGGCTACTCTTTTCTGAAAGAAGGCACAATTTGAATAAAGCACTCTCCAGTCTCCACTATCACTATGCCTTCAAAATTCTTATAATTTCTTAGTGCTACTTGTCTACTGCGAGATTAACTCTCTGAAATCTTTACATAAACTCGAATTATGAGTGCTCTATTGAGTGGTAATGCAAGGTTCACACATCACAGTACTGAAAGTAATTTCCTGCTAACATCAGTCGTTGTCAAAGTAGACGTTGAGGCCAACTCGTTTCTGGTGTGGTGTCCGGTGTGTGCTTCCCAGTATGGGTAAGGTTGATTGGTCAGCTGTTTTTTTTTGCGGGAAAGACGAAGTAGTATTAATCCAGTATCCTTACAGGACAGTCCTCAGAAAATACGAAAAATACAAACAAGTTCCTATGGATAACGAAGTCGACGTCGCCGAGGAAGACATGCCGCTGGCGCGCCGCCGCCGCTCCGCCCTTGCAACCTTGGATCGGCTGGAGTCCCATGGCTGGCGGGAAGTCAACGAACCTCGAATCCCACGAAGGACCTCCATCTTGCGTCGTCTTCGTCGCCTTCCGACTGGATCTGACCACCTGCGTCTTCTTGAAGCTCATCCGCCGGATCCGCCGCACACGGACTCCGGCCCGGGAAGACGGCGCACGGCAGCTCCACCGAGCTGCGAGCACCGGACTGGAAGCAGAGAAGCAGCCGGCCTCCACCGAGACCAACCACCAGAGGAGAGCTCCGCCGCCGCAAACCACCACGCCCGCAACACCTTCTCCTCCCACGCGTCGCCGGCGAGGAACCCACTCACACCTAGCTATGTACAGGCGAGATCCGGGGTTCCCCCACCCTCCCGCCGCCGGAACGGCCGGCGGAGAGAGGGGGAACCAACGAGTCGTCGCCGGCGAGCTGGAGCGAACGAGAGGTTTCAGAAATCGCCCTACCCTACTGTAGCGGGGGGAGGGAGACGACCAAGGTTTCGTCTGCAGTTGTTGATTGGTCAGCTGTTTAGACTACTTCCTTGTATACCACTTGTACATCTCCCATTTCATGTGGTCGGATCAGATTTTCAGATCAGCGGCCGGTTAGTTTTGACTTTTGACTTTTGGACTTTGAGCACCATTCGGAATATGGGAAAGTCGCTCCGGGTTGGGGGACTACTCCTTTTATGGGCGTCGCAATGGCTTTATTCGCTATATTCCTATCTATCATTTTAGAAATTTATAATTCTTCTGTTTTACTGGACGGAATTTTAACCAATTAGGTTTCTACTAACTAAAACCAGGAAGAGGGCAAACCACCTTCCAAGATATTTGAAAGGAACAAAATAAATGATTTATTTTCGAGAATCATGAATAAAGTTGGTATAGTTAGATAGATATGACCTTCCTTACAGCATCTCCGATATAGCTGCTCTATTTTAGAACACCAAAAATTGGTTAAGTAAAATTTACAAGACCAAAAAGTGGGTTTTAGGCGTGAAAGTGAGCATCTCCAATAACTGGTCTAAAATAGGGCACCAAATAGGACACAACTGCTCCAACAGCTGCCATAGAATAGGGCCACACACCACATCTTATTTTTCACGATTGCAAACATATTGCATACAAATAATATCAAACTCTCAATCTCATATCCTGGACCAAACACTTCTATCACCGCCTTTGCAAATTATTTGACAAAAAGGTTAGAAGTGCTCTCTCCTATTGCCAAGTTATCATCAATTAAATCTGTCGGAACACCATAGGCCATCTTCTGCAATGTGGCAGTCACCTTCTACTCACTGCTATGTCCAAGCAATCTAGTGCAATTCCTTCTTTGTTCAAAGGATCGGTCATGTTGCTTCACAGAATTGCAAAATGTGAAGAAACAAATTCATAGACATCCTAAACCGGCGTCGAAAGTATCTCTCGAGAGATACCGAATTTGGATCAAAATAGTTGCGCATCAATATTTCGTGAGCCTCTTGTTGTTCTCCTCGTAAGAAGTCATGGCTAAAACCGAATCCGCCATACTTCGTTTTCTTGTTGTGTGCACCATCACGAGCAAAGCAGTCGTTTGACACCTGAATGTCAAGTTAGAGACGGATAATCAGCGTCGCCGTATCGTTGATGATGACCGAAGCAGCCGTCACGAGGCTCGATCCTGGCGGTGGTGCGTCTATCAGCAGACCTCAACACGACGCCGAAGAGCTACGAAGGGCAGCGGCAGTGCGGCTACCGAATCGACTGGATTAAACGCAGTGTCGCTATCCCAAATCGGTGCCGCGACGGGGGCGCTCACGGTCGTCTAGAGTGGCAGGGTCACGGCGGTGCCGCTAAAGGGCGGAGGGGCGAGATGGAGCAGAGGGGCCACCGTGATAGTTGGGTGGGCGTCCGGTCCCGCGCGGGAAACTTCTTCGGCGCGGCGGTTGGAGGCTCCCGCATGACGGAAAAAGTTTTTGGGCAGCCGCCCAAGAGCTATATATTTGTAGCATTTGGTGCTGTTTTTTTTGTCTGCCCAATATTTTTTTGTGCCAAAACTTATGTTAAAACAGCTGTTGGATCAAAGATTTTTACCGCCAAATACCCTATAAAAATAGTTAAACCCTAATAGGGCAGCTAGTGGAGATACTCTTATCAGATCGCCGCCGCAAGACAACAGGCCTTGGAAGTTACTAGTTGTTGGGCCTTAAATGGCTGAGCAATTCGCACTTTTGGGGCTGCCTGCAGGCCTGCATGTTAACGACCTGACTGCCTGTGAATTAGGCCCTCTCAAGTTCTGGGCTCTCACTACACTCGAAATAAAAATAGTCCCGGGCTCTCGCAGTCACACGCCTGAAATGCTGAAACCTGAGTAATAGGGGTGGGCATATAAACCGAGTACCGAAAACCGAAGCCGAATTAACCGACACCGAATCCAAATTAACCGAACC
Source organism: Poa pratensis (assembly GCA_947311845.1). Taxonomy (NCBI): domain Eukaryota; kingdom Viridiplantae; phylum Streptophyta; class Magnoliopsida; order Poales; family Poaceae; genus Poa; species Poa pratensis. The sequence goes on from CAMZMU010000071.1 coordinate 21,489,205, forward strand.
CGAGAAATACGGTTCCTAATGCGGTTACCAGTTCTGAAAACCCGAAATTATTTTGGTGCATGGCTCTTGTCTTAAACTGAACCAGTGCAGGTAGCAACGTATACAAGGTCAAACTTTCCCCTCCCCGTCACTGTGCAGGAGGCGAAGGCGAAGGCGATTTTTGGAGCGACTCCGCCGATCCACCGGGTGCGGCCGCTGAGCCGTGGGATTCTTCCCCTCCGCCGGCCGCTTCGGCGGCGGGAGGGTGGGGGATCCCCGGCTCCGGTCTGTATATATGGTAGGGTAGGGGGGAGATCTCGCCGGAGGCGCTCTGGAGGAGGTGGTGCGGCTGGTGTTCGGTTTGGCGTCGGCGCGGGCTTCTCCGGCGGTGCTGCCCCTCGGGGCGCGGCGTCTCTGCGCTCGACTTGCGGGAGCTCGGGGCCCGGCGTGGTGCTCGAGCTTCTCTGGCTTCCGCCGGATCCGTGCTGGCGGCGGATCTGGCGGTGGGAACCCTGGGCTCGTCGAGTTCTTCGACTTCCTCCGGCGACGGCTCCGATGGCGGCCGAGGCAAGGTGGTGTGGATGGGACAGGGGGGCGCTTGCCCTGGTCGTTCATCGACAAAAGCTCCGCCGCGGCGCGGCGGACGGGCACGGCAGCGTCTCTCATAGGGCAAAGTTTTCCCTGACAGCGGCAAGGTGGCGGCTGGTGGTCCTCGTCTCCGACGCCGGTGATGTAGTTGTTCTCGTTGCTTGTGGTTCCTTTTCCTCTACGTATTGTGGTTCTGTATTTCTACTGTGTACTTTGTACGTGGTTTTCGTTTGAATATACGTGGTGAAAATGCAAAAAAAAAGGTAGCAACGTATACGCAGAACATGATCTTGCTCACACCAATTTATATTATTTTTCTGGAAAAATGGAGAAAGTAAAATTGGAACCAGAAGGACTGACCAACGCAAGAAACACCTACTCCCTCCGTGCATGAATATAAGACGTTTTAGCTATTGCACATGTTGTATACATGCACACTAAAATGAGTGCATGCACACTAAAATGTGTCTACATACATTTGTATACATATACATGTGGACAAATGCTAAAACATCTTATATTAAAAAACGGAGGGAGTACTTGTCAAAAAAAAGAAAGACAAACGGCAGAAACACCTTGTTCCCTGTGAACTGTTAGCTCTACTGAAAGTGCTCCCTTCGACAAATCAAATGCTGGTGAGCGAACCCGACGAACTGCTTACCTGCTCAATTGTAGAGTAACTGTTGATTCCTTCCATGACCTGGGACCATGCATTTTGCTACGGACTTGGCAATTGCAGCTTTCTTCGGATCATAAGTTCTTTCAGTAGCTTGTGTTACAGACTTGCAGGGATTCTATTAAACCAGGAACTTAAATATATCACGGTATCGGTGTCTGTCTGCCAAGAGGTTAGAGCATTTGCAGCTAATTTACACAGCAATCATGCCTGCAACGGATTTGCTAGGGCAGCAGCAAGTTTGTATCTAAAGTTACAGACGAAAGGAAACACATGTGAGGGTGCTTTATCTCAACGTGGCAAACCATAAAAAGCAACCAGTTGAACAACCAACACAAACGGATCACGAGATCTGAACATGTCTTGGGTTGAATCTTTATTTGAACATTCACAGAACCACTATGCAAAACAAGGGTAACATTATTTTGACTTCAATAACATCAGATAGAGTTCAATATACAAGATGAACAAGATCGGAAAACATATAAACTGAAAAAAATCTTAATGCTAGAGTTCTTTTCATGGAATAATCCATGAAGACACCATGGAAATAAAGGTCGGTAAAAATGAAAGCGATGGTGTGCAAACACTCCACTGGATGCAGATCCACCATCAGGACAATAATAAGGATTACCAACTAAAGAATTGTACAATTACAGCCTAACCGAATATAAGTATCTTAGACCATAAGAATTACAGTAATTATTAAGTTATAAGACCTGATTCTGATTATAAACTGAAGTGACAAAAAGTATGCTTAGGCTGGGAGGTGACAACTCACTGACATAAGTGCCGATGAGTCAAATGTGCAAAATATGATTGAAAGGAGGCAAAGAAAGAAAAAATGAAGGAATGTGCTAGTTTATATTACCTTCAATATATGTAATTATTTGTCAAAGAAATAAAGAAAGAATAATGCAAAATTATCTGTGATGGAGGAATATGAGGATTGACCCTCTAAAAACTTATCAAGATGGCACAGGCATGTCATTGGAGGACCAAAAGAGAGCATAGAAATTCCAGAACTTGATTCCTCTCCCCCGTATCATAATCAAGATATAACGAGGATACGTATTTATTTTGAACTCAGTTAAGCTGTTCATTTTTACCACTGAAGACATTCCATAGCTTGCTCACACGAAGTTCAAGCAAATTTTAAGGTTGCCATCTTATATAAATTTAAAAAAGAGTATACTGGATTACCAAACTAGGACTCAATGATCAAGATACAGAAACACCTCACTCTCAACTAGTAATTCATGACAAATAATAGTTAAAGAAAATTTATCATCCATGCCATGAAGGAGTTAGAATTCTACCTCACGAAAGCACACATCAAGTAAAAAACAACATTTCATAAAGGGAAAATGAATACAAACTGTTGTCAGATACAAAGTGTAAACACAGTGGCATCAAAGAACAAAATTATCAGCATCAAAGCCATTATAAGAAAAAATATAGACGAGCAGGGATCAATCAGGCAATAAGAAACATCCGGCAAGAACCGCAACCTTCTGTATACTGGCTGGTATGTAACTATGTATATGCAGAATCTCATGATCAACAGAGAAGAGAATTAAAAGCAGGGTCATATTTATGTCCAGACATATATCCTCTGCATAGTAACACACTCATAGTCTGTAATCTATCATCCGGTATTCTGATATGGTAACTATTTCTATCATCCTTTTATTTCCCTCTCCCTATACTTATTACCGAGGGCGCAACTTATATAGTAATCCAGCCACTATTATTACTAAGGAGTAGCACGAGGAGGCTATCTGAACCTTCTACTTCTTGATCCTGCGCACTTTCTTTGCGCCCCAGACCTCCATGCGCCTCTTGGGGCATCCACATGGCGCGCGGAAGACGAGCACGGTGCGACCGTTGGGCGGCGCCATCTTCCGGAGCTCGGCCTCGAGCTCGCGGTGCTCGTCCCCGAGATCCACGGGGCGCGCCCCCGCGGCGGCGAGCATCAGCGCCGATCGCGCGGCGGCGGCGGGCGTGGGGCGGCCGCGCACGCACTCCTCCGTCTCGAGGTTGATGTCGAACTCGACGGCCTTCTTGAGGCCCCTGCAGCGCGGCTTCCCGCACTTGCGCGCGTGGTGGCCGAGGAGCTGCCAGCCGAGCAGGGCGGCCGCGAGGGCTGCCACCGAGAAGCAGGTGGCGGCCGGGTGGACCAGGGAGACCGCCTCGAGGAGGAGCAGCTTTAGGTGCGGGATGATGAGGATGCCCAGCGCGGCGAGGACGGCGAGGAGCACGAGCGCGTCGACCAGGGCTGCCATGGAGGAATTGTCGCAGAAGTCGGTGAGGTTCCTGGTCGAGGAGGGGGAGGAGGCGCGCTTGGATCGGGAGTAGGTGGCGTCGGCGGCCCTGCGGTGGTGCTCGAACGCGCGCAGGAACTCGACCAGGCTCCGGCACTCCGCCATGGCGCGGCGCGGGCCGGCGGGTGATGCACACCCGTTTGTGTTCTTCCTCTGGTGTGGTGCGCGAGTTTTGGGAGGGAGGTGGGGCGGTGTGGTGTGGTGGGGGCGTCGGGATCTGTGGGATTTGCCTGCCGATCTGATCGGTGGGGTTGGGGACTCGGCACGCAGCACCACCTCCGCACGGTGGTGGTAAGAGGTAACGGAACGTCGGAGGCGTTTTCCGTTTCTATTCCGCCGCGCGCTGCTGCAGACACGATGACGCGGACACTGCGAACGGAAGACGACGATGTCAACGCTGCACTGAACACGTTACGGTCACCGTCGAAATGCCGTAGCGCCGTACGAGCCACTCCCTGCGCAAAAAGTTTCCGTGCGCAAGTGCACAACATCAGGAAAAGAAAAGGCTTGGTAGCAGCAGCAGTGCACGTCTCTGCCACGGAGAATTTAAAGGATGGCCAGCGACTTTCGGCTCGTCCTTTCCTCCGCCCGGCCGGTGTCGTCCTTGCTTACACGGTGCTTCCCTTTCCCGTCGATGATCTTTTCCTTCCGTGGAGGGATCCTCTGTTGCATTCCGATCAGGGAATGGAATGTCCCGTCTGACAGTCAGACGAGGCGAGCCAACGCCCAGTCTGGGAAGAAAAGAGGGCGTCATCTTGGCGACTGATGGGAGATGCCGAACTCTGCTTTGTGCCCACTAATTTGTCAAAGAACGACGTCATGCTAGCTGCCCGACTGCTATAATTTGTGGCGGGAAGATTAGTCCTGAGTCCTGACGTGAAACCGAGGGACTCCTCGTGATAACGGCACATGATCGAAAACATGGTACAATGTCAATACCGTAATCATGCATGCTCCATAGAGTTTTCGTCGCTTTCACATGGCGTAAGACTGCATTTGGTTCAGCGATCGACTGAATCTTGTTATTGTATTCACATCCTTGACCGTGCTTCTAGTGCGTTGAACGGACAACTGAATCTGTTGCCGAAATTTGGATCGATCCCTCGGATTGTTACAACTTACAAGTGAGTGCTCCATCCAACAACGAACAGCGCTCATTTGACAACCCGATTTGCATGGAAAGTTCATCAAAATGAAGGAAAATTTTCTGCCACATAAGAAATTTAATTATGCGAATTGCAATAAGAAATAACGTTACAAAAGTACAGATAGAAAAAACGATGCTACCAAACTTTCATGACAAAAAAACCGAAATAAAGTCATAAAACTGGAAAACAAACATTATGAATTCTACAAATTTTACTTGGAGGAGTAGGGTGAGGGGGAGGGAATTAAAAGGGGGGAAAAGTGTAGTAGAAAGACCAATAAAATTCATGACAAAAAAAATGTATGCCTCGTTGTTGCTTTTTTCGTGTGGCGTCACACATTTTATGATTTTCTTCTTTATTAATTGTATTTCCTATATTTTTACTTTGCATGCACGTTCATAAATGCATATAATATTTTAGCCATATCTAACCATAAATGCATATAATGCCCTCTCTGATATTTTCTACTAGATTTTCTAGTTTTTCTCTTGATTTGTGAATATCTTTTTAATAGATTGGCCCCATATGCGAAATCATCGTGCAATAGATTGAGAGCGCAAATTTGTACCTTTTGGGGGTTATGTTCAGACATGATAGTTTTGAAGTCGGAGACACATACGGTGTGACATCACGTGTTATGTCCAGCGTGCGACTCTCATTGTTTGTGTTTAGCTTGCCCTAGAGAATCATAGGAAGCGGAGGATCACAAAACTAAGCAAATAGTTGAGAACCGAAAATACTCTCCACTCGTCACCGATCAGATAAATTAAGATCTTATTAAAAAAATGCATTTGGTAGTACTACAACATGATTGGATTTCTTTGGCGGCACTACTCGTTTATTTAGTTCGTAGAAAATACAAGAAAAGTAAACAAAGATTCCGTTCCACCTAGCATGCCAAAAAATGTAGGATTTCTAACATCCATCTACCTACTATATATTAGAGTTTCCTTGTGCAATGAACGATACAATAACACTTATCGATAAAGGGGAATATATAATTTTTTGTAGTAATTTAATATTGGGAATATATGCAAAGTTAATTCAAATCAAAAATAAAGTTTTGGAAAATGGTTGCAAAGCCTTGCCCTTCTTTTTACCTCTCTCTTTCTTTCTCTCTTCTTTCGTCTCCCTCTTCGCCGATAAGATCGTGCCGGGACGCCCTAGATCGATGCCAAGAATTTGCCGCACTTCTTCTTGCTCAAACTGCCACGTTTTCACCGGAATTCGCCGCCTCCGGTCGTCGCCGTTCCAAGCCTCCTCGTGCCAAGGAGAACGCGGGAATGGAACCGCCTCCTCGTCGCCAAGTAGCACTGCTCCTGATTTGTACTAAACTTCTTTACATTGTTATAAATCATTTCCCAACAAATGGTATTACAAAATGTATTGTGTTGCATTAAGATAAAAAAACCACGTAGCATGTTATTAAATATTAAGATATATTACTTTCTGTTTACAATTTTATCGCCTAACTTTGCACTTACACTTGCACTAATTTCAGCCAAGATTGCAAGAACTTGACATTTGTAATTATCTTTTTAGATAAAATAACCATTAAAAATACTGGTTAAATCGAATTCCCTTGGATCAAATAAAAATTGAAAAGAACCCAATATGTATCCTTGAGTTTTGGGCTCACTTTGATAAATTAGGTATATGTAGGTGTTCGGTGACCATTAGTATCCTAAAGTATCTTGGTGAAGACCTCTAAGCCCCATGATAGTTTTTTTTAAATACATGATTTTTGCATCTTAGGTATAAGTAAATAGCAAATTCTAGGATTTGTTATGTGTATATCACGGATTTGTCCCGAATGTTGGCATTGCTCGTTTATTGCGGTAATATATTGATTTCATGCTTATGAATTCAACATTCAGCTAGCATCGCATATTGAAAAAGTATGTTAGTTCAACTGGCATCATCAGCACTTCTCTTCTAATGTTATAGTGAGTGATACAACACCCTCCCTTACAACAAAGTCCAACTCTCTTCCAACTGTCAATGTGTTGGGCTAAATTTCATTCCCACTTGTCGGCATGCGTGAATAGGCCATATGACATTTTCGGTAATTTAATCGTCTAAGAGCAAATTCCAACATAGATCATTTGGTGACACAGAAGTAACATTACACCTTGACTTCTTATGGTTTGACTCTGATTTGAAAACTTTACTCAGATTCAAGTGTTTTCTACTGATCAAACACCCATTTCTACTAAATTTGTTATCTAAAACTCTCTTAATTTTTCACTACCATTTCTAACATCTTATTTTTTCACTACCTTTCTAACATCTAACAAGAGAATGTGCTTAGCATAAACCAACAAACAGAAGAGGTGCATTTGTTCAAAAGGTCATAGGCGTAGATGCAAATTTTCGAAAACATTTGTTCGAAAGGTCAAGTTTTAGTTCAGAAAACTACGTTTGCCAGCCTCCACGGGTCCTGAGAATCACATGGGATTCCTCCCCCACTGCGTATTGTAGTTCCCTTCTGAAATAAAGATGTAGCTGCTTCAATTATATAAATTCATCAGAGATGCGTATATTTACCCACGAGAGTTTGTCAGCCTTATTGCTTTTTCATAGTAGTGTTCTCACGTCCTCACCCATACTTCCTTGGTATGGAGCCAGGTATGAAGTCGAAAGCCAATCACCGCCCTTCTCACGACCCCACATATCCGCCTAAGGTGATGCAACCGGTACATGGACCAATAGCGCATCACCACTCCCGAGCTACTAGAACGAGTTCACCCAACTAGGTGGAAAGTTTACGCGCTTCCACGCCGTTAGCCGCCACAACGACCAAACCAGATTTAGCATGCTGAGGATATACGAAAGGGAAAAGATCCGACTGACTTTACCGTCCAAAGCAGATCTCATGGTAGACGTCGTCGATATATGGCGCAAAGGATCACTGCGATATTTTATTAATCCTAGGTGCATACTTTCCCGGTACGAAATCAAAGGATGCCCTCTAGTCTATAATGTGGAAATCAAGACTAGTTCTTGATTTCCCTAAATTAAGTTCCAAAACCAAATTGCCTCACCCTTGTGGTGAAGGCAAACATTTGAACCATAACAATCTTCTTTTTTCTTTGTTTATTTTGCAGGTAAGAAGAATAAGAAGATTGGAAGATCAAGATCAAGTTGTAGATTACGAATTTCATTTGCTCCGCCTTTTGTAATCTTATTTTATTCTTTCGAGAGTTATTTGATAAAGTCGTAATATTATTTATTCATTTTAGTTCATCTTCTACAGATTGCGTAATGCCAAATTTGATGTACCTAATTACACGTTGGACGTTAGGTTCCAATTTGTGTGTAATGATGTCACGAGGATGTATGCATGATAACTTGATGTATTGTATCATTGTTTGATCACATATGTGTGGGTGATTGTGTTTATGGACATTAAGATTATATTCTGATCCTTATATTGAATTGTGCTCAGATTGTTGAGGAGTTAGCATAGGTCATGTCCAATTTATTAATAACTTGTAAAATGATTCAATTTTCTAACTAGTAGTTGTAAAGCTCATGTCGAAGTTTATTGCACTCAACAAGATGATGTAACCTATCTAATCTACTTGAGAGAAATGTCGATCACTTTACCTCTTTCATCTTAAACGCGCCAATTTCCTACATTTTTAGATGCATGCTATGCAAATTCACAAATCCTATGTTGGCCCTTTTGACTCTCTAAACCCTGGGTATCAAACCTTGGTTGTTATAGTTTTATTTGTTAAACAATATGATTAGTGGACCCAAACATTTTTATTACCATCCATTTATATTAAACTTGTTTACCTTATTATACCTCATTCCCAACAAGTGATATTGCCAAATGTACATTTAGTATATTAAGATAAAACAACCACATAGGATGTTATTAAATATTAAGACAATAATTTCCATGTACAATTTTACCGACCAACATTGCACTTACACTTGCTCTAAACTTGAACCAATATTTGCAAAAACTTTACATTTCTACGATAAATAACCATTTAAAATACTGGTTTAATCGAACTCATATGGATCACATAAAATTGAAAAAAAAAAACATGTATCCTTGAGTTGTGGGGTCAATTTGATAAATTAGGTATATGTATGTGCTCCGGGTGACCTTTAATATCCTAAAGAAACTTGGTGAAGACATCCAAACCATATGGTTTAACAATGTATCATGATAGTGTTTTTTTGAAATACATGATTTTTTATCTTAGGTATAAGTAAATAGCAAATTCTAGAGTATGTTACGTGCATATCAGAGATTTGTCGTGAATGTTGGCATTGCTCATACATTGTGGTAAGATATTTATTTCATATTTTTAATTCAACATTCAGCTAGCATCGCATATTGAAATAACATGTTAGTTAAATTGGCATCACACATGGGATTTGCACTTGGTAAAATGACATCCATTGCAATAGATGTGCAAGAAAACCCATGCATTTAGTTTCTTTCTTGGTTTATCTACAGTCTTGTAAGGCTATATATTTGCAACCCAACCAAAAAAATTGTCTTGCACCAAACGGAACAAACTCATAAAGATCTGTGCACTTAACATTTGATATATGTATAGAAAATTATCACGATGGAAGTTATAGATGTATAACTCTCCTATATTCCTAGACCCTGTTAGAGTATATATATCCAAAATTTCAACAGAAACCCTCGCCGTTGCCTCCCTAGCTGTTCCTAGATGGATCGAATGCGTGGATGAATACTGGAGTTTCCGTTTCAGAGACATGTTTCTTCCACCGAAGAGACGGTGAACAAGAAAGGAACCAACTGAAGCGACCGAATTTTAGTTCAACCAGCTTGATACAACCGATTGAATTCTTCACTCTCTATGTAGGCTGTAGCTGCACAGCGGAAGAGAATAGACTGCTAACTAAGTAACTAACCACTTCATTACACACTTGTAAGCATCGATGAGGCCAAGCCACAATTGCCCTGGCCCTGATGGTTACCAACCATATATACTACTAGTACAAGGTTCCATCCAACAAGAGAACATGCTTAGCATAAGCAACAAACAGAAAAGGTGCGACTTAGCCATCATGCATGATAGTCCTTGTATATCACCTTGATTTGTAAGGTGGTCAAATTGAAACCCAAAACAAACCACTCGTCTTGCAAGTTGCAATTGCTCCGTCCCAACAACCTATATATAATTAAGGAATCCATGGCCATTTTGGACGGACCTCGGTTGCGTTCCATGGTGGTGCTGTTCATGGCATGTGAGCTCACATGGGTGTGGCCAAATGGGGCTCTAAATCAACTCTATGTAATTGATCTCGTGCCAACAAGTCCACTTGGAGTAGATTGCAGGTTGCACCGTTTGACCCTTTGGAGATCCCGTCCCAGCACGCTTAGTCGCCGGCGTGCGAGCACGTGGTCCATGGTGATAACGCACGCGCAAGGGGATTTGGTCCGGGCAGAGGAGGCTAGGACCGTGGCATAGCCGGACCGTGCCTGCGCAGATGGAGAAGAAGATATCGACATGAGAGCATCTCCAGTCAAAACCCCCATATCTGGTCTCCAAACTGTTCGCGGACGCGTCCAGACGCATCCGCGGACTTGTCTGTCCGGACAACCTCTAAAAACATGCTACTACAACCACATACTTCAAATCTAGATACCAAATTACTACAAAAGCATGCAACGTGCAAATATTGCTACCCTACGTGTGCACTTGCTGCCACCGCGCTACTTTCGGACAGCTACCCTATTCTACTCGTCATCGGATAGGACGATGACCGTTGCCGCTGCGCCGGTGCCGAAGGCGGAGGCGCCTTGTGCCGCACCGGGGGAGGAGCCGGAGAAGAACCCTGCTCGTCGGAGTCGGAGAAGAGCGAGGCAGATCCGGACGGATCTCCCTCGTAGCGTCGGCCTTCACGAATCGCCGCCTCCACTTTGATCTGCTTCTCGACGAACCCGAGCCTGTTCGTCATCTGACCGATTAGGATGCGGTCAGCCGCCTCGGCCTTGAGCTGCTCCTCGGCCGCACGGTGCTCCGCGTTGACCCTTGCGTGCTCCTCCGCCTGTATCCTTGCCTGCTCCGCCTCCGCCTGCGCTCTCCATTGGTCCGCCGCCGCCTCCGACTGCGCGCGATGCGTTTCGGCCGCCTGCCGGTGAAAGGACAAAGATGCCGCCTAGAGGGGGGGGGTGAATATGCGATTAAAACTTTTCAGGATTAGGCTTGATAATTGCGGAATAAAACTAGGTGTTTAAATTAACAAGCCAACAACCTAAATAAACTAGGCTCACCTATGTGCACCAACAACTTATGCTAAGCAAGACAAGTAACAAGGTGATAGCAATATAATACTTCAAGCACGAAGGCTATCACAATGTAAAGTGCATAAGTAAAGAGCTCGGGTATAGAAATAACCGAGACACGCGGAGACGAGGATGTATTCCCGAGTTCCTCCTTTTTAAGGGAGTACGTCTCGTTGGAGAGGTGTGAACCAACACAATGGTTCAACAACCACAAAGATTTCACCTTCTTCTCCGATGAACCGCACCACAAAGGTTTGGTTCACCTTCCACTATCGGAATCCTTCGAGGCGGAAATCCGGAGCCTTTCAACAACAATCCGGGGCACAACCCACAACGGGATTGGGGGCTCCCGAACAGTTACAAGTGACCACCAAGGGTCTCAACCACCACACGACCGTCTAGGGTCCAAAGATCCAAGAGTAACAAGTTCACAAGCTTTCATCTTCCACGAATCCTCGTGGAGAGTACAAATCGATGCAACGAAGCAATGTCAAGAGCACAAGGCTCAAATCCTTCACTCTCGAATCCCACTACAAGCAACTAATGCTTATGGGGGGAGAAGAGAGGAAGAACAACGAAGAACACAACAAATGGAACTCCAAGATCTAGATCAAGAGACTTCCCCTCACTTAGAGGAGAGATGGATTGGTGGAAATGTAGATCTAGATCTCCTCTCTCAAATCTCTCAAGGATATGCAAGAATCATGGGAGGAATTGGGAGAGGGGCAAGTTTTCCAAGGTCAACAATGGAGGTGAGAGAAGAGGGAAAAACGTGCTTGGAAGAGCTTCCCCTTTGGGGAAGAAGGGGGCCTAACAGGGTCAACAGTCAGCCGTAGCCTCATGCCGCGCCAGCGGTACTACCGCCCGTAGTACCGCGGTCGGTACCGCACAAAGCCTCCGAGGCGTGTCTGGAGCGGTAGTGCGGGCGGCACTACCGCCGCTTCGGGCTGCGCAGGAATCCCAGGGCGGTACTACCGCTGGCAGTGCCGCTGCCAGTACCGCACATTGCATCCGAAGACGTATTTCGGCGGTACTGGGAGCGGTACTGCCGCTGAGGCTACCCAGCCCAGGGCCAGCAGTACTACCGCCCGTTCAGGCTGAAACCTGAACTGCGATAACTTTTGCAAGGAAATATTAAGGGTCACAAATATATAGGAGATATCACACATGGGAGGTGTGGACCTTATCTCGAGGAGGACCGGTAATATTTCCAACACCGAGAACGCAACAAGTTTTCCATCCGGACTCCATTATCTATGATCTTGGGCTTGCTCCGAAGATAATCACAAGCACAATAAGATCATGCATATACACATCATAGTCCATCATGTGAGGAGGATAACACAAGAGGAGAGTTTGACCTCTCTACAAGAGACGAACCGGTAAAACCTCCAACAACAAAAACACCACAAGATATTCAAATGAAATCCGTTTTTGATGAACTAGAGCTTGGTATGGAGATGAACACAAGCTCTAAATTCTCACATGGATAAAATCCAAATAAGAACCAAGAAAGATGATATGCCAAGTATGCAAAGGTTTGAGCTCTTCACAAAGATGCGATCAAGTTACTCACTTGAGAGCCTCTCTTGATAGTACGCCGTCTATCCTATAACCCGGTCTCCCACTAACACCACGAGACCGGTAAAATAGAAACCCTATCAAGATCATACCTTTGCCTTGAGCATTCCACTTGAGTTAGATGATGACGATCTTGAATCCCTCAAGTTGGGACACTTTTCTTAATTGTGCTTGCTGAAGACTTCTCCAAATGCTCCCCTATACTCCGTTATGGGAGAGCCTCGCTAAGCTCCGTCTTCATGTATCCACTTGCGCTTCATATTCTTCTCTTGATATAGATGATGACTTGGAGATAAACATGAAGTTCACTCAATCTTCTTTTCCAAGTCATGCTTGCAATAAGCTCAACTCTTCACATGACCATTCTTCATATAAACCCTTGGATGGAACCTTGGTCATCATGTAATCTTCTAGAGTCCAACACATGAACTCCAATCTTTTCCTATGGACAAGATCTACAAGTATATCTCAATGCAAATATTAGTCCATAAGGATTGTCATTAATTACCAAAACCACGCATGGGGCAACACATGCACTTTCAGCCGGAGGTACTTCAAACCCGTCACGTGGAACATGGCATAGCCCACATCCGCCGCCTCCGCCACCGCCACTTCTGCGGCCGCCTGCGCCTCTACCCCTGCCTGCGCTTCCGCCGCCATTGCTGCGACCTCTTCCGCATCACGCGCCATGGCTTCGCGTTAGATCTGTGTCGTCTTCTCCGGCGTGAGCTTGGCGTAGGTGGTGGGAAGGTAGAGAGGCATGGTGGAGGAGGTGGAGGATGGGGCTCGGCAGCGGTGGATGTGGAGGAGAAGAGAGCGGCGGCGGATGCGGATGTGAGTTAGGGTTTTCTCCGGCACCTCCATTTATAGTCGGAGGTGGCCGGTACGCCATGAATGCCGGCCGGTGCGTCATGAATGCCGACGCCGGTCAAGCTATCTACTCCGCGTGGCGGGTGGTCAAGCGTGGGACCATACTGTCAGCGACCATGGGGCGGACGCGTCTGGGCGCATCCGGGCGGCCCCAAACCCGCCCTACATATGGGCTGGGTTTGGGGTTTGCAGGACCGCCCGGTCGTTTGGGATGACTATAGGGGCCTCTGTTGGGTGACGATTTTTGACCCAAACGCTGTCCGGGCGGACCGCCCAGGCGTTTGGGCGGCCTTTGGGGAAGCCGGTTGGAGATGCTCTGAACCGTTGGGCACGGCTGCACCGAGAGCTCGGCCACCGGATCTTCAGTGCTTCACCATAGATTGATCGAGAGAGCTCGACCACAGGAACTCGACTGAGTCTGGACTCTGGAGCGGACACAAGGGAATCAGTGAAGAGAAATCGCGAAGTTCACCTGTTCTGTTTGACGAGGATTACGACAGAGATCATAGAGGCGCGCGCACACCATCGAGTACGCAAGATATTGTTCCCGCCACGGTTTGCAGCTGCAGGCTGACCCCTGCCATTTTTGCTTGCAAGAGGTAGACGCAGTCGAGCACATTATGGTTCAGTGCGTGTTTGCTCGTAGAGTCTGGGCACCCTTGCAAGCGAGCGATGCAATTATGCAAATGCCTTTCAGCATACCGCCTTCTATGTTCTGGAGGAGGATGAAGTGCGGCCATGCCAATGAGGTTTTGTGCTTTATAATACACACTTCTCCACCGAGCATGAGAGAGTGTCTTTTTTTTATAACGAGAACTCAGAACATAGACTGCCCGTCCCCCTCACGTCGCCTCCCTCCAGGCGACCGAGGGGCGAACCCTAACCCTAACCGCGCTGCCACCTTCTCCTCCCACCTCGCTCCCCTCGTCGTCCCCAGAGGCGGCCGCCGGAAGAGGCCGAGCGGCGCCGGTGAAGGGGGCGGTGGGGATCTGCACGCTCGGCCCCTGGCAAGCAGCATGGAGGACTGGCTGCTCGCTTGGGGGTCCCTGGCCGGCGGCGGCGGCCCGTGCCACGCCCTCGCGGGCGTTCCCTCCCCGCGCCCCTCCGGCGCGGCTGCGGCGGCCCACCCTCCTGGCGCCGTCTCCGATGGATGCCGTCGGGCTTGTCCGCGCGGTGGACGATGCCGGTACAGGCTATCTCTCGCGCGCGGCGGCGGCCTCTCTCGTGGTGGCGGCTCCTGTGGCGGCGGTGGCCCCTCTCGCGGTGGCGGATCCCGTGGCGGCGCGGCCTCCTGCTGTGGCGGCGGCGGCCCCTCTCGCGGTGGCAGCTCCCGTGGCGGCGCGACCTCCCCCGGCAGCGTGGCCTCCTGCTGTGGCGGCGGCCCCCTAGCGGCGCGGAGGTCCATGGCTTGTTGCATCGTGGTGATGCACCACTCACCCGATGGTGCGGCCGCAAGGTGCGGCGGCGCCTGGTTGAAGACCTGCCGTGGCGTTCCTTCGGGTTCGCCTCCACGACCTTTTTCTGGAGCTCTCCCCCGTCCACAGGTGCATGAGGCCTCGTCCTCGACGGCTCCCTCGACGGGTGGATGGTGCTGTGGTGCTCGGAATTGGGGGAAACCCTTGGCCGGCGACGGCCACGACGTCGACGACGCTCCGGCGCCATATCCCTCCTCTAAGGCTTCATTGAAGTTCCAGCCCCATCACCCCCCCCCCCCCCCCCCCCCCCCGCTGGGTGAAAACCCGGTCCCTGCTTGGGCAGCGGCGGCGTTGCGATGTCGCTTCCCTCCGTGGAGGCGCTGCTCGGGGATAGCAGGGGTGGTTCGCGAGCGTCCCGGTGGCTGCGGTCGTAACCACCTGATATACAACCGATAGATTTTTTCATTATCTCTGGAGGCTGTAGCTGCACCGTGTAAGAGAATAGACTGCTATCTAAGTAACCACTTCATTACAGGGCACGCATACACTTGTTAACATCGATGAGGCCAAGCTACAATTGCCCCTCGGTTACCAACCACTACAAGGTTCCATTTCCAGCCAACAAGAGAACATGCTTAGCATAAGCAACAAACAGAAGGGGTGCGACCTAGCCATCACGATAGTCCTTGTATATCACCTTGATTTGTAAGGTGGTGAACTTAAACCCAAAGCACTAGTCTTGCAATTGCTAGCTCCGTCCAACCAATGCACCAACCGATATAATTAAGGAATCCATGGCCATTTTGGGCATGCACGCACGACTACGCAAATGGACCTCGGGTTAATTCCATGGTGGTACTGTTCATGGCATGTGAGTTCACATGGGTGTGGCCAAATGGCTCTAATCAACTCTATGTAATTGATCTCGTGCCAACAAGTCCACTTGTAATTAGATTGCACACTGCACTGTTTGACCTTTTGGAGATCCCGTCCCGGCACGCTAGCCGCGCGTTAGTCGCCGGCGTGCGAGCACGTGGTCCATGGTGATAACGCATGCTCAGGGGGATTTGGTCCCGGCAGAGGAGGCGAGGACCGTGGCATAGCCGTGCCTGCGTAGATGGAGAATAAGATGTCGACATGAACGGTTGGGCACCGCGGCGCCGAGAGGCTCGGCCACCGGAGCTTCAGTGCTTCACCGTAGATTGATCGAGAGAGCTCGACCACAGCTGGGTGATTTTGATCTCCTAGAGTGTGTGGAAGCAACGGAATGCGAGTTGTTTGGCCATCTGAACAAGCAGCGCAACGAGGATGTTCTTGCGGCCCAGATCGTCGAGGACATGAAGCTGTGGAGCCAAGCCGGAGTTGGTGGCCTTGACAGTTTCTTGTAAATCAACTCTCTGCCTTCTATGTTCTGGAGGATGTGTTGTGCGGCCATGCCAATGAGGTTTGGTGCTTTATAATACACACTTCCCCACTGAGCATGAGGGAGATTTTTTTTGAGAGAAACTAAGCACTCTGCCCTCTCTACGCTGGGCCGTAGACATGGAAATGCTGTGCAGTAGGCTTCGTGTTTGGGCCGGGCCGACCAGTAAGAGAATGAGAATCTGATAGTGCAAAGCCCTCTATTGTCAAGAGTCATAGGTACATCCCCTTAAAAAAAGTTATACGTACAGCATGTGTGAATTATGTTTTTAGGAAAGCCAATGTGGCTTTATTCGCTTGTAAACTAGAAGTGTTGTCTAAGAGCATCGCCAACCACGACGGTCAAATTTGGCTCCTAAAACGTGTCCGCACGTGTCCGGATGGTGGCCAGACGTGTCCGCTTTTAATCCTCAAAAGTATGTGTCTCCAACCATATACCCCAAAATCACCCAAATTGTCCGGTCACTTGCATGTGATTGGTGGGGATGGAGGGAGAAAGGAAAAAAGAAAGAGAAAAGAAGTAGATAAAGTGGTATGTGTCCTACGTGGCGGCTGTCCAGGCGTGTCCGACCGCCCCCAAACCCTCCCCCATATGGGATGAGTTTGGGGTGTGCCAGACAGCCCGGACGTTTGGGGAGGATTTGCCCACCTCGGTTGGGTAGCTATTTTACCCCATTTTCAGTTCGGGCACTGTCCAGGCTGTCTGCCCGGATGTTTGGGGAGGATTTGACATGCCCGGTTGGAGATGCTCTAAATTGATATGCATCGTCCGCCGCCTCGAATGAGAACATCGCAGAGTACGACCTATTGTCGGTTACCGTCAGTCTTTTCACGTTTGAAATATTCATGTGTGTTTTTAATATGCGACCTCGAATCAACGTATATTCGGGCGTGAAAAATCTGGTGTCGGATTAAAAATTGTGTTAATCATTATATGAAAATAGTAATCATGAGTTAATACACTAGAATACGTTCTTTTTGTAAATGAAACGCATGCTATTATTGTTATTCTTGATCTACGAACATAACTTGTGAAACGATTTCGAATTCGGAAATTAATGTGTCCCATCCTAGAGACACAACTGGTTTCATATACTTACTCGGGAACGTCAACAACAAAACAAGAATCGCTCAGAAGATGTTTTAGTTCTAAATTGTTAAACCATGGAACTCATGGACCCAACAATTTGATTACCATCCATTTATACTAAAATTATTTACCTTGTTATATTTGAATCCCCAACACAAGTGATCTTATGAAATTTATTTTTTTATCACATCAAGAGAAAATAACAACATAGCATGTTATTAAATATTATGATATAGCACTTTCCATGTACAATTTTAGCGCCTAAAGTTGCACTTACACATGCACTAAATTTAAACCAATATTTGTGATAAACTTGACATTTTCAATTATATTTTTGAGGAAAGGACCTTTAAAAAACATGGTTAAACCGGAATCCCTTTGATCACATAAAAATTGGCGAAAAAACAGAGCATGTGTCCTCCTTTTTTTTGGGCCACTTTGATAAATTAGGTATATGTATGTGCTCTGGTGACTTTTAGTATCCTTAAGTATCTTGGTGAAGACCTCTAAGGCATATAGTTTAACAAAGTATCATGATAGTGTTTTTTCTTAAACTAGGAGAATGCCCGTGCGTTGCTACGGATCCTATTTTTTCCGTAACGTTTATCAATAAAATACATGCAACATTCATGTAAGAATAAGACATACACAAGATATTTAAAAACTGAATAAGATTCCACTTCGCTTGAAATGTATGTCGACAAAATGTATAATTTGACATGGGTTAAACATTGACATCGCTTGTAGTGTGTGAGACTCGTTGCGTTTTCAATCTCTTCCACCAGCACCTCGTGGGGATCTATGTTGGTTGGTTCTTTAGTAGTGTCGGCATTATTATTGTTGATTTGGTCCATGATCTACCGAAACATACATGGTAAATATAATATGGAAACATAGAACACCTATAAATTAAAATAAATAATTTAATTCTTACCACTTTTGACTGTGTAGAACTTGTTGAGTTTTCAGTCTCCACCGCCATCATTGCATCGGGTCTGTGTCGGTAGATTTTTTCGGATTGTCGACAATATCTATTTATGTCACACTCACGATCTACAAAAGCGAATATAAAAACATAAAAATTAAAAATTAAATATGGCAATATAGAATTTGTATATAAAGAACACAAATGCATAGCTCTCTCATTGCTTTCTTTTCGATCGTGTAGAACTCGATAAGATTTCGTTCCCACCCAGCGCCATCGTGTCAATGCGTATTGTTTTCATAACTGCATATAATTAAAAACCTATATATTAATTAAAAATTAATAACAGAATTTTCGATAAGCACAAAACAACCAAACGGGACAAATATTGCACGTAGGTCTAAATTAGCTAAGCTGGGTTTGGCAAACGATTGCTATAGTATACTACTGAAACAGGTAAAAGGGAAGACAAAAAAAAAATCCCAGCATCACTCTCTGGATATGCTCCGACCTCTCTAGCTCGGTAGCTCCCAATCTCTGATTCCCTCACTCCTTTGTCCTCGTATCCTCTGCTCCTATCTTCTTTTTCCATGGGCGCGTCGGCTGCTCTCCAGGCCGGCCTCCATATCCCCGCCGCCGGCTCCCCACGCCTGCAGCTGATCCAAACCCTGCCGCCTTGCGCTCATGACCTGACAACGCGGGTTCCGGCAGGACGCCCTCGATCTCCGGCCCTCTGGCGCCACGCCCTCGACCTCCGGGCCTCTGGCGCCACGCCCTCGACCTCGGGCCCTCCGTCCCACCAAACTCGCACGCGATTGGCACATATCAAGCCAGGCCGCTGCCGCCTTGCGCAAGGCCATCGCTGCTTCCACCATCGGCGCAAGCAGGTCTCCCCTTGCCACATTGTGAGTTTTTTCTACAGTCTGTGTACATTCCAATGTTAAGCTGTTATGTTTGATTTGTCCTGTTTTTGTTTTGTCATAGACGTGTATAATGAGAAAGAGGTTGGTGCGGAAGACTACCTACTTCGGCAGGTCATGGTGTACAGCCATAATTGCTTAAATTCACAGATTGATGCACAGCCATAATGTAGAATCGTTCTCCTATTTCGGCAGGTCATGGTGTAGAATCGTTCTCCCATTTCTTAAATGTACAGCCATAATTGCTTACTGCGTACATTTTGATGCATCCTAGCTCAATGTAGTTTCGCTAAAAACGGGCATCCACAGATTCACTTCATTTATGTAATGCCTCTTGTAAGCATATATTGTAGCAACTAATTGATGGCATCTGTGACCTTTTGGTTCTTCACTTACTGGGGATTATTGAGTGAGCACACATTATTCAAGGTGCCTTTGAAAATATGACAGTGTGTGGAATCTTTTTATTCTGTTATGTACCTAGAAAAGGATGTACTTGATATTTGCCATGCATAATAGGAGTATAGCTTCAATTTAATTGCAACTGAGGGGTAGACATGCCGATCAAACGATGAAAAGTACTGAGGTGTGCTGGTTTAACTGAAAAGCTTTATTTGTCATTCGTTGAAGTGATAGTTTCTTTGTCCTAGCATAAGTGGATTGACGATGAAAATGGGGAATTGTGACAGGTACTTTACTTATGACGAGGCATTTACATAGGTACTCCTGGTGCAGCTTTCATCTAGTTGTGCCGACAAGCTTGTTTAGGCTATGTGAATATTGAATGTACCACTATCTGATTCATTCCATTCTATGAATGTAATTGCAAATTATAGCAACAATTGATCGATCACACAGGCGCCTTTGGAAATATGACAGTGTACTGAATTGTTTGTTCTTTCCTTTCATATAGGCGGCCGAAGATTTACTTGACCTTTGTCATGCCGTAATAGGAGTTCGAATTAAAGTATCAACTGAGCGGCATACATGCCAATTAAATTCCCCTCTGTAATGGTGTGTGCCAAGTGAACTGAAAGGCGTTGCCTCTCGACTCATAGATGTTACATGTTTAGCCACTCAGGATCTGTCATGATTTGTGTGCCCGTCCTCTGGCTTCTGCTCTGAGTCGAGAGAATATATACGCATAACCCCAAATTTCACAAGTGTGTGTCTTTATTTAGCAGACTCTTGGGGAACTATGTTAATTTAACATTCCCTTGTTTATTTGGACTTCGAAAGTACCACTGCTGCTTTCATAAGGTCAGTTTGGAAGCAAATTTCATGAGTTGTAATATGCCATGGGACCCGTTTCTTTCATTTGCCATATTTATGTGTGATGTAGGTCACATGTCATTAAATTTTTGCAACATTTCTAGAGGAATGTATTTCCGTGCGTGCATGCCAGGTGTACTAATCACCAATCTATCTTCATGGAGATGCAACTCATACCAGCATACATTCTTATTTTAGTTTGTATACCTGAATAGGAGTACTATCTAAATTCTGCGCAAAAGAATTTGGGATGGTATATAGTTGCAGTTTCACTGTCAGCACCCAAATTCTGGATCCAGATTTAATTGCTTGATCTTTGCTGTATATTTGCTCAACTTGTAATGCCCATTTATTGAAAGCAAAATGTTATGATGTGCAGTATAACTAAAGTTGATCCTTTCAAAGAAATTGATCTGGCAATTACTAACAGATGACACCCTGTTTTAGGTTGTTGAGAGTGGTGGGAAGAACATTGAGATTGCAGCGATGACAAAGAACGATGGCCTCCGGCAAAACTTGAGGAGACCGAAATTGATGAATATGTTGCCGAGATTGAGGCAGAGAAGGCCACGGCTGAGGCTGCAAAGAAGGGTGGTCCGAGATTGAATTGTGGATCCTGTCAAGATGTTGCAGGTCAATTAAACTACTGTATGCCGACAGGTATCGCAAAAAATTGTGAACACGCTTGGAAAAGGTTAGAATTGAAGCAACACAAAATAATTAGAATCAAACTACTCTATTCTTTCAATTTTTAGATGATTGTGTACCTCTAAACAGATGAAGGTCGGAGAAGATGATGATTGGCGGCCACCGGAGAGGCAACTGGTCCTGCAGCGGTTTGGGGATGATGATCAGCAGCCGGTCCGGCCGCCGGAGACGTCATATCAACCAGCGTCGTTGATACGGTGCGGCACCGCGGTCAAGGACGGCGATGTCGACCTGGTAACATCGATACTGTGCAGCCACATGGGGACATGTTGCTGTATTGCAAATTTGCTGGCTGATTGATTCGTTGGTTCCTTCGTTGGTCACGTAAAGGAAATCCTTCGTTGGTTCGTACCTGTTTGGTTTTGATTGCTGTTTGATACTTTTGGCAAGTTTTGATTGCTGATTGATGCGCTGGTTCCCTCGTTGGTCACTGAAAGGGAAGCCTTCGTTGGTTGATTTTGGTGGGCCGGCCTAGTTATAGCGACGGGGTGATGTGTCGCTCAGTGATTGGAGGGATCGTCTGCCTGACGGACGAACGTACGACCAACTCCTAATTAATGATGTAGTAAAGATTGACTTGCGTGATTAGGGGATGCGTGGGTGGGAGGCGACGGAATGTTGGACGAAACCTAGTGACGAAGTGGGCTAATGGCAGACTAAGGAACCAAACTTTTCTTTTAGATAGGAGAGATACATGAATTTTATATATTAGGTATAAATAAATAGCAAATAGTAGAGTATGCTATGTGTCTATTATGGACATTTTCCAAATGTTGTCGTTGCTCGATAATTCCAGCAATATATTTATTTCATGTTTCTTAATTGAACATTTAGCCCATGACATATTGAAATAACATGCCAGTTCAATTGGCATCTTGGTAAAATAATATTCATTGCAAATAGATTTTGCACAATTGTGGGATACATCATTGGAAATATATAAGGTTTTTTCAGATTTTTTTAAAACCTTATAAATATGTTTTTGATTTTTTTAAGTGAGCATTGAAGCTCGGGAGCCAAAAGTGTTTTAACGATTTGGACAACATATACTAACTAATGATGAACAGGGAGGGAGTGAGGGAGTGGGGGTCTGATTTTGGTGTGGTTGAATAGCACACACCATGCACAGAGATGGATAGACACGGAGACAATTTTTGTATAAATGGGGCTAAAGCCCCGGCCTCTACATCGAGTGATGCACACATCTTTTTTATTGCAAAGTTTTCAAGTATCAAGAGTTTACATCTCAACAATCTCAAAGGATTGAGTCCAGCATAAACCGGCATAAAGAACACAATAAGCAACTACAAAAGTCGACTAATATGCTGCCACGTATGCCGGGATAACAAATCTTGTGCCACCAATAGGAGTCTTGTGCATCCAGAATCCATAAATGCCCGCTGGTCCGAAGGTAGCAGGAAAGCTCACAATTGGATCCAATGCACCGCCAAATTGATAACATGTAAGACATGAAAAGTTTCTTCCCTGTTAAAAATAAAATTGTT
Organism: Poa pratensis; assembly: GCA_947311845.1. Taxonomy (NCBI): domain Eukaryota; kingdom Viridiplantae; phylum Streptophyta; class Magnoliopsida; order Poales; family Poaceae; genus Poa; species Poa pratensis. The sequence continues at coordinate 21,511,914 of CAMZMU010000071.1, forward strand.
CTTACAATTCCAAATAGACCAACAAATAGCTGAAATGCCAATACGAATCCTAGCATTTCTTCTTTTTATCTATCTCATTCAACCAATTCCCAAACATATTAGTAACCTTGGTAGGGGTGGGATATTGTAAGAACAAAAAACAGCACGCCAAATTAGTTTAGCAAAGGGACAGGAAATAAACAAATGTTCTATAGTCTCCCTACAACCAACGAAAACCTGTTTTCTGAGGTGTCTTCACGGTTGGAGGCTGCAGCCAGGGAGTTGTTTTCCCAGCATGGATGGCAACATAATCTCCGGATCTGCCCTCGAGCATAATAGGCGTCTTTACAATTTATCATCATGATATGTAATTCGTATTTTATTTTATTTTTGTGAGACTTGTGAACTTGTGAAGGTTGTGTGCATCCTAACTATGCAGAGCCGTGTGTAATACTTAAAACATTTTAAGCAATAAAAATCCCTTTATCGAAAAAACAACCAATGGAGACAAAAAAATTCGTGGATGAAGAAACATATAAATGCTTGAAATTCATCTTTACTCAATCGAGAGTTCAATACATGACAAGCTCGTGCTTACGCTCGATCTTCTAACAACAGGCCAGAGACTGAGAGACCGGCCTAATCGATCGATCCACATTTCTCATCCATCCCCGACAAATATCATCCCAGCTTACTTCCAATAGCTATCTAGATCGATCGTTGCATCACTAATCTACATATACATCCATGTTCTGCAGATGTATCGACTTCTCACGCCCTCCCGGGGCTCCTAGGAGGATCATGTCGGCCGTTGGCGCTGGATCCAGGGTAGTCGTTGACCTCGATGTCCATCCGCGCCGCCACTTCGCCGATGTCTCCCGCTTCAGCTGTTGTTACCACCACGCCCTGTGTATATGACCAGCAAAAGTTACGTTGGTGTCACAAAACAAGCTTGATTTATGTAGGTGCAACTGTCAACTTGCAGGTAAACACCGGGAATGTTCATGTCGCACAAGCGAATCAGTGGACTATTCCTAGTTCAGCTAAAGGCGTCACGTGGTCGCATGTTCATGTTATACAACCGGTGGCATATGGGGGATTGGGGAGTGGCCACGCGTGTGAGCAGCACTATGACCGGCTGGCTTAGCTATAGCTGTGCGTGTGACTCGACGGACATTGGGAGAGCACCAGCAACTGGCCGGCCTACACAGCCAGGTTCAGTTCTGATCTTCCGAGCGTCCAAAGGTCATGCGAATTTGTCAACCTGTGGATGTCGCGTCAGAGAGTTGAGCCTGTATCCTATCTTTATAATTCTGTTTGCGGTGAGTGCTATGGTGGAGGCCAGCTACAGGAGAGCACTTGACTTAACCTGAGAGCGTGAGTGCGCTAGCTAGCTAGTCAAACTTTTTTTTTGTTGGTTTCCTCTGAGTGCCGCGGGCTGCGGCCACGGATGTGAGACCTAGCTTTGAGACGCTGAGACTACAACGAACAACGGAACAGGCAAGCCATGGTGAGGGCATGGGCGCCTTCCTTAGCCATTGGCAAGCAAGAAGCAGCCAGGTAGCTGGTTTGAAGATTTCCCAAGGACACGCTTCCTACATACAAGAGAGGCAACAGAGAGAGGGAGAGATTGACCTGAACAGGCACCTCCAAGCTAGAAGCCGAGGCTTGACGATTTCCCAAGGACACGCTTCCTACATACAAGAAGAGCGATACATAAATACAGGCAGGAAACAAGCATGCACATACCTAGAACGAAGATAAACTCGGATTAAGGGGCCATGCGTGCATGTGGGAATCACTTACTCGACAGAGGCACGGAGGAGACCAGGGGGAGAAGAAGGCACGACAGCAGCAACACCAGGGCAAGGATGGGCTTCGTCTTCTGGGAGCCGCGGCCCATGTACTCCATCGCAATTCGCCTACCCAAAACCACAAGGCAAACCAAGAGGGGAGCAACCTTGTGCTTCGTTCTTCTTCCACCTCTCTAGTCTCTTCTATCGAGCGACTGGGCTGCTGCGTCGACTCTTGTGTTGATCTGATAGGCATGCAGCAGTAGAGCGGCGAGCGAATGGCAATTGGTGGTGGGTGCTGTGGGGATTTTTATACGGGGAGGACCGATCACCTCGCTATCTCCATTTCTCGCTCAAAAGTCAGCTTCACCCGGCATGTTCTGCTTTTGGCTCTGGGTGCGCACTGCTGTGATGGACTATGCGCCTCTGGATCTTTCTCCGATGGATCCGTCTGCTGGCATGCGTCGGAGATAGGTGACACTGACTTGCATGCGTCGGAGATAGGTGCGTGGACAATAGGACAAGTGCCCCCCGTATGATTGAGCTGTGGTAGTTTTTTCCCCCCTCAAATCATCAAATAACACTAGTTGAATGCTCCTGCCTGACGGCCTATTAAGTTTATCTTAATTTAAAATCACCGAACCAAACACCTTCTAAAATCCATTTATTTCTGAAATTATCAATCACATCCTTCCAAGCACTAAGAGCATCTCCGCGGGCACAAGAAATATGTCAGCACCCCAAAACGTGTCCGCTTGGGAGTGTGGACACATGTCCGACTAAATTGGAGAGTGTTGCCCAGCGGCACTCACCAAATAGATCGAATCACACCAAAAGAGGCAATTTCCTTAAAATTAGATGACATTTAGTTGAATTTGAATGATATTTAACTAAACTAGGCAACTGGTCATCGTCGGAGATGTGGATAATACCTTGGGCTACCGCGGCGAGTCGAGCTCCTGCTCCCTCAGCCACGATGGCCACGCATGTCGTTGCGACGGCCCAGCCTCTTGTGTAGGCCAAACCGTCCATTCCACGTGCTCCACAACACCGTCGCTAGGCTCCGTCTTCATCGCGATATGTTGTTGCTTTTTCTATTGACGAGCACAAAGATAGGTAGAGGTCGAGGGAGTCCTCGAGCGTGCGGCTGCGCCACCAGCTCCTCTGAAGCCAGTGCGCCCACTACTCCATGCCGTCCCAACGCTCGATGGTCTCGGCCCTCTCCCGCCCAAACAGGTCGAACCATGCGCCGTAGTTGCGCTCGCCGCTGTCGGGTGGCGTTGATGCGCCTCCATTACCGCATCCCGTAGCTATGTCTTGCGTCTCTCATTTCTCAATTTTCAGTCTCCACTACATCATATTTCTAGTATTTGTGTGCCTTGCCATTGTTCCTCTTTTATTTCGTTTAACTTGTCATTCTTCATTCCGAGTCACCATTTATTATGTGATCTAACTTGTCCTTAATTTTCTCATAATTCTTCATTTTTTTCATTGAGTTTTTAGTTGTGGGGGGTTTTCTTCAATATCAGCCGTGGAGCTTTTCTTGGCTCGTCTTTATTCATTATGCTTATAAACTTTTGTTATCATTCTCCAGTCTCTTTCTTTTTCTTCAATCTTCACGCTCTCGTTATCCCCAATTTTACATTTTTTTAGTCATCATTTTATTAGATTCCTTTATTTGTGTGCCTTGCCATTGTTTCTTTTTATTTCATTATCCATGTTGTTCCTCATTCTTAGTCACTATTTATTATTTGATCTTCTTTGTCATTCTTTCCTCCCATATTCTTCATTTTTTGATTCATTTTTCAGTGTTCGTGTCACGCCCCGAGACCTGGTCCGGTAGAATGACAGCCGCCGCGCGCCTATAGACCCGAAAGTCTATACACGCGCAAGGCGTAGAGAAGCAGGATAAACCAGCACAGTGGATCTCAAGAACTCATCTATTCACTTTTACAAGATTATTACATTTACAAGGATAAAAAGATTCTCTAGTCGTTCCCGCCCACTGGTTCAGCCTACTCCTCGGATGACTACGGCTTCCGCTGCGAACTCTGAAGACAACAAAAACAGAGGAAGCAAGGGTGAGTATGATAAATCATACTCAGCAAGCAGATACAATACTATATAACAGGAGACAACGCAGGATTAAATACAGTAATAACGGATAAACTGTATTTAAAGGGAAAACAACGAAGCTGGATAAATATGGATAACAAAATATCGGAGGAACTGGATTTAATGGATTGTCAAGGAAATGTATCGGCATCACACATGACAGCAAGGTTCCCTACCCGGGACTCACAGGGGTGAATATTCACGCTTTTACACTCTTAAGAGGGGTACTCCGACGTCAACAGCCTCGACCAGAACCACACAGGCTCCAGAACGAGCAGAGCCCTTTACCCCGCTCAGACACCGGACACCTTGACCTACTCGTGTCGGTCGCTCCTACGGATCCATCACCGACACTTTCCCGAACAAGGGCCGCCCCTCACGGAGAGCTCAGACTGTCCCATACCAGAACTGCGACCGGTACAATACGTTTGCCGTCGTGACACCAATACAGAGATAGGATTTATCTTGTGGAGAAAAATAAGAGACGAAGCCAAAATATCAAGAATCACGCCTCCGCGTGAGCTCAGCTAAATCGTGATGACTCCACACTCATCATCACACATATCTCTGGTGGTACCAAGGCCAGCGGCATCCTTGGTACGAAGAACAAGTAAGACGAGACAACATCAACACATGTTTCCTCAACAATAGCAAGATCAATAATGAGATCAACAGATGGTGCAAGTACCAGCAAGTACAAGCACCTCGATAAATCAATAGCAAAGATGGAAGCAGTAGTAAAACTACTACTAGCAGGATCAAGAGATTAGCAAAATAGCTACTTGCTAAATCAAGGGGATTAGGAAAACATCTACTTGCAATGATCAAGGGGATTAGCAAAGCACTACTTGCCTCGATTGGGGGATCATTCTCCTCGATCAAGCACGACTACAGACATATGCGTATGTATACGACTCAGCTCTCCTCAACGGCAGCATCTATGTTTGTACTTGCTTCGTGTACATCGTTACACGCTTGTACGTCTTCAGCGTCCCTCCTCTCATCCTCTCTCTAGCTCTCTAAATTTTGCAGGGCCGATCTTTCTCCTTTCTTTGGCTCTCGCACGCTCTCGGACAAAGAAATGAGGAGCAGGAGAGTGCTGCCCTATTTATAAGAGTTGGCGGAGAAAATATCTCACGGCTTGACTCTTCGACGAGGCTAAGGAATCGATGGCCGCACTCAGCTAAAAATCTTGGCCGCCGTCTGCCGACATGGCCTTTGGCCCTTGACCCTTCGAGTGAAGCAAGTGTTGGCCGACGTCCCTTCCGTGAGCAGAATGACCACCTCAGCTCCTGGATGCTATGCTGCACGTCCACGTAGAGAGAGCATGGCTGACTCAGCCTCTAGATGCTGCCAGTAAACCTGGGATCCTCTAGCATCAAGACACGTCAGGTCTTCCAAGCCAAACAGCTCACGTTACTAGCTAGTACTATTGGCGCATGCATGTATTATTCGATTAAGCCAAAGCCAAGCTAATAAACATGCACAACAGCAACGGTCAGCTCCTCCAATTCTTGCATGCATGCAGATTTAAAACCAGTTTAAATACAAGCACGAGAAAATAATTGGAGGCAAAAACTTATTTTCTTTAAATTAAATGATAACTCGAAAATTCGGGTTATCACAGTTCGGGTTTCTCTTCATTCTCTTCAATCTTGAGGTTTTTTCATTATCTTTGTTTCTCAGTTTCTCTTTTTTTCCTAATTTTTCATTACTTAAGTTTCTCATTTTGTGCTTGAGTCTTACTCAATTCTTCATTCTCTCATTTCTTTTGTCACTGTCTTCATTTGTCGGCATTTCTTCAGTCTGTCATTAAATTTATTTAACTCGGTTTCTTAGTCATTTAGTATTCATTTCTCATTAATTCAGTAATTCTGTCTGTTCATTTTTTGGCATTCAAAAATTCAGTGTCTTCTTCAATATCTCATTATATTTTCTTAAGTCTCTTATTACTTCATTGTTTGAGTCACTTCATTTCTCTGCATTTCTTTAGTCTCTCATTATTTGCATTTCACTCGGTTTCTTAGACATTTAGTTGTGATTGGATTGGCGTTATTTAGCCCAAAATGACGGAATCCGTCAGGAAGAAATACGATCCTGGCATAGTCTGTATAGTTTACAACCCACAGCTCTGTGGAGAAATACCGGCGTGAGAATAAATAGGCTTCCAATTGTGGCCTTAGTCTTTCATTATTTCATTCATTCAGGGCATTATTTCCGGCATGAGAACAAGATCCGTGGCGCTGGTTTGGATCCAGACTAATGCAATTTCCCATGTTCATCTTGCTCTGATCTTGTTCTTAATCTTCTTACATCCTTCTCTTTTTGGCTCGTAACAGCCAAGTACTGTCATTGCCCTTAGTGGCACAAATATTTCTTCCTTCATGAAAACGCCTCATGTGACAAAAACATTGCCTAACGATGTTGGTCATACTTGACTCATACTAATCTAGTAGAGAACTAGAGATGATGGAAAACTTGGTCAAAAGTTCGTGTCCTGGGATCCTAACACTGAGGTGATGATGCTGCATACAGCATCTGGCTGGTGCTGATGCCGAGCGCTCTAACTTGCCGCATGGTCAGTCTTTGTCTATGTCTATTTTTCTCTCTTTCTCTGTTAGATGTCAAACATGCATGTCTAACTCATGTATTTGTCCATCTTTGTATGTGTATGCAGATTTTCAGAATGAGTGGTGGTGGTGAGTATTTTGAGTTTAGACTGCCGCGATTAGAGGATGTAGTTCGAATTTTAGAAGAAGAAATTACCAAATGTATTGCTACCTTTTTCTGTAAGCAGATGTTGTAACCGTCAACAAAAGTCGAATGAAAAATGATTAAAACCGACAGACAGGCAAATGAAGAAAATTACAAATGTCCATTTTAGTGGAAGATGTCACTTGTGTTCTTGTTAAATCGTCACACGCTTGTGAAGTTACAACGTTTGTCTTGAGTGGCACAAGATAAAGCACACTGACTGACACAAAGAAAGAAACTTTGCCAAACAAAACGACCAAACCCATAGGATGGGCCAAAAATACACCCTATCATGGATATCATCTGATCGAGTTGCATGGTTGTGATCATTGTTAGAGTTATAATTATGATAGCCTTTGACCTTTTGCATTCTAGCCTTTTAACTTCCACTTGTACATTATATATCATGGCTTTGTCCTCCTAATAATACTAAGTTGCATATTCATAACATGGTATCATGAGCTACGTTTTTTTCTCTCTCTCCCAGACGCGCAACTCGTCCAGTTCTCCCGATCCTCTATCAATCGATTGCATCTACTGCTATTTCTTTGCCTGGATTGCCGTGCCGGCGTACATCTTCTCCTGCGTCGGTTTTCCCTACGGCCCGGCTGCTGGCCTCGTTCCTCTGTTCCGCTGTTGTAAGGTGCTCGTCTGCCGGCCTCGTTCGTCTGTTCCGCTGCCTCATTCCTCCGACGATCAATCTGTTGGCGCTGCTGCAAGACTCCAGATCGGGCGGTCGCTCCACCATGATTGCCGCCCGCTGATCCGGTTGGAGACCACCAATGAACCTCATCAAGAAATAGTATGGGTGAATCTACGATAGCAATTTATTCATCAAGTGCTCACATGCATCAATGTACTCTTGAACATAACTATTTTGTTTGATGGCGTAAAACTGCCTAATCAACTGCTGGTGGCGATCACGACCAAAACACACACATAGAGTGCTACACAAACTCTCCCAGTTGCACCCCAACAATTTCTTACGGACAGACTACAACCAGACTGACGTAGTTGGCGAGAAGTTGAGTTTCACCATCTGAATACCGACAGAAAAATACTGCTCGCACAAATCCTTCCAGAGTTGTTCGTGAGTGGGGAATTCGAGAAGATGATCGTAATGTTGGCCGAAGGGTCACTGGAGCCGCGGGGCCTCCGTCGACCGCCATCCGTGTGGTGTAGACGTTGCCATGGCCCTGGGCCAGAGGAGAGGTGTGCGCTCGAGGATCGTCCGAGGACGAGGGATCCCTCAGCGCGGCGGAATCAGTGAGATCCCCGCCGATGCCTCCTCTTCATTGTGGAACCTATCGCCATAGATGTGTTGTTGGAAGAGATCCACAACAACTTGAACGTCGTGGATTTGCATGTTGATGGTGGGCTTCCACCGGTTGAGCTCCGTCCCCATCGTCGTCTTCATCTCCTCCCAATTCTCGTCCTTGAGCTCCTAGAACATGTCCTTCGGATCCGCTTTCAGGATCTAATCCATGGTTACACGCTTGAGCCTGGAAGCTTTCTGGTGTCTGGTTTCGATGACGACGCCAGATCTAGGTGTGGAGGTGGGTGGGAATTTTTTTGGCTCTGATTTGGACTCTGATACCACTTGTTAACTACTCGCCACGAGTATCGATTTCACGCACATAAGATTCATGATACACTCCTTCAGGTATAGATTCGGATACAAGCACAACTATGCCGAAAATGGAAGAAGCAAGAAAGGGGCAGGGTTTAGAGCCAAGTGGGAGTAGATAGCCGCTATCGCCGCTGCCGCCAGGTTCGTGATCGATCTTCGATGCCCTTCTTGGATCACACGCTAGGTATTTATCGGCTCACCCAGTTGCTGCCAGACACTTAATTGTTTGGTCGACGCAGACGCTTACTGGGCTTACGGGCTGCTTCTGTTCCCGGCCCATCTTCATGTGTCACTTGTGGCCCAGGAGTAGCAGTGCTAACAGCTACACAGCCTACAGACCCGTCAGGGCCCCTTTGATTCGTAGGATAGGAAAGATGTAGAAATAAGAAAAGCATAGGATTACAATGTCATGCACACTCCAATCCTATAGGATTTGCTATGTACCAAAGTTTGTTTGATTCCTTTAATGTGTTTTGCTACTGCGAGGGGGCAAAAAAGGCTGAGAACTAGTGATTTTTTCCCAGGACACGTGCCTTTGTTTGTATGGTTAAAATGTGACTATTTCTGAACTGAAAAACAACTAGCTGCTAATTAGTCACTCCCTAGGTTTTCCTTACTTTTTGTGTAAAAAAAAGTTAACACTTGGCAAACTCGTCATTCCAGTAGTGAGTATATATAGTCTGAGCACTGGGTCCATTGTGAGCAAGATCACTTAGCCATGCTTAATAATTGGAAAAACGGGCACCATAAAAGTATATGCCACTCAACCAAAGAAAGATAATGGAGAGTTGCCTGAAATGAGGACTAAACACTTTTCGAGGGATCTCCTCCAAATCACGAGTAATATTTAGCTTCAGTAACACTAACAGGAATTGAGTCAGGGTCGACATACCACCAGCAATGCTGTGGCATGCTCATTAGATACAGATTACCTGAAGGAACTCGAGACGCAGCTTCTGCTTTCTCCAGTTCGACGGACACTTGCACCAGCACATCGCATCTAGGCACGCGTAGTACTCGGGCTTCAACCTCTGGAATCACAAGTTTTTGTAGAGTTAATTCACACTGCTCACATTCTTAAGTATTTTTTTCAAGAACATGCAAAAGGTTTGCATGTCATGACATTAAGAAATGAGAGTTTTACAAATTACAGCGTTACCGTGACCCATAACACCCGCTACACCACAGCAATTATCTTAACCTATCCCACCTCTCTCTGCAGGCTGCTTTGCTAGCATCACAAGTCAAACTCATCTTTGATCCGGCGACAGATGGTCTCTTCTGTTGCGAAGTTCCTGTCAAAGTGGCGGTCGTTTCTCTCCAACCACAGACGTCTGCAGCACGCAATGCTCAGCGAGGCCAACTCCTTCCTCTTCTTCTTGGGACAACAGCTCGCTAGCTTCGCCCACCAATCTCTGAATGTGGAGTCCGGTTGCGGCTGGAACTGACAGAACCCTGCTCTCGAAAGCACCTGAAACCAAATTGCCCTAGCTGGAACCATTCTTAAGTATGGTGTTAAGACTTAGGGGCAAGCTTAATTACGTTTTTGACATCGATGATAAGTGTCTCTATGTAATTGCACCTAGAGAGTAGCGTTGCTATACTGGCTCCGTACTCGTGATTATCGAGGAGGGTGGTCAAAGTGAGGTTGGTGACACTGCTAAGCTGGGGTAGCGCTACCATCAGATCCTCATACTATGCCAACGACGCCTCGTCGTGTACACCAAGAACCTCCATGGGCTGTAATATGTACATATCATATACTTAGTCATCTTCAAACCAGCGAGGACAAATTAGAAAGTGTTGGAATTTTGTGGGCTTTTGTCCATGGCCCCATTAAATTCCAAAAATCTCATGGCCCATTTACATGGCTGGTTTGGGGACTAAAATTTAGTCCCACATTGCTAGTTGGGAGAGAGTTGCAGCACCTTATAAGGTGGAGTGTTGTGCTACTTTGTAAGCATGTGAGAACAGAATGCTCTCTCCCGCACACTCCTCCACCGCCGCCGCTCGCTCGTCTCGTCACGACACGACACGGGTTGCGGGAATGAGCCGATATGCCGTTTCCGATTCTTTTGGATCATGGAGACGTTACCGACTCGATCGTGGTCTGCGCCCACGTCCTACCCGACCCGTGCTATAAATGCAGAGGAAAACCCTAGCCGCAAAATACGCAACACATGGTAGCTCGCCGCCCTAGTTCCAGAACCTTGCGCCGCCGTATTCTAAGTCTTCTCATCCCGTCTTCCGGCGTGCACCAGTTGAAGGGACAGTAGGCCTCCGGAACGACATGGGCGACGTCAACGGTCCCGCTGCTGCTGCATCGTATGTGTTTCTGCTTGTAGTAGTTGCTCTAGATTCGATCTCTTTATCTGTTATCTAGTAGATCGCATGATTAGTTTAATCTTGGTTATTCTAGTCATAAATTGTTTTACTGTTTTCGTGGACTAAATCATATGCTAAATTCCTTATATATTCAACAATCCAAAAACCTGATTATAGGCAATTTGCTTCATCTGGCTTTCTCGCGTCTACGAAGTCGTTTCCCTTCAAAGGGTACAATAGAAACGGTGGCGCACGAGAGCAGTTTACTGATTTCAAAACAGTAACTGCTATGCTGCCATCAAAGGCAAACCTAAGGGCGAGCTAATCCTGAACAACAGAAGCTTTGAGAAGCTCGACACCCTTTTCAAGAGTGCCCTTCTGAGCGTCCTTGACGATTCCATTGTGGATTCGTATATATCGTTTGATAACGGCAAGGACATGTGGGATGCGCTCGAGGCCAAGTTTGGGGCCTCGGACGCCGCAGCAAGTTGTACGTTATGGAGCAATTCTATGACTACAAGATGACTGATGAGCGCTCTGTTGTACAACAGGCTCATGAGATACAGTCGCTCGCAAAGGAACTTGAGCACTTCAAGTGTAATTTACCGGACAAGTTTGTTGCCGGTGGCATTATTCCCAAGCTTCCACCTTCGTGGAGCAACTTTGCTACTTCTCTGAAACACAAGAGACAAGAGTTTTTCCGTTTCGGATCTCATTGGGTCGCTTGATGTGGAAGAGAAAGGCGAGAGCGAAGGATACACGTGCTCGAGTTGCTGAGGCTGGTTCTAGTGCCATTGGTACAGAAGAAGAATTACCAGCAGCCCACAAGCCCAAATTTAACAAGAGCAACTCTGGGGTAAAGGCAAGTCTGATGGAAGGTTCAAGCCATCACAGCCTACCAACTTTAAGAAGAGTGACAATAAGAAGCCGAGGAAGGGATCATGCCATGTTTGCGGTGATATGATCATTGGGCACCTCGCTGTCCCAATCGCCATGATACGCGCATCGAGAGAACAGCGGCAAGACTGCCAATGTTGTCATTGGCGACCTGAGATGAAGGAATCTGGGTACGGTATATTTCCTACCATTTTTCAGTTTGTCATTCTCCTGAATGGTTGATTGACACTGGTGCAATGTATGTTTGTGCTGATGCCTCGATGTTTTCTTCTTACCAGGTCACAGGGACTTCTCCCGTGCTGATGGGGAACGGGTCACATGCTTTTGTTCGTGGTGTTGGCACGGTCGATCTGAAGTTTACTTAGGAAAGATCGTGCGGCTGAAGAACGTCATCATGTGCCCTCCATCAATAAAAATCTCGTCAGCGGTTCGCTTCTATGTCGAGATGGTTTAAGTTGGTTTTCGAGTCCAATAAAGTTGTAATATCTAAGTATGGACAATTTGTTGGAAAAGGCTATGAGTGCGGAGGCTTGTTCGCCTATCTTTGTCAGATTTTGCACTAAAGTTATTAATCATTTTGTCATGAAATTGTCTAATAATTTGGCATTCACGACTTTGTCATATTAACTTTGGTTGCATGACGCGGCTAGCTAGTTTGGATTTAATTCCGAAATTCACTACTGTCAAAGGTTCAAGTGTCAAGTGTGTGTGCAAGCTAAGCAACCTCGCAAGTCCATAGGCTGCTGAGGCAAGAACTTGGCACCGCTGGAACTTATACATTCGGATCTCTGTGAGATGAATGGCGTGTTGACAAAAGGCGGAAAGAAATATTTCATGACGCTTATTGATGACTCCACTAGATATTGTTATGTGTATCTTCTGAAATCAAAAGATGAGCTTTAAATTTTTAAAATCTATAAAGCTGAAGCAGAGAACCAACTTGATCGAAAATTAAACGGCTAAGGTCTGATCGTGGTGGAGAGTATTTTTCCAATGAGTTTGATTCGTTTTGTGCGGAACATGGTATAATCCATGAGAGGACGCCTCCCTACTCGCCTCAGTCAAATGGGGTGGCGAAAGAAAGAACCGAACTCTAACTGATTTGGTTAACGCCATGTTAGACACTTCGGGTCTCTCCAAGGCATGGTGGGGGAGGCTTATTGACAGCTTGTCATGTCCTAAACCGAGTTCCCATAAGACGAAAACTGTTTCTCCATTTGAGGAATGGGAAAGGAAAAATACGAGACTCTCTTACTTTCGTACTTGGGGTTGTTTGGCGAAAGTCAATATACCAATTCCCAAGAAGCGCAAGCTTGGACCAAAAACCGTGGATTGTGTTCTTCTGGGCTACGCTTTTCATAGCGTTGGTTATAGATTTTTGTGTAGTAAATCTGAGGTATCCGACGTTAACGTTGGATTATGGAGTCGAAGGATGCGATTTCTTTGAGGATCTTTCCATGAAGGATATGCCTAGCTCATCAAATCAGGAGATACCTAATACATCTAGTCAGGAATTGGTTGATATCCTGATCCTACCATTTCGATAGAACACACTGATAATCCTGTGGAGGATGACAATGAAGTTCCTGTTAGGAGCAAGAGACAGAGGACTGCAAAGTTTTGGTGATGATTTCATTGTGTACCTTGTGGATGACACACCCAGTACCATTTCAGAAGCCTATGCATCTCTTGATGCTGACTACTGGAAGGAAGCTGTCCGTAGCGAGATGGATTCCATCTTGGCTAACGGAACCTGGGAAGTCACTGATCGTCCTTATGGGTGTAAACCTGTAGGATGTAAGTGGGTGTTCAAGAAAAAGCTTAGGCCTGATGGTACTATTGAGAAGTACAAGGCGCGCTTGTGGCCAAGGGTTATACCAGAAAGAAGGTGAAGACTTCTTTGATACTTACTCACCTGTGGCTAGACTGACCACGATTCGTGTGCTACTTTCATTGGCTGCCTCGCATGGTCTTCTCGTTCATCAAATGGACGTTAAGACAGCTTTCCTAAATGGAGAGTTAGACGAGGAAATTTACATGGATCACCCGATGGTTTTGTAGTACCTGGTCAGGAAGCAAAGGTGTGCAAGTTGTTGAAGTCTTTATATGGCCTGAAGCAAGCTCCTAAGCAATGGCATGAAAAGTTTGAAAGAACTTTAACTGCTGCAGGTTTCGTTGTAAACGAATCTGACAAGTGTGTGTACTATCGCCATGGTGGGGGCGAGGGAGTTATTCTCTGTCTGTATGTCGATGACATACTGATCTTTGGAACCAACCTTGATTGATTAAGGAGGTTAAGGATTTCTTATCTCTTGTTTTGAGATGAAGGATCTAGAGTGGCTGATGTTATCTTGAACATCAAGCTGCTGAGAGATGTAATGGTGGGATTACACTGCTTCAGTCTCACTATGTGGAAAAGGTCTTGAGTCGCTTCGGGTATGACGACTGTAAGCCTTCTCCGAACCATATGATCCTAGTGTGTTGCTTCGAAAGAACCAACAGAGTGCTAGAGATCACTGAGATATTCTCAGATTATTGGCTCGCTTATGTATTTGGCTTGTGCCACGAGGCCTGACATCTCTTTTGCTGTAAGCAAGTTGAGCCGGTTTGTTTCTAATCCGGGAGATGATCATTGGCATGCGCTTGAGAGAGTTATGCGTTATTTAAAGGCATTACTGCGAGCTATGGAATTCACTACTCCGGTATCCGAGGGTACTGGAGGGTTATAGTGATTCAAATTGGATATCTGATGCTGATGAGATTAAGGCCCGAGTGGTTATGTGTTTACACTCGGTGGTGGAGCTGTTTCCTGGAAGTCTTGCAAGCAGACCATCTTAACGAGGTCAACTATGGAAGCAGAACTCACAGCGTTAGACACAGCCACTGTTGAAGCAGAGTGGCTTCGTGAGCTTTGATGGACTTACCTGTGGTTGAAAAACCAATACCCGCTATCCTTATGAACTGTGATAATCAAACTGTGATAGTTAAGATTAAAAGTTCTAAGGATAATTTGAAGTCATCAAGGCATGTGAAGAGAGATTAAAATCTGTCAGAAAATTGAGGAAACTCCGGAGTTATTACGTTGGATTATATCCAAACGTCTAAGAATTTGGCAGATCCTTCACAAAGGGTTTATCATCAATGTGATAGATAGTGCATCGAGAGAGATGGGTTTGAGACCCACGGTATGAGTTGTCCATAGTGGTAAACCACTCTATGTGATCGGAGATCCCGTGAAGTAGAAGTGGGAGACAAACTGTTGGTCAGCTGGGAGAAGAGTATCCCTAAATGGAGGGAGGTTGTGCAGCCACTCGTTGCAATGTCGGTCACCTCCGACGTTGTCACTGCCCGCGGTACATCGACTGAGGAGAGGTACCAGATGGGAGAAGCCGCCACATGACAGAGGGCGGGTACATAAGAATTATACTTACTTGCAGCACACTCGGTGTTAGGGGTAGCATGCAATTTTTTAATCTAGAGTTGCAAAGACGGTGATAACCCCCAAGAGCAAGGGATCACTGTAGCACCTCTCAATGTGGAAGTAAGGTATCGATCCGCAGGAGAAAGAAGGAAAAGTTATCTATTCCCTACAACTAAAGTGTCACAAGTTTTAGTTGATTATGCACTAAACAAGTTTAAAGAACAAGATGGTTGATTTAATGGATGGAAGTTTAACGTATCAAAACAAGAATGTAAAAGTGTCCCAATCCTCTTCAATGCAAGAGGACAAAACAAATGTTTTCTCTTATAGGAACAATGGACATGGGTTCATGGGTTCACTCAATCCTCTCTCCCATCTATGGTGATTATCATGTTATAGATAAAAAAGTACACACAATTGTCATGCTTTAATGGTAAACTTCTATGACGGCTGCATGTCCTAAAACACATAGTTTAAAAAAGTACTCATTTGTGTTGCTAGGTCACCCTCGTAAGACTAGCGTGGTTGCTGTCACTCCCACATCATACTCTTCCTTTTTACCCCAGATAAAGGATGTTGGGCTGTATTTCACATGTCACTCAATACATATGCCGTTGTCACATCGGCCATCCCGTACCTATATACATCATACTTCGTAATGGACAATATTCTAAACACTAGTGCAATGATTCATATTTCGTGTGCATGACCACATCTCTCTCATCTATCCACACTTGGTGGTGTCAATCACCTCATGACAAGGATAAACAAGGCATTATGCATAAATCAAACCATCACATGTATCATAGAATATCTCCAAAGTATGACAAACCATAGAAATCCCAACATGACGGTAAATGCATAACATAATATCATCTCATACCACAATATCCACCATAGGAATTACAAAGATAGTTCCATAATCATGCAAGGCACATCATATGGACTTCAACAATGATCATACATAGAGAGATTGGATCAAGTTACCACCACAAACCCAAAGTCCAGGGGTAGACTACTCTCCCTTCATCATGGAGACGGTGGAGAAGTCGTTGGAGAAGATGGAGACCACCCCGCGCGCCCCGCCGGACCGGAGTTTTCCCCCTCCAATATGCAACTCCAGGTCTCTGTTTTGTGGTTTCTGTGTTTCTGCGGCGCTCCTTTCCGAAGGGCGTCGGGGACTATTTTTATAGTCGGTTTTAGGTAAGACGGAGTCGTGGGCGAAAAGATCGACGGCAACGGAGCCTCGAGGCTCCAGATGGTGGGTCCCACGCGGCCAGATTCCTTGGCCACGTGGGCCACCCTCTTTTGGGCCTCGGGCCTCCGCTTGTTCGCTTTCTTCGCTCCCAAGTCTTCTTCCTTCCAAAAACTGATGCTCGTAAATTTCCAGGTCATTTGGACGTCGTTTGGGTCCCTGAAACATTAAAATATGAAAAATATGGTTTTCTGCCTGCGCGCAGTGTTAATTCCATAAAAATAGGAAAATCATGAAATATTCCAAAAATCATTATAAAACATTGATATAACCCTTATATGATGCAAATATGATTGGAATATAAGTAATATAGTGCAAAGTTCATGTATGCATTTTACATGCATCAGACGGCTATGCTCAAATTTCATGCTTCAAAACATGCAAACAACCAAATTGTATGTTTCAACCCAAAAAATTGCAAAAAACAATTTAGCACAAGTTCAGGCTTGGAAGGTGTAACTACCAAATTGCACTTGTAAATTTAGAATTGCAAAGCGAAAAGGTTGTCAATCTGAGGCTTCAAAATGTGCAAACTAAAATCCATTGACCATTGTACATTTCTTAAGGGCACAAAATCCAAAATTTTCGAATGAAAAATACTCGACCAATATCGTCTTTTAAAACCAGGTTTTGCTGCTTCAGGTTCAGGGTTATAAACGGAGTTATCTAGGAGTGATTGGCGAATCCTAGCCGTGCGATCATGCCGAGATATTTCTTCGACCGCCAACGCTGTCCGCCGCACCGTGTGTGCCGTCCGGCTAAACCCGACCATCCGCCTCCGCTGCGCCGCCCATTCCGAAGGCTTCTGGAGGCGCAGAAGTGCAGAACCCTCTCCAGGTC
This sequence comes from Poa pratensis, assembly GCA_947311845.1. Taxonomy (NCBI): domain Eukaryota; kingdom Viridiplantae; phylum Streptophyta; class Magnoliopsida; order Poales; family Poaceae; genus Poa; species Poa pratensis. Next base: position 21,528,923 of record CAMZMU010000071.1, read on the forward strand.
TCCGCTGCCGCCGCCGCCGCCATGGGCGGCGCCTCCAGATTGCTGTCCTCCCTCCTGTTCACCTCCTGCCCGCTCCGTCTCCGCCCCTCCGCCGCCGCCTTCGCCCTCTTTATCTCCACGCCCACCGCGGCATCCCGCCGCCAACTCCTGCTCTCCTCCCCCTCACCACTACGTACGCTCTCCAGCTCGGCCGCCGCGCCTCACCCCTTCCCTACAGCTCCAGCCCCGCCCCACAGCCCCACACCCCTTTCCCGGAGTGGTCTCGCCTCGTCGACCGCCTCGCGGCCGCCGGTTATGCCGCCCGCGTCCGCTCCACCGTCGACGAGCTCGCCGTAGTCTCCGGCTTCGGCCTGTCGGCCGAGGCGGAGTCCGCTGTGTCCTTGCCTGGCCTTCGCGCGCGACCGGCCGTACCTTCTCAGGTGAAGTGAATCACTTGGCCATCTGTCCGACTGGGTTGTCCGCGTTGCTGATTGGTTGTTGGTGTGACTGCAGGTCGCTGCCGAGGAAAGATGTCGAGGTTGTGGTGGCCAACGCTGCACCGGCTCTGTTCAAGGATGGGGAGGCATCTGCCCAGCGGCTGCAGCAGTTCCTTGCTGGGGAAGAGCACGATGTGAGTTCTTATCTGTTATGCAAGTCGGTTGCATTGCCTAATGGTTTGTGGAGTAGTTGCTGGTAGGTTACAGTAGATTTCATAAATGCATGATCATCAGCCGACTCTTAAGATTTTACATTGCCTAATGGTTTGTGGATAGGTTATAGTAGATTTTATAAATCTTGGTTAGCTGAAGTTACTACATATGTATGCTCTACCGGATTTATAGCCGTATATTGTTAAGGTCTATTAACATCATTTCCGATATCACGAGAGTCTCAATCTACGGGGAGTCAGGGTTACAGGCAGCTGTTGGTACACGCCATTTTCCAGAAAGTTATACAAGGACATGTAGTTAAAATATCGCCACGAATTTTAGCCTTGATGCATTCAACTTGCATTCTAGCAAGCAGTGCATAAACAGAGGTTAACTAGCAATTTATACAGCTTAAGGCTCTACTTGTACTGTTATAAATAACCAAAGGGGCACAGAGCTCGACAAACAACTTGTATAATAACTACCAAGTCATCAAACATAACTGCGTCGGGTGGAGGCATGAAGGCGTCGTATCAGGCGGCAGAGGCTGCCACGTCGGGAGGAGGTAGCGATTAAGGCAGGGATATTTTCATCAACGTATGCGGTTACAGATTTGACTCGGGCTTTGGTTTGAGATATTCCAGGTAGAACCGTAGCAAACTGGAAGTATTCACATCTATTTCATTTGTAAAAAAAGGTGAAAAGGGGGATAGTTGGGGATAATCCACATAAGTGTATCCTGTATGGAAGTGCTGATTTCTTAAGACTCTTTGCAACTGATTTCAGTTGCCAATTCGCACTGTTGATCCCATTATGCATTTTGACAAAACTATAACACACTAATGTTGTGATCTATTTTCCCAGGCAATAGAATCTGTCAGAGCAGAAACTGTTGACATAGTTCGGTACTTGTTAAGTTATGCATATAGTTCTTCAGACAGCTATGTAGAAGACAAAGAACTCACCGATTCAGCTGTGAGAAATATCTTGGCTGAGCTAGTAAATTCTAGTGGACTTTCCAGCACCTCCAGTTTTGTGGAGTCAACAGTCGGGCAAAATACTTCGAGTCACCCTGAACGATTCTCTAGGCATTCAGGACAAAATGTTGAAATGAAGCGAGGTGACTGGATTTGCACAAGGTTTGTTCTGGTTTTTTATTTATTGATTGAACAGTTGCACACCACACCTCCTTACTTTGAAGTGTCAACTAATTCTATATCTAATCTATGCTAGATGTGCTATGGCTAAATATATACGCAATTTATCTTGTGCTGTAGCAAATAGTGTGCACAAAGTGTGCATCAATCAGTTTCCATTTTTTGCACCATGCTATTGTTGTCTAATAGTCTTTTAACACTCAACTTGTCTTGCCCATGTGTATGTTTTTTCATCAATATTCCTAACCAAAATCACGATCTATTATTGTGCTATTCTCATACTTTTGTTCAGAGAGCCACAACACTTGCATCTATAAATCAAATCCACAACTGCTTGTCTTGTCGGGTGCATTTCGGTTATTTTTCCTTACGACTTTTTTGAAGTAGTGTACCCTTCATATTTTTCATAATGTTGACTTTAAATACGCTCTGCAACATGCAGATGTAGCTTCATGAACTTTGCAAAAAATGCAAGGTGCCTTGAATGTAATGAGCATCGGCCAAAAAGATATTGACTGGCGGAGAGTGGGAATGCCCTCAGTAAGCTTTTACATGCTGGCTTTTAAGATTTTTTGGATTTTAAATTCATTTATATATTTTTTAGATGAATTCATTTATACTTTGAGATGGCTGACTTCATATTGTCCTTTTAACAAGGTGTGACTTCTATAATTATGGGAGGAACCTGTCATGCTTACGATGTGAATGCAAAAGACCAGCGTCAGTAGCACCAAATCCTGCCTCTGCTGGTGTAGGCGGTGTGGCACAGCTTCTTGATGTACCCAATGCCAGTAGATCTGAAATTGAGAGAAAACTCGCCGAAAATGATGAGAAGGCAGAAAGGTGGTTGAGCAAAGTATCTCAGCTTGACGATTCTGCTGATTTAAGTAGTCTGGCAGCTGATGAGGATTTTCCTGAGATTATGCCTATGAGGAAGGGGGTCAATAGATTTGTAGTTAGCACACGCAAGACACCACTGGAGAGAAGATTGGCAAGTGCACAGTACAGCAGTAACAATAGCCCTCAAGCAGCAGCATCTGACTCCAAGATTAGTCAAACATTAGATAGGATACTTGGGCGTTCGGCATCTACTTCTGCCCCAAACGACCAGTCTGACAAGTTGGGCGGAAATGCCGGGGTTCCTAGGAAATTAACAGGCCATCTTAGTGATATTGATCCTGTTCCTTTTGTGCCACTATCTCCAGATCTGTTTGCCAAGCCCCAGAACACAAAGAGTAATAATGAACAGGCAGATATGGATTGCCAAACAAATAAGGAAGTTGGTAGTTCATCCGATGTCACACTGGCCTCAACTGAGAGGAGAGATGTCGATAAATCATTAGATGCTGCTGAGAAATGGTCCAAGAAAGTTGCAGAACTCGATAATGTAAATAACCTTTCAAGTGCTATTTCTGATGAAGACTTTCCTGAGATTATGCCAATGAGGAAGGGCGAGAATCGTTTGTTATTAGTAAGAAGAAAGACCGCTCACTGGCATCACCACAGTACAAAAGGCGCAGTGTGCTTGAGCAGGCTGACAATTCCGATTTCACCCCATTTGTTCCGTTTCCTCCTGATTATTTTGCCAAAAAAGATGCGCCGGCAGAGAGTACTCCAGATACAGGAGTAGTGTCAGAAGGTTCCCCATCAGCTAATAAGCTGCCGGAAACAAATGCTTCATCAGGAAATTTGGGAAATAGCCGGAACATCTCACAAGTGATGGGCAATCAAGCAAGTAGCAATCTGAATAATGAGAACTGGAACAGAAATCACTCTCAACAAAACTTGAGTACAGGTGGAAATACACTGGGTGGAAGCAGCAACCAGCAGCATCAACAGCAACCTCATGAGGTGGGTGATCGAATTAGTGGTACATCAAATACGAGCGCTCGGAACCTAAACTACTCCCAGGGTAGGTTTAATGATGGCAGAGGTGTATCTAGCAACTATCAGCATCCGCAGCGACCTCATGAGGTGGGTAATGGATCTGGTGGAACTTGGAATACTGAGACTTGGAACACAAACTATTCTCAGGGGAGGTTTAATGATGGCAGAGGTGTATCTAGCAACTATCAGCATCAACAGCAACCTCATGAGGTGGGTAATCGATCTGGTGAAACTTCGAATACCGATGCTTGGAACACAAACTACTCCCAGGGGAGAGGTGGATCTAGCAACTATCAGCATCAACAGCAACCTCATGAGGGTAATCGATCGGGTGAAACTTCAAATACCAATGCTTGGAACACAAACTACTCTCAGGGGAGGTTTAATGATGGCAGAGGTGGATCTAGCAACTATCAGTATCAGGTGCAACCTCATGATGTGGGTGGTCAATCCAATGGCACTTCGAATACCCATGCTTTGAACACAAACTACTCCCAGGGGAGCTTCAACGTGCACAGAGATGTATCTACTTACAATGGGGGCAGCTATTCTGCACAACAGTCTTATACACCTGGTTATAGTAATAATAGCAACAACAATGCTTGGAGCAGCAGTAACAACAATAATAACTGTAGCGGTTCACATCCAGATAATAGCGCTGCTACTAGCGGCAGTGCTTCCGCTAACCCTAACCAAGCAACAGGCTACTCAGGTTCCGGAGGCAGAGGTTATACAGGAAAGAGTTTAGAAGGTTCTGCTGTGAGGGACCCTGATCCTCTGGACATGTCCGAGGAAGCTAAGGCAGAGAGATGGTTTAGGAGGGCAGCACAGATAAAGCACATCGACGAGCTTGTCAACATTCCCGACGAGGACTTCCCTGAGATAATGCCGATGAGGAAGGGGGTGAACAGATTCGTAGTGAGCAAGAGGAAGACGCCATTGGAGCGGAGATTAACCTCTCCCCAGTACAGAAGGAACCTACCGATCGTAAGATCTGAACCGGATAAAGATGCTAGTTGAAGGCAGATGTATCTGTTCAAATGAAATGGTGGAGTTTACACATAAATATATTTTACTCCAGATTGGAATAATAAGCAGCAATTGGAAACCCATATGGATGAAATAGTTGAACACCCTGAACATTTTTCTGTATGGTAAAATTTTGTTCCCGACCACTAGGGATTTACCGGGTTTCATTTGTTATGTGTAACTTATGTGCTAGGAATTGTGATAATATGCATGTGTTGTAAGTTGTAACTGAAACCATCTATTGAAACTTTGAGTGCAATTATCAAAGATTTTTTTTGGCGGATTTAAGCATATATGGTGTAAAGTAAAAAATGTTTGCCAATGACTATGTTCTCTTCACAAAATGCAGTTGATATTTGAAGCCTTGTACTTGTAGTTGGATCTATTGGTTCCTCTTTCGATTCCTCTAACGATCACCACCGCCAGCTTCTTATCTACTAATAAGCTCACCGGCGCCAGTTCCTCTGGTTGGGCATTCCTGTTTCCTTGGGTCAGTCCTTCGCTCCTTGCTTCGATCAGTGGCGATCGGGCCAAATGGCCTGGGTGATGAGATCGTGTTGTCCAGGTCGGCGCGGCTGGCCACGATGCGACCAATGCTGCATCTGGGGGCCTGGATGTGGAGATCTGGGTGAAGCTCGGCGACCGATGACCATGGCGGCTTATAGGGGCGCCCTTATTGGTTGCTACCAGTCAGGAGTGGTTACGGTTCTAGGCAGGAGATGTTCCACCAAATCGCCACTACGATATGGTGGCGCACACGGCAAAATCGACATGAAGGTGGTGTGATAACGACTGAAAACGATGCAATGATATCGCCCATTCTAGCAAATTATTCGTTGGGCGGGGAGACGCCATGTGATGAGGCGGACATGGCGCTTTTCTGGGCATCCACGACGATGACGATTGGAGACGGGGAAAAGAGTTTGTTCTGGCTCCTAGGCGGACCTCTACGACACCAGTTCCCACCTCTCTTTACCATTTCTACAAGGAAGAAAAGATCTGTGCAAAAGGAGTTCCATCAACAGAATTGGATTCGTGCTCTATGCAACATCTCCACATGGGTACAAATGACACAGTTCGACTCTACTGCGGGAGGTTCAGCTGCAGCCTAGGCCGGATTGCATTCGATAGCGTTGGACGGAATCGGGCATCTATTCCACGGAGTCAGCTTATCAATGTCAATTTTTGGGGTCGGCATCACCATTTTAGACAGCCAAGATCTGGCAGGCACACACGGAGCCAAGATGCAAATTCTTCGCATGGATGGCACTCCATGGAAAGGTGCTCACGGCAGACAACCTGGTCATTCTAGGGTGGCTTCATGATCTCATATGCAAACTCTGGCCTCATGACAACCTGGCCTCTTGTAAGGTGTTGAGAATAACTAATAAAGCAGGTTGTGTGCATCCTTTAGATGCAGAGGCCGGGGCCTTGACCTCCTTTTCAAAAAAAAAATTACAAACTCTGCCGAATACACCCGGAGATGGTGCAGCACCTCACCTTAATCTGCCACTACACGCAGAGTGTGTGGAGCGTCATTTTTGCATGGAAAGGAGGGATTGGAACACCACTACCGCCTGGAGACAGATGCCTAAATGGGTGGTGGGAGGAAACCATCTCGGCACTGCCGAGGGCGAAGAGAAGAGAGGCTAGCGGCGCGATCATCTATTCAATATGGAGAGTTTGGAAGGAACGTAACAGATGTGTGTTCCAAAATGTAGCCTTACACGCCGACGCGGTGGCGGCTTTAATGAAGGAGGAGATTGTGCAGCGTGCGTACGCGCACACACAAGACCCACGAGATGAGGTAGCCCCTTCGAGTGGGATCTTTTGGGCTGATCCTGCTTGTGGATTGCAGAAGCTCTTTTGCTTTGTAAACACCAGTAATTTAACTCTCTTTTTATCTATTTAATCGAGTGGCAGAACGCCTGCTTTGAAAGTCAAAAAAATATTCGTTGGCCAGCTAGCTCTACGTGAACGAGTCGACGATTTTAGTAAATGACATAGGTGTAAAGTCTCCGGGTTAAATATCAGGCAGTGTCGACGGTTCGCGCATCGTTCTCTTGTTGAAGGTGCTGGTTCGAAGTTCTTCGGGGACAATCTCTAGGTTTGACTACGTTTAGATTGGCCAACATCCATGTGCGAGCGGCAATTTTCCATCTTAAAAAGAAGTTGTCTTCGAGCCTTATTCTCTTTGCCAGGTCACATGTCGCTCATAGGGTTTATGTTACGATTTTGGAGATGTTGTCGTGAGGCAGATTACCTCGGTTTTTTTTTTTAAGAACTGATTTATTTAGCATCAGTGTTTGACACTGTTTTCAATAATTAGGAATACTTGATTGTGTGCATCGATCGACGCAAAGGTCCGGTTATCCTCTTTTCAAAAAAAATACACACAAAAGAAGCTCTGTTTGTACTGTATTGTTTTGCACTTGACATTCTTTTTTACCGGCAGGAGTTGATACACTCATTGCAAGTCCCGTTTCGTTCAGGTATGCTTTTGGAGAACCTACATATACATCTGAACGGGAATACCTATGTTAGTATTCCAAGTTACAAATATGCTCTTGGACAGTTATGCTAACTATAAATTATTTGACCCCACTGACAGCAATCCATTCTGTTAAATTTATGGGAAACCATGGCTGGTGGCTGGGACATCTAATGATTCCATACGTGTGGACAACTATGAAATAGAGATGCATAAAGTCACAGTTATCAGTACCTGCAGTTACGATGTGGAACTTTTGGCCGTTCATCCAACGCGGCCGTTCTTGCTGGCAGCACAACCGGCCGGGATAAAGCTTTGGAATTGAACATGGGCTGGCTTAATTTCCTAAGAAGAAAAATGAACTGGAACTGTGCACAGACATTTCAAGACGAGTACCACGGTGCTTTTAACCAAAATGACACCAATATGTTTGCTAGTGCTGCAGGTGACAAGATAAAGGTTAGTCAAATATTTTACTGGAAAAAGACTACTCATAGTCACAGACATTCATCGCTAAGATTTCAATGCTTGCTCTTCAGCTTAGGAGCCTTGATTCTCCAGAATATATCTATACTCTGTCTGGGCACGAGGATAACGTAAACTCTCTGGATTTCTTTACACGTGGTGATCGGCAATATCTGATTAGCGGCTCAGATGATAGAACTGTTAAGGTCCGGCATTGACATTGCATATTACTAATTCATTTTGAACACGTATAACATTTCCAGCATGCCATTTCTTTCTTATTAACAGCGCGTACTCTGTTTTTTGGCAAACCAGATTTGGGACATAGAGGAGAAAACCTGTGTTCAGACACTCGAAGGTTCCATGTCTCCAGTTCTTTATGTTTTAAGCCCACCCAATACTTCGATGCTAATTACAGGTTCACAAGATGGTGTTGTTCGTTTCTGGAACTCCAATAGTTTCAGGTGATCATCAGACAGCGGTCATCTTTCCCATTAGTGCTAACAAATATTATTAGTTTTAAGTTTTAACTTACGTACACATTTGTAGACGACAATTCGGCACAAAATTTTACTTGCTCATAACTCTTCTGGAGTGACATAGTAAATGATTTTGACAAAGTTATAAGTTCTACGTTTTGATCCAGGCTTCAGAGGACCTTTCAATTTGGCTCTGCTGGAAGTGTTTTGGGTCTTGCATTTTTGGCTGGGTTAAGAAGGTAAACCTTAACTTTCTTTTACTACCTAAGAAATTTGCTTCACTACATGCTCTTTAGGTGAAAGTAACGATACAAAATAAGTTGAAAAAATAGATGTTGAAAATAACCCAATAGAAAAACGGTATGTGTGACCCAGTGTCATTGCCGCACAGGGAAATCAGGGGTTTCCACGCCACCATTGCAAGCATATGAAAAATATCTTTTACATTATTCCCTTCCAAGATAAGTTAGACCTAAGACCGTTGATCCATTTCAATTCTTCCTCACGTAGGTGTTAAGCTTCTTCTCATTAGATTGGTCCTTAACCTTATTCTCATGCACATATATGGTTGAAAACAATGCATGTCCCTCCGTTTAGGATTTGTTAACAAGTATTTATGCGGAGAGCCTAATTTATTGAGCCACAGTCCTTTTTGTGTAACATATATATTCAGAATTTACCACTGTAATCAACTGCCATGTATGCAAAGTTTCATGACCCATGTATAGTTCAGTTAGATGATACTATTTCATCACGTACTCCCCATTAATGCTTTTGGCATGCCCGATGCTACTTTGGTCTGAGCGCATAAAAAATGGTTCTCTGCATATAATGGCAAACTTATAGAATGTTGTCTTTCTCTGACAGACTTGTGATTCAACAAGAATACACAATGGCGATCGTAGATATCGAGGAAGAAAAAACAGTATAACAGAATTTTCGGGGCCAATTGATGACTCTGTTTGGCACTTTGGCATACTAACTAGTACGTACAACATAGTGATGCACTTGAATAATGTTCACCATATACTCCACTCCACTGGCCAGTGGCCACTGTATAGACCTTCTGTCATGAACTGTAAGCAGCTGTTAGGATTTTCATCCATGGTCGTCGTAAATGAAAATCAGAAGTATTCATGTTTCAACTTGAGCTTTGATTTGACTTTACTTTTATCTGCAGAAAGCAAATGTATCCCCCCCTGTTCTTTTCCTTCACAAATCCAATCTCATTTCCTTATCTCCCTTTGTTACCATTTTGTAACAAAGCTGTAACCTCCACACCCACTAAAATGGGTTTAGAGGATCCTCTGAATCAGTTTTTTCTTCTATTTCTACATCTATTATAAGTTGTGTGCTCCAAAAGTTGTAAGAATTCCGAAAAAACAATCACCCTGTAAATTGGCATGTTCTCCTCGGTTCGAACATGCAGTTCATTCCCCTATAACCAATCATACTTCAGGTTTCCTGTGTCACATGGTACAGAAATTGCAATCCTATTTTATTCGACTTTAAATTAGTTTGATTTCTCAAGATCGATATGATCAGTTCTTGAGTTAAGCAGAAGTCTAATCAGTTTGATCATTTTACCCATCCTTCGGAAGAATGAATCATAGTTTGATCATGTATCCATCTTCACAAGAATTGTAAGCGGCTGCAGAAACATTGATCTCACTGTGTAAAATTAGTCTGTCTAAGGTGGTCTAACTTGCTTGTATCTATAAACGTTGTAAAAGCAGATTGTCATATTGTTTATTTAGTAAGCAAAATACGACTAGTTCAGAAATGGCTCGCTCCCTGCTACTTGTACTACCAGAATGGACCCAAGTACTTGGCACAATTTCGTAATGTAACACCACCGAAATCACGTGAACGTGTCGGTGTGAGTCTTCATTCAGATAGCAACAACAGGAGACAGAATCTCCATATAATATACTCCAACTAAACTCTGTCCAAATAGACATATAATTTAGCAAATAAAGCAGCTACTGGAAGTAGAACCCTCTCCAACTGAACTCTATCCAAACACATTCAAACACCCGAAGTGACACAAGACTTGGAACACAGCACACCAGCGCCTAGTCTTCACGGAAGGCCTTGAAAGGGTCATCAAACGACATATCTGACCCCTCATGGAGGCTCCAAGTACTACCTCCTACAGGGTAGCAACTGGTCTTCAATTGCACGTTGCAGCTCCTGCTGGCCCAGTTAGCACAATAAAGGCCCCCCACTCCGGCAAGCACTACTTGCCTCTCGGCGTAACTCAGGTCACTTTTTATCACGATGAACATCCTCTCCAGCCTTGGAGCGTTCTCCGCGACGAACGTGAGGAAATCAAACTCGTTATGTTTTCCTTGTAGCTGATGGAGAGCCAGAGTTTTGAGTTGCGACTGGACACACTTAATAGAACTTGTCTCCTGCCACATCTTGAGACTAAGGTTGCTAAGGGTTTCACGATGTACCCTAGACTGCAATGGAAATCAGCAAACAGTTCAGCTGCACATAGTGGTGATTATGAAGCAGCAATCTTATGCAATATAGTGATGATAATCCAAATGCCAATGGAAGGGCGACGCGAGGGGGTGCTACCTCGACAACCAACGTCTCAACGCTAGGAAAGCATCTGAGGAAGCTAGCAAGCATCTTGACTTCACTCTGGAATCCAAACTGAAGGTGCACAGCCAACATCTGGACACTTGGCACAATGGTGTGCATGCTCGCCTTTGTTCCAGCCTTCAATGCACCAAAAGAGCACAAATCGATCAAACGCTCACAATTGGCATAAAAACTTATAAATTTTGGCACAGGTTATTTGCCTGATCACCTTTCCAATATGAGCCTACATGTAGTGATTATACGGTTATCGACTAGGTACTCGGCCTTTTACTCGATTCGTCTATTTAGAATAGCAGATTAATACAGTTTATTTTTTTAGGTGCACGTGACTTATTTTGGATGATTCACTGATTATTACTCCCTCCGTTCCATTTTAATTGACTCACATATATCTAGATATGGATGTACCTAACACTAAAACGTGTCTAGATGTATCCATATGTAGATATATGTGAGTCAATTAAAATGGAACAGAGGGAGTACAATCTAAGGTAAGAGTTCACAACTTACAAATCAGGTGTAAACAAGCACTATGCATTTAATGCTGCAATTAAATATGAAAGTTGTATATATTGTTGTTCTCTGAAATATATATTACTAGCATTGCCATATCAAATACAAATATAAATAATAATTAAAAGCACAAATTTATAGAATTTTGGATTCTTAAAAACTAGAAACCAAAAACACTAAAATAATGTTCAACAAAACAAACATATGGAGTTACAAATATCTCCAAATAATTGAATTAAGTACTCAGAGCAACATAAATTCAACACAAACGAAAATAATTTGTAATGTTAGGATAGTGTGATGAACTGTTGATAACAAGCTTTTTCGACATTCTCACTATCTATTCCACTTCAGTGGTACGAAAAAACTATCAACACCGAATAATAAAATAAACTATTCATTAGAAACACATATGCAGAAAATGTATGTTACTTTGATGTGAACACTCCATGAGAATAGGTAAAGAGATAGTATAAAAAACCTACTCTAGATTGCCTCCGAGGAATTAGGCAACTTGTCATTGATTAGAAGAAGAAATAAGCATTGAAATATTGAGGCTTATCCTGTTGATTACTAGTTCTTGCTAATATTTACACGTGTCGCACCTACTACGACTAGTTGACTGAGTAAACTGAGTTTTCGAACATTGTTTGCCTGTAAGCATTTGACTTGTTGCTTCGCACAGACTAGACCCTGTTCCGTCCATATCATGAAAAGAAAGGCAATCTGAGATGTGAATGGACATGGCGATGCACGTACCTCGATGATGGTGTTGCCAATCTGCAGTATGTGCACTCCTGGCTCCAGGTATCCCAGCAGACGCAGCTTAGGGGCATGGCCAATCTTGACTGTGGTGATAACGCTGCTCACGCCGTGGCGCTGGTTCCAATTTTTGTAGAGGAAGAGACGCTCCAGGCTCGGGGCGTCCACGACGGCGATCTCCTTCATGATGGACAGGCAGAACTGCACGCACCGTAGGCTGTGGCTGGTGAGACGAGCACGCAGCGGTGTCAGGCTTCCTGTGACCGTGAGGACCTCCAGCACGGGGCTGACGGCGAGCACGAACTCCAGGTCCTTGTCCTTCAAGTTTGTGCAGCCCAGGACAAGCTCACGAAGGTTTGGGAAGGCGGTGCCCCGCGGAAGCGCGGCGGTGTCCGGGAACGCCCAGGCGCCGATGCAGAGCCGGCGGAGGGACGCGCAACGGAAAAGTGAGGAAGGGAGGCGCAGGCCGCTGATGGGCCAGGTGCGGTTGACGAAGACGAGCTCGTCGACGCCCTTGGTGGCAAGGAGCTGGAACCAGCGGGCGAGCAGTCGGCGGTCGGCGCCGTCCATGAAGCTGCAGGTGAGGCTGGCGAAGGGGAAGGGCCCAGGGTGTGACTCGAGGGCGGCGGAGACGGCGTTGGTGACGGCGCGCGAGGCGGCGCCAGCGCGGTCGGGCCGACGCTCCCCGTCTCCCCGGGGGAGGAGGTGGGTGTCGACGAGGACGGTCGGGGCGGAGCGCCAGAGGCCGCGCCAGCGCGAGGAGAGCACGGTGGTGCGCGCGCCGTCCTTGGCGGGGAGGAGGGAGACAACACGGCGGAGGAGATCATCGGGGAGGCGGCTGACGCGGTCGGTCTTGTCGGCGGCGGCGCAGCAGCAGAGGGAGGGGGATGTGGAGACGGGCGGCGAGGGGAGGAAGCCGTACAGGCAAATCAGCATCACTTCTTCGACTGGGCTCAAATTCTCCGTCGCCAGCCCGTGCACCGTCGTCGGAGGCACCATCGCGTCCTCCCCAACGGAGTCGGTGGCTGGCGGGGCGAGAAATGGTGATAGTGGTCGCCGCACACCACGCGGAGGAGGAAGGACTGAAGGAGGAGTAGGGTTTTGGGCCGGGGCGATGAGGACCGGTGGGAACTCCGACCGGGTCCGGGTCTGGACAACCCAGAAGTTTCTCTTTCTGCACAGTGTGTCTAGCGGACGACGTGTCTCTCAAATTAATACTTTTACCCCAAAAAATGGTGGCTCTAAAAACAAAAATAACTCTAGGAGGACAAGGAGGCCCGGGTCTAGACAAAAATAACTCTTGGTAAAAACTTCTGCGTAAACTAAAATTTAAATGTTTTTTCAGGTTTGAAAATATTGTTTCGATTTTTTTAACAATCCCCATGTTAGCTCAATAGCTATTTCCATTTTCCAGCCTCCTTGCGGGGATTATAATAAACTTTTGTATGATTTTCACAAGGACTTTCGAGGGTTGGTCTTCACAAATCGAAATAAAAGCATTCCGGTTTCAACGTGAGCTTAGACTTGATTTTATTTTTATTCACAGTAGTTCGATGTGCCTTTTCTCTCTATTTTTATTTATAATTCATTTATCTACAATTCATAGAGTATTTATGTTCCTTAAACTATCGAAAGTCATAAAGTGTAAAATTCATGTGATCCAAATGGAACTTTGCTGCAAAGCGAAACCCCTTCCCCCTGACCATACTTCAGGTTTATGCATCACACGGTTCAGAAGTTGCTATCCTCGTTTCTCCTATCAGAATCTACTACTCCCTTAGTTCACTATTATACAATCTTTTAGGTTTAAAAAAATGTATGTATCTAGAAACGTTTTCAGTGTGTAGGTTCACTCTTTCAAAGGAGTATGAATTATCTTCACGTTTAAAAGCTTAAGTAATTTAATTTCTCAATAGTTCATACAATTTGTTCCTGCGTTAAGCAAAAAAAATAACCAGTTTGATCATTTTACCCATTCGGAAGAATGAAGCATACTTTGATCATTTTATAATAAGCTTTTGTATTAGCATTATGTCACCTACTTAAAAAAAGTATGTCATCTCTTCCCCCTCTTTCCCGTTTTTCAGAATTCACGAGTCTGAAATCATGAAAAACCCGAGCATGTGGTTGCAAGTGGGATCGAGGTAGCACGGACGGAACAGAAAAGAGATTATATTAGAAGGAAAGAGCGACTGCGTAAGCCGCCTTGCCGTCCCCATCAATTCCTTTACGTTTTTTTTTTTTTTTGAAGCGCGACTGTAGGGCAACCGCCCCACAGCATTTTCCATTTTCTATTAAACAAGTCTCAACACTATACAAATAAGCAAGAAAAAAAAGAAACTACTAACTATAGACAAATATATATATACACCAAACGGACCTACCAACCGAAGGTACAACCCTAAGGCAAAGCTTCCAACCAGGCCATTAAACTGTCAACATGCTTCGGTCTGATCCTGTACCTAAGCAAGGTCATATCATGGACGAAGCCACCCTTCCATTTCCCAAAAGTTGGTCTTTCATTCCTGAAGACTGCTCCATTCCACTGCAACCAAATGTGTCTACAAGCCACAATGAGCACTTCCATGAAAAAAACATGTCCAAAACTTCTTTTGGCGCGAGCAATGGTGGTTTGGATGTCATCAGCAGCCGGCCACTCAATCTGCAAATAATTCCATACACGCTGGCTGAAATTGCAAGTGAAGAAAAGATGCTGCCTATCCTCATAAACTCTCAGCGGACATAGCACACAGCAATAATCCTCAGTGACATTCCAGTGACGGCGCTTCAGCAAGTCCTTAGTGTTAAGTCTATCTCTTAATAGCAACCAGGCAAAAACCCTGAGATTCATAGTACACCTAGACTGCCAAATCCAACTGAAAGCATTCGGCACAACAATATGCGCATGTATGTGATCATAAAATCTTTTAGCAGTATACTTGCCACCCCAGCAAAAAGACCACACATCATTATCAGCGTTCAGAGGGTTATCTTGCAAAATCAACTGGAGCTCTCCTAATTCAGCAAATGCTTGCCTGGATAGAGGTAAAGAAAATAGAGAGGAAAGCTCACTAGATGCAGCATAGAACGATGCCGCCGAAATATCTTCATTTATAGCAAAAGAGCATAATCTCGGAAACCGAGCTTTCATAGTTGTAACGGTTCCATTGAGTTTCCAATTATCCGACCAGAACATGAACGTCTCACCTGAGCCGTGCTGCACAAAAGATACCCCTCTGAAATTATCAACCAACTTCATAACATCTCTCCACCAAAAGGAACCTCTCAAATTATCAGCATGGGGAACCTTGTTGGTGTAGTACGCACTCCAAACCAAGTCCACCCAAGGCACATCAACACGATTGTAGAACTTATCCAGAAATTTTATAAGAAGCGAAGCATTCTTCTTCTGAAAGTCAACCACTCCTAAGCCACCCTGCTTTTTCGGCTTACAAATAAGATCCCAAGCAGCCAACGATTGCCGTGGCGTGTCAGTATTATCTCTCCAAAGGCACTGGCGCAAAATTCTGTCCAGTTGCTTAGTCAACCCCGGTGGTAAGCTTAGGGAGCATAAGAAGTGAAGCGGCATGGAGGACAAGGCAGAATTGATCAGCTGCAATCTTGAACCTTGATTCAGAAAACATGAGCTAGATGCCAGCCGACGTTCCAAATTACACACCAAAGGCATAAGGTCCTGTATACTCGGTCTAGTAGTCCCAAAGGAAGGCCCAAATAAGTGAAAGGCAAACTGCCCACTTGACAGCCAAAATCAGCAGCTAACTGCTCTATAACCTCCTTCTGAACATTTATTGGAATCATGGAAGACTTGTTGTAATTAATTTTCAAACCAGTTGAGAGGGAGAACATATCCAGAGTTTCTTTTAACCTAGCCAACTGTTCACCGTCCGCTGGAACAATTAGGAGTGTATCATCAGCGTACTGTAAAATAGGAAAGTCTCGATCATGGGTGTCAATCGGCAAGCTAAGCAAACCCTGTCCCAACAAATCATTTACCACCACTTGCAGCAGCTCTGAACCAAGCACATAGAGAAGAGGGGACAATGGGTCCCCTTGCCTAACTCCACGCTTACAAATAAACTGTTTTCCAGGGATGCCATTCAGAAGAACAGAAGATGTTCCAGATGACAGAAGCTTCCTCACCCAGTCCAGCCATTTCTGGTTAAAACCCATGTGTTCCAGAACCTGAAGAATAGCATCATGCTCAATGGTATCAAAAGCCTTAGCGAAATCTAACTTAAGAATGATGATCGGCTTCTTGGACGCATGACACTGGTATAGATATTCAAAGGACCAAGCAATGCAATCCTGAATAGATCTGCCCCTAATAAAACCATACTGGTTCTTATGCACACATTTGAGAATCACATCTTGAAGTCTATTAGCAGCCAGCTTAGTCAAGAACTTCAGACACACATTTGTAAGGGAAATAGGCCGAAAATCATTCACATCCATTGGTACAGGAACTTTGGGCACCAAAGTAATGAAGGAGCCATTGATATTCTCAAGCTTCAGAGTTCCAGCATGAAAGTCCTCAGCTAGGCGGTAAAAAGCAGTTTGAATAATGGGCCAGCAATGTTTTACAAACATCCCATTGAATCCATCCGGCCCAGGGGCCCTATCTGTCGGCATAGCAGCCACAACCTCGTCCATCTCTTTTTTAGTAAAGGGTCTAGTGAGCTGATCCAGCCCATCCACTCTCGCAAACAATCGACGTAAATCAAATTGCATATTAATGCCATTTGAATGGCCCATCCTCTCCCTGTAACAGGACCAAAGCATTGCTGCCATCTCATTGTGATCAGATATGTCCCTACCATCAGGATCTCTAATCATTGAAATTGTATTTCTACGAAAGCGCTCCGTAGCCATGGCATGAAAGTACTTTGTGTTCTCCTCCCCCTGTTTTATCCATCTTATAGTACATCGTTTTTTCCAATAAGCACATTCAGCCGCAAGCAGACCATCAAGATGTATCTTTACCAGGTTACGGAAGTTGAATTCAGGTCTGAACAAAGGTCTATTCTCCTCAAGAGAGTCAAACAACAATATCACATTGTTACACTGATGAATAAGATATTTCAAACGAGACAGACCTACATGCCACTTCTTGAGATTATATCTTAAGCTCTTCAGCTTATCCACTATGACGGCTGAAACATGAGATTTTTTAGACTCAACTGCCCAAGACTGAGCCACACAGTCTTTGAACCCCGGCATTTCCACCCAGTAGTTTTCAAACCTAAATAACTTGGCTTTAGGGATTTGTGTATCAATATTGACCACACACGGCACATGATCAGAACCAGTTTTAGCAAGCGTAAACACCATTGAGTTTGGATAATCCGTGATCCAATTAGGACTTGTGAAAAACCAATCCAACTGCTCTAACAAAGGTGTTTCCTGCATATTAGACCACGTGTAAGCACGCCCTTTCAGAGGAAGCTCAAGCAGACCGAGGTGTCCGATAATCTCATTGAAAAGAAACATATCATTCTGATTTCCACCTGGTCTATTTCTGTTAGCTTGAGATCGAATGAAATTAAAGTCACCTAGAATAAGCCAATTTGACATTGTTGGGATTTGTAGGTTATAAAGCCATGAAACAAACTGATCCCTCTCCACTCCATGACAAGGACCATAAACAGACACCATCGTCCAACTTGCATTATTATGCACTGAAGTAAAATTGACAGAAACTGCAAAACGATTTGCCTCAATCAACTGCCCATAGAAAACAGACGAGTTCCATAGCACAATCAAACCACCCGATGCCCCAATAGAAGGAGAGAACGCGAAGCAATCGAATCTCTTAGGGCAGAATTTGCGGATGAACTTCCAATCAAATGACTCACATTTTGTCTCCTGGAGACAAATAATAGCACATTCACTCTCATCAATTTTCGCACGAACTTCATTTTGGCGTATTTCTGAATTTAGACCTCTCACATTCCAGCACAACACCTTCCACTTTCTCAAACTAGATTGACTCATTATAAACCATGTTCAGATTCAGGTTGACAGCCAGGATACGCTTCAAGCTTCTCCTTTGTTAGCAGACTGGCATCAATCCCAAGCTTCATGCCCACTTCCTGCATGACCACCATTGGGGTAGGAGGAAAAGTTGGAGGGACTTCAGCAGGTTCAGGTTCGTCTGGCTCAGCCTCAACAAGCAACAACTTGGCCCTTGGGCGCTTCTTAGCTTTAACTGTGACATAAGTGGTAGGTTTGAAACCATCTGTCTTCAGGGAGCTGCGGGTAAATCTCTTAACAGCTGGTTCGACCACCAACTTCTCAACCTCAGGAGTAGGCTTGTTGCTCTTGCTTCCTCTCGGCCTTCCACGCGGCCTTCTATCAGCAGTGGAGGTTGAAGAAAAAACTCCAGGTATTGCAGCTAAAGCAGCTGCCCCAACCTGAGAGTCAGAGTCATAAAAACGCAAAGCTCTCGCAACTGGCTTGCAGGGAACAGAGATAACTCTCCTACAAGCAGTAGTTTCTGACGCCTTTTTAAAGTACACCATATTATCTTCAAAAGCAGTGACCCAAGACCTCTTCAAGTAGACATTCAGTTCAGACCCCCAGGAGATGGAAATTGGGATTTGCTGAGAGATCCACTCTGGCACCATGCAATCAAGAACTCGTGCCCACTGCATTGATGGGGGTACCACCGGCCCAAGAACTGGCAAAACAAACCCCACATGCAAGGCATTCTGCTCAAACTGCTCTTCCTGGTGCGGGACAAAAGGCACCAACTGTAATTGCTCATTCTCATGCATGTGTTGTTCGACTTGCTGATCACCATACATAACAAAATCAGGGTTGGAGGCAGCAGAAGGATTGAACACAAATGAAACATCCACTTGCTCCTCCTCATGCTGTATTTGTTCATCATCGTGCTGCCTTTGTGTGTTAGCATCAAGCCAATGATCATCATGAACCAAGTGCCCAGGTAACGGATGCGGATTGCCATCCATGGGCATCGGATCCTCAACAGCAGGTATAACTCCAGCAAATTCAGCAGACAAGATGTAACAAGCAGCTGTCCAAGACTCCTTTACATCATCGATTATGTTGTGCCCTGCAGGCAGCCATGGCTCAGGGTCGAGTTGGGAGTTGGCCATGGTCTCAGGTAATGGAGGAGGCTGTGATGGCAGCGGAACAGGCGTTGAGGGTGACAATGGGGTTTTCTCAGGAGTTGTATCGACAGGGTCGTCCAGGTGAGACACGGCGCAGGGGTAATCTAACGATTGAATAACCGTAGTCTTTTTTGGTATCCACCGTTTTGATTTCCTAGTAAGCCATTCATAACAGGATTTCTGTTTGTGTCCTGACTTGAAACAAAACCGACAACGAATCTTTCTCGTACAATCAAACGCTTTATGCCCCATAGATAAACACCACTGACAATCCCAAAAACGAGCAGCAATATCATCAACGACTTGTTCAAGCCCATCGTCGTCAGAGTAACCCACTAACTCAGGCTCAACGTGATGCAACTCATCAGACCGTTTAGCAGGCTCAATAGCAGGTTGGTGTCTGAACGGCGCATCATGGCGCCTAGGAACTGAACCTGACTGCTTCCCACTGTTTTCACTGTCCCCATTGGATTTCCCTTTAATAAGCTCAGGTGCGATCGTCCCAAATTGGAACGAAGGCACAGATTCTCTTGTCTGAAGAAGCAAAGGGTCAGACACATTAAGCTGCTCGTCTGCAGAAGTAGCACTATGATCAATTCCTGAAGAAGAAATCCCCTGCTGTGAGCAAGCAGCATTATAGCCTTTACATGCATCATATGACAGAATCGACGCAAAGCGGAGATTCTTTTTCTCGTTCCTAGCCGATCGAAAAGCAGATTTGGGATTTGGCACAGCCATGGCCTTGAAAGCTAAAAGAGCTTTTCGGCTAGCAGGACTGACTAATGTCCACTCTTGCTTGCACTCTTTCTGCCAAGAGTCAAACTCACGAACCCAATTCGGACCTCCAGAACCCCAAAGATGAAAGAAACACTGAAACTGCTGACAGGAATAAGATCTCAGTGAATTGACAAGAAAACCAACACCCCTGGAGGAAACCGAGAACCTAAACACCCTGTCAGATAAAAATTGAACGTGAAGTTCATCACAAAGCCCTCCAATACAAGCCTCTAGTGCCATACTGACAGAATCTTCAGATAACTTAAACTTTGAACGCCCAAAAGAGACCACCAGAAGAAAATGATTGGATTTACCCAGAGGATGAACTGTGGAGCCAAACTGATGTTTTACTTCTGATTTGAACTTCAGCCCAGGCGCAAAGTCTAATCCCATTGAAAGATAATCATGGACAGCCATAGAAAGGTGCTCCTCACGAGGGGTCTCAGGGAAACAAGATGCACCAGATGGGGACAGCAAACACTGGAAGATCGTAGCATTATGAGAAGGAAAAATCACCTCAGATCCCGGACAAATCACCTCCCCATAAGAGAGATGACGGGCAGCGATCGCCTCCCCCTTGGCATTCTTGAGGGTGATCCACTCCTTGGATGCCCATAGATGCAGCGAGCCATCGTAGGCCTTCTTACGTCCTCTCGAATGATCCTTGTCAGTGGAGTACGACACCTTCCACCGCCAAGATGCGGCCACCATCGCGAGAAAACTTATATGAGCAATTTGACAAACACCTTGTGGGCAGGTGGGAGACAAGGGGTGGCCGTGAACGAAGTAGCCCTCACGAGCTCACTGGAAGGCGTGGAAACGTCCGGAAGACGGAGAGAGCTCGCGGAAGAGGCCTGGAAACGTCCGGAAGACGGAGAGAGCTCGCGGAAGAGGCCGAGATGCGCCTGTGGCCGACGGCGGGCCGGGGGCGAGCTCGCGGTGGCTGTGCAGGACGCCGCGGTGGAGCAGGTCGCCACGGGCGTGAGGAGGCGCGGGCGGGGCAGGGAATGCCGGCCGAGCGCACCAGGAGGCCGCGAGACGGCTAGCCGCACCGGCGACGGCGTGCAGCGGGCCGAAACGGCCGGCGGAGCATTTTTTTGAGCTTCTTTTTGTTGGCAATATTGATTTAATTTTTTTTCAATAAACAAGTCTTGTGGAGCAAAATATGAAAACACTTTTATGTATTTTGGTTACATCCAAAATTGGAGTTCTCTTAGTGATGGATATACATGCTTAATCGTTTTACCAGAGAAAAATAACAAGCATTTTATTGCTTTTCCTCTAATCAAGGAGGTAGTAGCCTTTTCCCTACATACATGCTTAATTGTTTTTACCATAGAGAAACAACAAGCTTCTTGTTTCTCCCCTAATCGAACAAGGTGTTTTAGTCCTGTCATTGAAGAGAACAACCAATTGTCATATTTACTGGTCAAGCATACATACTTTTAAGAAATATACATGTAGTCATAGCGTGCCAACCGGGTACAACTTGCAATGAAAAATCATCAAGCTCGAACTGTCCTGACATTGGCATATGGATTCAAAATACCATGTTAAGCCAGTCACCAGTCGGTCTAGCTGGAAAACCTGTTGGTTCTTATGAGAAACAGATTATCAATACTTAGTTTCGTGTGATACATTTTGATTAATTTAACATGCTTTTAAGTAATAACACAAGATAAATCTATTTTCTTTTGTCTCTTTCATTCTAACAATGTAGATAAAAATCAATAATCGTAAAACAACTTATATGAGCATGTCTTGAAAAAAAGGCACATTTATAAGTTTATTGTGTGCTTCAGGGTTTACTTACGCATGTGTCCAAGAAAAATAGTCTTCTACAATTGTAAACCATGACCAATATGTACGATGGCACACTGTAAGATATAGCTTTTCACTACTTAATAATCAAAAACCAAGGGCAGGCACTGGGATACTTTTTTTTAATAACTGGCAGTGTGATGCTTCTAGTCACATGCAAAATCACAAGTATGGAGAACCTCCCAACCATGGTTTCAATGAAATAATTAACCAAAGCCTGAAAGTTATTCTTCTCTAGTTATTTAACAAAATCATTCTCGCACAAAGGTTTTGTTTTTCTTATAAAATTTTAGATGTCATGACCAAAAAGAAATCATCAATATATAGTGCATTTTTTAGGGGGCACTCTTGCCTTCCCACTCGACAAGCACTGTGGGGAGTCCTATTCCCATGGGTGCCTCCCCACACGCCACTTGCCGCGTTGTGGGAGAGCCCCTCTACGGGAAGACGCTTTTCTTATGACTCGACAAGCACCGATACTCCAAAACTCAACGTATCCCCGTACCGTATGTATCCGATACGCGTATCCGGCCGATACGCCCCGATACGTGTGTCCGTGGCGTGTCCTAGTTTTCCGAATTAAAAGAAAAGGAAAAAATGGCGATACGGCGGCGGGGACGGCAGCGACGCGGCGAGGATACGGGAGGAGCCATCCGCTCGTGGCCCATTAGTAACCCTAACCCAACAGCCCCAGTGCTCTCTCTCTCTATTCCTTCCTTGGCAGTCACACTGGATCGAGCGCCGCCACTGCCGCCAGGAATCGCGCCTCTGCCGGCCGGAATCGCGCCGCCGCCGCCAGGAATCGGGCCTCCGCCGCTCGGAATCGCGCTGCCGCCGCCGGATTCTCTTCGCCTCTGCTTGGATTCGCCCATCTCCGCCGCCTGATGCCTGCACCGCCCGGAATCGCGCCGCCGCCACCGGATTCTCTTCGCCTCTGCTTGGATTCGCCCCTCTCCGCCCCTGGAGTCGCCTCCGTCGCCGCCCGTCGGCCGTCACCAGCACCAAGGTAACTGCTTCCTCTGTTGCTGCCTGCTAGTGCTGCGTGCTTGCTCTGCTGCTGCTACCTGCTAGTGCTTGCTCTGTTGCTACCTGCTACCTGCTAGCTTGCTCTGCTGCTACCAACTTCTTTTCTGTTTTTCCATTTTTATAGGTTATGTACTTGTGTTTATCTGAAATTCTAATACTAGCATATAATCTATTTTGCATGTACCACGGGCACGGGGTGTGTGGAAATTGATGAATATTTGGTCATTGAGGAGTTCGAAAGGCAACAAATGGGGCAGTATTTTGATCCCATCTCACTCATTCAATTGTTCTGTGTTTATTACATAGCATTTTATTATTTATATATACTCGCCGTATCGCCGTATTGCTGTTTTCTGAGATTGCCGTATCCCGTATCGCCGTATCCGTATCGACGTGTCCGTCTCGCCGTATCGGTGCTTCGTAGGACACGTGTATAAATCTGGAAGTACTTGGAGGGATCATATTCTTCTTAACTAAAATAATAATCATACTACTATATTCCAAGCAATAAGAAATAATTTGTCGACAAAACTGCACTATATGAAAAAACTGGTTAACTGCTACCTGGCCCTTTATTTTCTTCTAAAGTGAACAATTCTATGGACCATCTGGTAGCGTGCAGTGAAATAAAACTGTCCACGTTAAAGGCCTAATTCATAGAATGACATATGGCTGCATAATAATAGAGCTAAGGTTATAATAACCAATATGACATAAGATAATTTGTGATGCCACTGCATACTAACTATGGAGAAGCTAAAGTCGATAAAATGAATTTCTGTTTGCGTCAAAATGTCAATCATCACCTTGTGATTGTGCCACATTGCTAATTTCAATCCTTCATTTTAAAAACAAAAAAAAAATCACTACATAACAGCAAGCTTTTACAACAGTGGTCTTCTATATTATGCTCTTATAATGTTAGCTAGTCATGCAACTTAAATTATTGCCAAAACTATGTATACTTGAGCATAAACACAGACCAGGAAAATGCATCAACTATAGATTGTAATCACATGGGCCGCCTGGAACTGTCAACCATTTGCAATTTTCCATGACCATGGCAAACTGCACCACGGTGATGTCTACGCACGCTTCTATTCTTGTAGACAGTGTTGGTCCTCCAAGTGCAGAGGTTTGTAGAACAGCAGCAAGTTTCCCTTAAGTGAATCACCCAAGGTTTATCGAACTCAGAGAGGTAGAGGTCAAAGATATCCCTCTCAAACAACCCTGCAATTAAGATACAAGAAGTCTCTTGTGTCCCCAACACACCTAATACACTTGTCAGATGTATAGGTGCACTAGTTCGGCGAAGAGATAGTGAAATACAAGTAATATGGATAATTATAAGTAGTTATTGCAATCTGAAATAAAAATGGCAGCAAGCAAACATGTAGCAGAACTTGTTGTAAACGGTGTTTCAATGCTTAGAAACAAGGCCTAGGGATCATACTTTCACTAGTGGTATCTCTCAACATTTTAGCACAACTGAACGCAAGTAAGTGCTACTCGGGATTATTCTCCTTCTTGGTGAAACAAGAGTACTATGCGTAGGGCTACAAAAGCACACCTCAAAGTCTGAGTAAACAAACACCACAATTCCACAAAGAATAAGCCATGATAATATCTAAATTATTTATAGAGTCACACACAAGTACCCACACTGTCACCTTGATACCGTGTTGTCACAATGACTCCGAAAACTAGATAAAATCACTTGAGTAGCATAAACATTACATATGAATTCAGCGATACTAGCAATGCTCATGATCACATAAAGATCACACCATGGGAGAGAGAGGTAAACCACATAGCTACCGGTAGAGCCCTCAGCCTCGGGGGAGAACTACTCCCTCCTCATCATGGGAGGCAGCAACGGCGATGAAGATGGCGGTGGAGTCGATGGAGATGGCTCCGGGGGCAATTCCCCGTCCCGGCAGGGTGCCGAAACAGAGACTTCTGTCCCCCGAATTAGGGTTTTTGGTGGCGGCGGAGCTACGGAACTCTTCTGGAGAAATCGTCGATTCTTTTAGGGTTTTCGAGGCAGGAGGATTATATAGGCGACGTCGGTGGGCACCCGTGGGCCCCTCACCACGTCACGGCGCGGCAGAAGGTGGGGCCGCGCCGCCACGTGGTGAGGACACCTCGGTGCTCCTCTTCGTTTCTCCTCTGGACTCCGTGTACGTGACAGAAAAATAGGGACCTGGGCTTTTGTTTCGTCCAATTCCGAGAATATTTCCAGAACAGCTTTTCTGGAATACAAAAACAGCAGAAAACAGGAACTGGCACTGTGGCATCTTGTTAATAGGTTAGTCCCAGAAAATGCATAAAAATGCTATAAAGTGTGAATAAAACATGTAGCAATTGACATAATATAAGCATGGAACATAAGAAATTATAGATACGTTGGAGACGTATCAAGCATCCCCAAGCTTAGTTCTACTCGTCCTCGAGTAGGTAAAACGATAACAACAAATAATTTCTTAGGTGACATGCTACCACATAATCATGATCAAATAATATTGTAAAGCATATGTTATGAATGAAGTGACTCAAGGCAATGGTCTATAGTTTGCTAACAAATAGATAATGAGTAAACAACTGAATCATATAAGCAAAAACTTTTCATAAATAGTACTTTCAAGACAAGCATCAAAAAGAGTTAACTCATAAAGCAATAGATTCTAAGTAAAAGGCATTGAAGCAACACAAAGGAAGATTTAAGTTTCAGCAATTGCTTTCAACTTTCAACTTGTATATCTCATGGATAATTGTCAACACAAAGCAATATAATAAGTGCAATAAGTAAGCATATAAAAATTGTTGCACACAAAGTTGACACAAGTGTTTGCTTCTGAGATAGAAAGGAGTAGGTAAACTGACTCAACCTAAAGTAAAAGAAAGGCCCTTCGCAGAGGGAAGCAGGGATTAAATCATGTGCTAGAGCTTTTTAAGTTTTGAAATCATATAGAGAGCATAAAAATAAAGTTTTGAGAGGTGTTTGTTGTTGTCAACGAATGGTAGTGGGCACTCTAACCCCCTTGTCAACCAGACTTTCAAGAGCGGCTCCCATGAAGGACGTTATTTCTACCCAAAGGCAGATCATCCCTCTTCTCTTTTGTTTACACATGTACTTTATTTGGGTGACACTCCTCCCAACCTTTGCTTACACAAGCCATGGCTAACCGAATCCTCGGGTGCCTTCCAACAATCACATACCATGGAGGAGTGTCTATTTTGAATGATTAACTTTTTAAATTGCTTACTGATAAATCAGGGCAAAACATGTGAAGAGAATTAAAGGTGAAAGTTGTAATTAATTGGGACTGGGCACCCCATTTGCCAGCTCTTTTTGCAAAATTATTGGATAAGCGGATGTATATGCCACTAGTCCATTGGTGAAAGTCTGTCAGGAGTAAATGACAAGGTTGAAAGATAAAACACCACATACTTCCTCATGAGCTATAAAACATTGACACAAATAAGGGATAATAGCTTTTGAATAGTTTAAAGGTAGCACATGAAGTATTTACTTGGAATGGCAGAAAATACCACATAATAGGTAGTTATGGTGGACACAAATGGCATGGGTTTTGGCTCAAGGATTTGGATGCACGAGAAGCATTCCCTCTCAGTACAGAGTTTAGGCTAGCAAGGTTGTTTGAAGCAAACACAAGATATCAACCGGTACAGCAAGACTTACATGAAAACATATTGCAAGCATTATAAGACTCTACACTGTCTTCCTTGTTGCTCAAACACTTTTACCAGAAAATATCTAGACCTTAGAGATAGCAAACATGCAAACCAAATTTCAACAAGCTCTACGGTAGTTCTTTACTAATAGGTTTTTAACTACATGATGCAAGAGCTTAAACATGAAATACTTGAGAGCTCAAAACAATTGCCAAGTGTCAAATTATCCAAGACAATGATCTATATGTGTGTCTTTTCGATATACCATCTACCACATGTTGCATTTTCTGTTTCCAACCAAACACCAATCAACTTATTTCAACAAAAACTCTCCAAATAATTTACAAATGAAACAAGAGAGTATTACTCTACAAGAACTAACAGCTCTGAATAAGAGATGCATGAAAAACAGGAGCTAAAAGCATAGCAGTAGCTAGATAAGAATACTCAACAGATATAAGTGAAGAATATGAGTATTCACATGAAAAAGCGGAGCGTGTCTCTCTCCCACACAAGAATGCTAGGATCCAATTTATTCAGAAAATAAAATAACAATGCAAAAATAAAAGCACACAGACGCTCCAAGTAAAGTACATAAGATGTGGAAGAATTAAAATATAGTTTCACTAGAGATGACCTGATAAGTTGTTGATGAAGAAGGGGATGCCTTGGGCATCCCCAAGCTTAGACGCTTGAGTCTTCTTGAAATATGCTTGGGTGACCCACGGGGGCATCCCCAAGCTTAGGCTTTTCACTCTTCTTGATCACATCATATCATCCTTCTCGCTTGATCCTTGAAAACTTCCGCCACACCAAACTCAAGTAATTCTCATTAGAGGGTTAGTGCATAATCAAAAATTCTCATATTCTACAGTGACACAATCATCACCAATACTTCTGGACATTAGCTACAGCCACTGATGTTTTATGGAGCAAAGAAATCCAATCAAACATAGTAAAAGAGCAATGCAAAATAAATGGCAGAATCTGTCAAAACAGAACAGTCCGTAAAGACGAATTTTTTCGAGGCACTTAAGTTGCTCAGATTGAGAAACTCAAAACTAATGAAAGTTGCGTACATATCTGAGGATCACGCACGAATTTTTTCAGAATTTTTCAATTTTTTGGAGTGAATAAAGCTCAAAACCGTGGACAGCAAAAATCTGTCCCTGTGCAGAAATCCAAATCTAGCATCAACTTTCTACTAGAGACTTTACTTGGCACAACATTGCAAGAAAATAAAGATACAAAGGAGTTGTTACAGAAGTAAGCACACTCCTTGACTCAAATAAAATAAAAATAACAGGAAATAAAATGATGGGTTGTCTCCCATAAGCGCTTTTCTTTAACGCCTTTCAGCTAGGCGCAGAAAGTGAAAATCAAGTGTTCTCAAGAGAAGAAGCATCAACATCATAATTTGTTCTAATAATAGAATCAAAAGGTAGCTTCATTCTCTTTCTAGGGAAGTGTTCCATACCTTTCTTGAGTGGGAATTGATACCTAATATTCCCTTCTTTCATATCAATAATAGCACCAACAGTTCGAAGAAAAGGTCTTCCCAAAACAATAGGACAAGATGCATTGCATTCAATATCCAAAACAACAAAATCAACGGGGACAAGGTTATTGTTAACCATAATATGAACATTATCAATTCTCCCCAAAGGTTTCTTCATAGAATTATCAGCAAGATGAACATCCAAATAACAGTGTTCCAAAGGTGGTAAATCAAGCATATCATAAAGTTTCTTAGGCATAACAGAGATACTAGCACCAAGATCACATAAAGCATTACAATCAAAATCATTCACCTTCATTTTAATGATGGGCTCCCAACCATCTTCTAACTTCCTAGGGATAGAAGCTTCATGTCTTAATTTCTCTTCCCTAACTTGCATGAGAGCATTTGTAATATGTTTTGTAAAAGCCAAATTTATAGCACTAGCATTAGGACTTCTAGCTAGCTTTTGCAAGAACATAATAACTTCAGAAATATTACAATTATCAAAATCAAGATCATCGTCATCTAAAGCAATGGGACCATTGTCCCCCATAGTTCGAAAAATTTCAGCACTTTTATCAGGAACAGTTTCAGTGGTTTTAGGCAATTTCAAACGTTTTGCAATGGAAGTGGAAACATTGCCAACACCAATAATGTTACCATTGATAGTAGAAGGTTTACTAACATGTGATGCTTCAGCATTACTAGTGGTAGTGATAGTACAAACTCTAGCTATACTATTCTTTCTAGCAATTTCATCTTCTCTTTCCCACCTAGCATGCAATTCAGCCAACATCCTAATATTATTATCAATTTTAACTTGGATAGCATTGGCAGTAGCAAAAGTCTTAGTATCTTTAACTTCATTAGGCATAACTTTCAGTTTCAAAAGATCAACATCAAGAGCAAGGCTATCAACTTTAGAAGCAAGAACATCAATTTTGCCAAACTTTTCCTCAACAGATTTATTAAAAGCAGTTTGGGTATTGATAAATTCCTTAAGCATGACTTCAAGATCAGAGGGTACACTCCTATTATTGTTGTAAGAATTACCATAGGAATTACCATAACTATTGCCACTATTAGAAGGATATGGCTTATAATTGTTGTTACCAAAATTATTCCTATAAGCATTGTTGTTGAAATTATTATTTTTAATGAAGTTCACATCAACATGCTCTTCTTGAGCAACCAATGAAGCTAAAGGAACATTATTTGGATCAACATGAGATTTACCATTCACAAGCATAGACATAATGACATCAATCTTATCACTCAAGGAAGAGGTTTCTTCAACAGAATTTACCTTCTTACCTTGTGGAGTCCTCTCAGTGTGCCATTCAGAGTAATTAATCATCATATCATCAAGAAGCTTTGTTGCTGCACCCAAAGTGATGGACATAAAGGTACCTCCAGCAGCTGAATCCAGAAGGTTTCTTGAAGAAAAATTCAGTCCTGCATAAAAGGTTTGGATGATCATCCAAGCAGTCAGTCCATGGGTGGGACAATTCTTTACCAATGATTTCATTCTCTCCCATGCTTGGGCAACATGTCATTATCAAATTGTTTAAAGTTCATAATGCTACTTCTCAAAGATATAATCTTAGCAGGAGGATAATATTTCCCAATGAAAGCATCTTTGCATTTAGTCCATGAATCAATACTATTTCTAGGCAAAGATAGCAACCATTCTTTAGCTCTTCCTCTTAAAGAGAAAGGAAATAATTTCAGTTTTATAATATCCCATCTATATCCTTATACTTTTGCATCTCACAAAGTTCAACAAAATTATTAAGGTGAGCAGCAGCATCATCAGTACTAACACCAGAAAATTGCTCTTTCATAACAAGATTTAACAGAGCAGGTTTAATTTCATAAAAGTCTGCTTTAGAAGCAGGTGGAGCAATAGGAGTGCATATGAAATCATTATTGTTGTGCTAGTGAAGTCACATAACTTGGTGTTCTCAGGAGTACTCATTTTAGCAAAATTAAAGCTAGGCCGAAATATAAAAGTAAATGCAAGTAACTAATTTTTTTGTGTTTTTGATATAAAGAAGCAAACAAGATAAAGTAAAAATAAAATAAGCAAGACAAAAACAAAGTAAAGAGATTGGAAGTGAGAGACTCCCTTGCAGAAGGTTTGACTTCCCCGGCAACGGCGCCAGAAAATAGCTTGATGTCTACGCACGCTTCTATTCTTGTAGACAGTGTTGGGCCTCCAAGTGCAGAGGTTTGTAGAACAGCAGCAAGTTTCCCTTAAGTGAATCACCCAAGGTTTATCGAACTCAGGGAGGTAGAGGTCAAAGATATCCCTCTCAAGCAACCCTGCAATTAAGATACAAGAAGTCTCTTGTGTCCCCAACACACCTAATACACTTGTCAGATGTATAGGTGCACTAGTTCGGCGAAGAGATAGTGAAATACAAGTAATATGGATGATTATAAGTAGTAATTGCAATCTGAAATAAAAATGGCAGCAAGCAAACATGTAGCAGAACTTGTTGTAAACGGTGTTTCAATGCTTAGAAACAAGGCCTAGGGATCATACTTTCACTAGTGGTATCTCTCAACATTTTAGCACAACTGAACGCAAGTAAGTGCTACTCGGGATTATTCTCCTTCTTGGTGAAACAAGAGTACTATGCGTAGGGCCACAAAAGCACACCTCAAAGTCTGAGTAAACAAACACCATAATTCCACAAAGAATAAGCCATGATAATATCTAAATTATTTATAGAGTCACACACAAGTACCCACACTGTCACCTTGATACCATGTTGTCACAATGACTCCGGAAACTAGATAAAATCATTTGAGTAGCATAAACATTACATATGAATTCAGCGATACTAGCAATGCTCATGATCACATAAAGATCACACCATGGGAGAGAGAGGTAAACCACATAGCTACCGGTAGAGCCCTCAGCCTCGGGGGAGAACTACTCCCTCCTCATCATGGGAGGCAACAACGGCGATGAAGATGGTGGTGGAGTCGATGGAGATGGCTCCGGGGCAATTCCCCGTCCCGGCAGGGTGCCGAAACAGAGACTTTTGTCCCCCGAATTAGGGTTTTTGGTGGCGGCGGAGCTACGGAACTCTTCTGGAGAAATCGTCGATTCTTTTAGGGTTTTCGAGGCAGGAGGATTATATAGGCGAAAGGGCGACGTCGGTGGGCACCCGTGGGCCCCTCACCACGTCACGGCGTGGCAGAAGGTGGGGCCGCGCCGCCACGTGGTGAGGACGCCTCGGTGCTCCTCTTCGTTTCTCCTCCGGACTCCGTGTACGTGACAGAAAAATAGGGACCTGGGCTTTTATTTCGTCCAATTCCGAGAATATTTCCAGAACAGCTTTTCTGGAATACAAAAACAGCAGAAAACAGGAACTGGCACTGTGGCATCTTGTTAATAGGTTAGTCCCAGAAAATGCATAAAAATGCTATAAAGTGTGAATAAAACATGTAGCAATTGACATAATATAAGCATGCAACATAAGAAATTATTGATACGTTGGAGACGTATCACACGGCAGTACATATATCTCAGGACAAAGTCCATACGCAACCAAAAATGCTTTGCAATAATAGCAGGAAACCTCTCAACTGTTGTACAATGTAATCGTGCAAGAAGGCAATATTGCAAATGGTTCTGACTCTGGCACGAATATCATAAGAGGTCAAGTTTTAGTGGGCAACTAAAGCATCCATTTATGTTCTGGAAATGCTCATGGTCATGAAAATAACTAGTTGAATTTAGGCGCGCCGTCACGTCGCGCCCTGAGTGGATATTTCTGTAAATATAATTTGTTTTTTTTTTGTTTTGTAAAACATATGTAATATATTTTGTGAATAGAAATGGTGAAGTTGTTTGTTTAATGCATTTGTCTTTGCATAAATGTTAGAACTTATTGAGTTACTGCGAAGACAAAACAATAGGTTTATTGTTTGAACATAAATTGCGATGTTTTTTTTGCAAATCTAGTAAAGCAAACTGAAATTGGAAAAGTGAATTTATTTTTGAATAGAAAGATTTAATTTCATTGTTTTTTTACAACTTTACTACAACAAACTGGAATTCAAAAAGGGAAATTACAGTTGTTTTGTAAGCTATAATGTGCTGAAATTATTTTGGTTCATGGTGATCATTATTCCGATGTTGTTTTGTTAGAAAGCATAAGAAAAGGGGAAAAAATATTGTATTAGCGTTTATTAAATTCAATCCATCTGTTGAGGAAATGAATATGTGATTTCTTCAAATATGCATGTAGTCAAGTATTATTTAAATTAAACTACGTAATTAGAGAGGTAAGTTCAACTTAAGTGTTTATTAAATTGAATTGCATAATTGGAGGGAGTTTAGTTACATTATGTGTAAATATGAATCTATTTGAATTGGTATGATGTTTGTGTGGTTTGTCTTACATATTTGATTAGAGGAAATATATTGTATTAGCATCTATTAAATTCAATCTATATTTAGAGGAAAATGAATTTGTGTTTTTTTGGAATGTGCATGCAATAAAGTATTATTTTAATTTCAGAACATAATAAGGGGGAGTTAAGTTCTGTTTGAACATTCATTAAGTTGAATTGCAAAATTCGAGGGAGTTAAGTTATATTATCTGTAAATATTAACCTATTCGAATTGATGTGGTATGTCTGTGTTCTGTCTTAAATATTTAATGTAACTCATTAATGAGAGGAAGTACATTGTATGGCTATTTAGTAAATTCAACCTAAAATCAGTCCATAATTGGAGAAAATGAATTTTCATTTTCTCTAAATGTTCATCTAAGCAAGCATTTTTTTAGCAACCGTAGCTCAACATTAGACACCATTGCTTAGTGCGGCATATGCCGCGTCTGCGTCGTTAGAAGAAGAAATATGTGTAAAAAATTCGAATTTGTGAATATCTGCATTCAAAAGTTGTTTAGATATTTTTTCTGTTGTGGTTTGTAAAATTAAGTTTACGCCTATAAGTTATTTGAAATTTTTTAAAAATTGAAATTGCAAAGATATGCATGTTTGCATTTTTGTTCCCGTTTGTTGAATAATGAGATTTGAAACTTATTTTAGTTTGAAATAATCAAATCTGGAATTTGATCGTATGCCACAAATAGGCAGCGTTTATTTTTCGTGTTCATGTTGATATGTTAAGTGGAAGTTATTCAAATTTAAATTGTTTTACTGTTTACAAAATAATCATGTTTGAAAGTACTTTTAATTTTTCGGAACATGTAAATTTGTTTTTTTAGTTGGAATGGTGAAGTATGGTTGATTTTTTTCATAAAATTATCCAAATATTGGTCAATTTGAGCTATTCAAACATGTTTATTTTTTTTGCGAAAAATAGTTTTTTTTTTAGTTTTTTTATATAACTTTTATATTTTTCCAGTGGTTGGAATTTGGATTTAAATGGTCCAATATGGTTGTAATTCAAAGTTGGAAATGTACACATTAAAAAATTGTTTATATTTGGAAATTGTTGGTCTACAGGAAAAATTTACGTTTTTAAAGTGTTCAGATGTGGAAAATTGTTCAAATCGGAAAGTTATTGCGTTATTGTCACGTTTGTAAAATGATTAGGTGCGGAAGATTTTTGAAATTGTAAAGTACTGAAATTTGGAATTTGAATTAGTATGTTTTAATATAGTTGCAAATAAATTTTGAGAACGTCTACTTTAGAAATTGTTAAAATTTGTAAGTTGTTGGAATTTGTAGGAAGCTTTTGTTTTTTACTAATGTTCAGATTTCAGAATTGTTGAAGTTAGAATATTAGTACGAATTGAATTGGTTTCACGTTTGTAAAATGTTCAGGTTTCAAAGAATGCTATAAATTTGAGAAGACTCAAATTTGAAATTCGGATTTAAATGGTTTAACATGTTTGTGTGTTCCCCTCAAATTTGTCCAAATACGTAGTAGTTTAGAAAATTCAAACTTTTCTTTTGTTGCCGTATTTCTTTTGTTTTCTTCTAGTTGTATTGGTAATTTCTAATATTTTTTTTGGATGTTCATTTATGGAAATGTTTCTTTTTTTTGCTTTAAAATGATTGTTGGAAATGATTATGTTATTTCTGTAATTTTTTTGAAGCTGGATTGAATTTGAGTATTATTTCAAATTTGCAAGACTTGTAATAATTTAGAAAAGGTCCCAAAGAATCTCTAATGGTTATTTTGGTTTTTACAAATTGTTAGAAATTAGTTTGAATTTTTTTGGAGTTGTATTTCAAAAGTTTTGGAAGTTTTGGAAAATAGAAAAACAAAACAGAAGGGGAAAAAAAAGAGGGCCGGGCGAGCTGCGCAGGAAGCAGGCCGGCCCAGCAGGCAGCCCAGCTGCGCAGCCCAAGCCCGATGGGACCTCAGCGTGACGTCACCAGCGGCCGGGGTCTGCCGCGGCGGCGTGGGCGTCGCCGGCGACGCGTCCGCGCGTGCTGGGACGCGAGTGCGCGCGCGGCGGAAGCGCGCCGACGCGGAGCGCCCGCAAGCGGCGGCGCTGCTCCGTTTGCGTCGCCGGAGCTGTGGCTGGTGGCGTGGGGATGCGGCGGAGGGCGGCGACCACGGCGGCGACAAATCCGGCGCGACGTGTGCGGCCCAGCACGCGAGCGTGAATGGAGATGGAGAAGGGGAGGCGGCGGAGCTCCCCGTGTGCAGCGATTTGGCCGGGGAGCAACGGTGCGGCGGGAGCGCGCGTCGGCGGCGGCGCGGTTCTCCGGCGTCGCGCGAGAGAGAAGGGGGGAGGGGGGAAGTGATGTCGTTTTTCAGAAAACACCATCGGTTTTGTTGTAATTTCGTATAGGTCCTTTTCCTCGCAAAACTGTGGACCGCGGAGCTATTTGTCGGCAGCGAGGGGCGTTTTTGCAAAAATGTCGCGGGGGCGTGTGTGCGGGCCGTCCGATCGGCGACGGACGGCTCGGATCGGAACACTGTAGAACACTGTAGCAGTGAACAGTGTTCTACAGTACTCGATCGCTGAGAGGCCGAGGAATCGACCAACTTTCATATTGTTAGTAATTAGGACTTGGAACTAAAGTTGATCATAGGCATGAAACTTCGCAATGCTAATTTTTTCAACTGATAGAAATTGCAGTTGAATTGACTGACTTCTCAAAACATGGTCATCAGAGATCAAGATGTCTTAGCATTGTAGCAAGAAACTATAAATTACTGAAGGGCAGAGATCAAGGTGTCATAGCATTCAGGCAAGAAACTATAAACGTTCAGATTGGTCCAACCTTTTGCTGCAGGGATTTATTTTCTTAGGATGCTACTGTTTTTCATGTTTGATTGCAGATGGATGCAGCTTGGAGAGTACTATCTGAACCTCACGTAGATGGTATAAAAACTAAGTACTCTCTGACCCTCATGTACATATTGATCCAGATTCGTTTGACGGTACTGATTTTTTTTTCCCAGGGAACTGAACCTCATGTACCTATGGATCCAGATACGATGCCCATGGATACAGTAGCATACCTCGTCCCGGGAGGCGTCGAGTTCGATGTAGCTGGCGAGCTTCAAGGGGAGCACATACCCGTTGTCCGGCACGTACGCTCGGCTTCTTCGCCGTCGCAGCCGCGACCGTCGTCTTGGTCTTCATCTCGGGCTCCAGCGGCGGCGACACGACCTTGGAGTGGCGGTTGAAGCTGAGGGAGGCGAAGAAGGGCACGAAGACGACGTCGGCTCCGACGCCCTGCTCAGAGGCGAGGAGGTCCAGCAGGAGCCAGTACTCGAGAGAGAGGTGGCTCCTCCTCCCGTGAGGATGACTTGCGTAGCTAGCGGTTCGATCTGGATCGATCTGGGGCTGCGGGATGTGGGTGGTGACGGAGTGGCCAAATCAGGCCCTGACGAATCTCTCTCGGCTACATCTCACAGGCTTAGATGTGGGTGGCGGCGGCATCTCGGCAGGCGCAGGGTGTGGGAGGGGGCGAGCGAGCGCAGGGTGTGGGAGGGGGCGACCGAGCCTGTGCTCGATGTGCGAGGGAGTGAGCGAGCGCAGAGGCGGAAGGTGGCGGCGACGGCGGCATCGGGGCGGAGCCGGGCACGTGGGGGAGAAGAGATGGATGGGGAAAATGGGGAGGAAAGGGATTTAGGGTTAGGGCTTGGTTCTATATATACGTAGGGACTACGTCGTAATTACTAGAAAATGCGGGGGCTTTTATGCAAAATTGGCACGCGGACCGTCTGATCAAGATTCGACGGTACCCGGGGTGAGGAGAGAGCGTGAAAATCTCGAGCCATTATGTACTAGGGTATGTCATGTCTTTCTACATTTTTATATCCTTCCCCGAGCGCAGGGGCGAACCCAGAAGTAAATCTGACTGGGGCACATCATGCGAGTGGGGGCATTCATTCTGTGAAATTGCATAATTTGAATAATTTTCTTTCAACCTGGTACAAATACTAAGGGTATTCAAAATTTTGAGCGGGGGCCTAGTTACCCACTCGGGTCCCCTGCCCGAGCGTCTTTTTTGCACTGCTTTCCTCTGCCTAGATGGCATGACTTACATTGCACTGCGTTTTGATTTGCACTGCTTTGCGATGTACTCCTACCTTGCGATGCTTTGCATTTTGATGTCTTGCCCTGAGCATTAGTTTTTACTACGTCTCGTTGTAGTGTTGTACAACCTTCTGACAGGGTGCACCCCACAACGCACACTATGACAAATGCACCCTACAAAATATTATGCATAACAACGAATCTACCTATTCATCATCTATATGAATATTGAATGCGTCAAAGGCGCACCGACGGGACAGAGCACGCAGCACGAGCCACGAAATATTACGGGAAATGACCAATGTACTGTGTTTGGATGTTCTGCCTTAGTTTGTACCACATAAATTGAGATTTGTTGTATACGTTTTTTTTTTTTTGCTTTTTATATTTGCTGCAGCCAAATTGGGAGTTATTGTTTGTGCTACGTTGTTATGTTCAAAATGTCAAAAAAAATACAACTTTTTACGCACCATGGAAAAATGTTGCAAGCAATATTACATACACATAAAAATGTTGTGTTTGACTTTTTTTGTTGCGATCATAGATGCCCCCGGATTTCTCCACTTAAAGTGATCAGAGGGTGGAAAATCTGACTAATATTTCCCCATATCAGCCAGCTGGCGGCTAGTATTGGCGTTACTTTTATCCATATATAATCTGATAATGTCATTTCCTTATTTTCCTATGTTATTTTTCTTCATTGCAAAATAGTGGTTTACCGAGGTGGCTAGGTACACAAGTCCATCCAACTATTGGATCAGCCGTATAGGCCACTTCTATTTTTTCTTTTTGAACCATCTAAAGCCATCAACTGCAAAATACTCCCTCCGTTCAGGTATGCAAGCCCTACTCAATTTGTAGACCTTACTTTGACTGTAAATTTAACTAATAGGATTTAATTTATATGTCATAAAATATATTATTGGATTCATATTTAAAAAAGTTTCCAATAATATAATTTTTATGGTAAACAAATAATGTTTTGTTTGTTACTTTATGGTCAAAGTTGTGCTCAAAAATCGAGGGGGACTTGCATAGCCAAACAGAGGGAGTACCAGAAAGAACTACACGACATCTCAATCATGCTTTTTAGTTCAACATTTATCCGGTTGTGTGATCCAAAAGCTGTAAAAAAAGTAAAAACAGAAAAACCTGCAAGCCGACTCATAGTTTGATGGACAGAACTATATGGCGGCGCCGCACATTCCAGTCTTCTGTGGGGCGGCAGATAGCCGAACCTGGAGCTCTTTTTACTAAATGACCCTTTTCCAGACTCAAAGCCACTTCTGACCTCTCAAAATACTGTATCCTACTTCTGGCCCTTTTTAGTCCCGCCAGTTCATCTGGCGGAACCAGCGTACTAATCATCGCCCGGAACGATGGCGTGTAAATTTTCCAGAGACGCTGGCTGTCTTCCGACATTTGAAACTGGGAGCATCGGTTTATTACCGGCTCGGCTTATTTTGGCTCGGCTCAATCCGGCTCGGCTTATTTTGGCTCGGCTCATTCCGGCTCGGCTGACGCGCGTACTAGGCTGGCGTGTTGCAAAGTTCCATTGTTGCAGGCTTGTGACGCCGCCGCGTCATGGTTCCTCTTTGCCACTTCGGCTCGCGTGTAGCTCGTCTAGGAGAGAGAGTGGCTGCCGTTGGGCACGAACTTGTAGACGAGCAGCTTCTCGTCGCGAGCGTTGTGGTAGGCGCTGAGCGGCACGAAGTTGGGGTGGCGGAGGCGGCCGAGCACGGCCATGTGGTGCTCGAACTCCTTGCTCGACGCGGATGCCGAGCCTGGCGCGGCTGCGTCGCGGAGCCTCTTCACGGCCATGACGCTGCCTTCGTCGAGCACCGCCTTGTATGCCATGCAGCAGCGCCGAGCATCTCCGCGGATGCGCGCAGCAGCTCCTCGAGCTCGAACCGCCTCCCGCCGCCGATGAGCTCCTCCAGGAACACCATCTTGCACCGCCCGAACGTGTCGCCGCCGCCGGCCGCGGCGCGCCAGTGTACGGGCAGGACGAGTACACGATCTTTCCCCCTCACGATGCTGCCTGTCGCTCCGCCTCCCGGAGAGCCGCGGCCAGAAGTAGCAGAACAGCAGCCCCGCCACGAGCACGACCACGGCGAAGTCCCTGGCCACAATTGCCACCATGGCGCCGCGGCTCATCTTCCCTTGCCTTCCGCCAGCTTCGACGAGGGCGACGATGTCGCCATTGCCGCCGCGGCCGGAGGGCACGTGGACGACGACGCGTCCGTGCACGGTGGCAGAGGCGTGGCGCACAGTCCGGCATTCCCGCCGAATGCCGCGGCCACCGGAGTCCTTCCGGAGAAGAGATTGTTCGATACGTTGAAGTCCTGCAGCCTCGGGAGCGCATGGCGTCGACCCACCGGTCAGCCAGGTGCAAGGTGAGCAGCCTATCCCTATGGCCACCTTCTTTGGCAGTGCTGCTCAGGGGTTAGGATTTTTTCATGTTTCAGTTCCTGATGCTTCTGAAACAGCTTGGCTGAATTTTAGCAACTGTGGTATTGTGAACATCAGATCTGGGAACATATCACTGATTGCTTTAGAGGCTAAATGTTACACGCAATAGGAAATCAACGACGAAGTTAAGCAAGATCAAACCAACGGGAACACGAGATTTTAACGTGGAAAAACCTCTCCAACAATGGAGAAGAAAAAACCACAGGCGCCAGCCAGCAATACTTCACTATTTCGGGTGAGGTTACAACGCCGGGGATTTACAATATGTGGTTTATCCCAACCGGCGGCTTACATGATGTATTTATAGGAGTCCTGACCTAATCTAGGTCGGTAACGTGATCTCCAAGTCGAGTACAACTCGTACCGTACCGGGGCGCTCCGCTCTCCTTCTTCGTCACAAGCTGGCCTTTATCAGTATATACGAATTTGGATCACCACAAAATAACACTAAACTCACTGAATTCTTCTGTAAAGTTAAGAAGTGGCCGTGGCAGATTAGGGAGATTGATGATAAAAATTTCTTAGTAAGATTCCCTCCTTGGAAGCAAGCGTCTGAGCTGACTGAGCTGCCGCCGGCCTCTGGCCTTGGAAGAAGAAGCTGTTACATTGAAGTTCCTTCCTTGGGATGGCGTTGTGGATGCTTTTGGGGAACTTGTCGAGGCTTGGGTTAGAGTGGGTGGGATCCCTCCCAAAATGTGTGCCTGGTCAGTATTTGCTCAGGTTGCTTCCTGTTTTGGCATCCTTACAGATGTGGACTGGGCTGGGCTCCTTAAAAGTTTCTATGCAAGAGTTAGGCTGAAAATTGCATGTAGAGATCCTGCCAAAATTCCTATGGAAAGAATGCTTGAGATGAAAAGAAAGCTATATATACTGCAGTTTGATGTTGAGGGTTTTGTGCAAACCAACCCAGGGTATGATGAAGATGAAGAGATGCTTGATGAAGATGATGAAGAATATGATGGGCTGGGTGAGGATATGGAAAATGCTCAAAATGATGGCCCTTCTGCTACTCCGAACCAGAACATAAGCTCTTCTTCAGCCAAGGGTACAGGAAATTCCAATTCTGTACCCGTTGGCACTCATATGCTCAATGTGGCAAATTCTGCAATTGTCAATGAAGATACTAATCATAGGCAAATGGGGGCAGAGAATACAGCCTCTGTGGATGTTGGGTCTGTACTTCAGGAGGATTGTGTCTCTGAACGTGAGTTTGGTAAGATGCTTGGATTGGACATGCAATCTGATATTCTAGAACACTCTGAAGATTCGGATGGTGTTGGAAAGCTGTTGGAAGCTGCACCAGAAGTGGAGTCAAACTCTGAAGCTCTTGATGATCCGGTGAATGATACTCAAGAAATTGCAGTGAATGCAGATCAGGTTCCTTATTGGTGATAATCTAGAGGATAAAATTTTGATTATTAGTAATCTCATTAACAAAGAACATGAAAGATCCTTTACTTTTGCGCAAGATAACCCTGAGGTTGTTCTTCCTGATAATTTAGATCCTTTTGATGATAACTGTGATGTCAACAAAAGAAAAAAAGATAGCTCTATGGTTGATAGTACTGATGAAGTAGGTTGGACTACTATCAGTAGGAACAGGAAAAATAATAAAACTGTCCCATGATAGGTTGTTTTTGGAATCCAAGAGGTTTTGGTAAACCTGGTAGATCGAAAAGTATTGGTGATGTCTTGCAAAACAACAAAGTTGATTTTGTTGGTTTCCAAGAAACTAAAAAAGAACAAATTTCCAATAGTTTCCTTAAAGCCATTTCTGGTTCGCATGATTTTACTTGGCACTACCAACCTGCCAAGGGTACTGCTGGTGGTATCCTTGTGGGTTTTAAGACTGATTTATTTGATGTTATTAGCATTAGTATGCACAACTATTGTGTTACTACAGTAGTTAAAAATTCTTGTGATGACTTTACTTGGCAGTTGGTTGTAGTGTATGGCTCTGCCTATGCGGAGCATAAACTTGACTTCATTGCTGGACTTCATTTGATCATGGAACAAAGTGCTTATCCTACCCTTATTGGCGGGGATTTTAATTTGGTTCTTAGTGAAGCGGAGAAAAGTTCCGGTAATATCAATCATCAGCTTACCTTTTTGTTTAATGACTGGATGAATAAATGGGCCTTGCTTGATATTCCTATATCTAATCGTAGCTTCACTTGGGCTAACAATCAGGAAAACCTTATTCTCGCTACCCTTGACCATGTTTTCGCTTCTACCGATTGGGATAGCAAATACCCGCTCTCCTTGGTGAGAGCGATTCCCAAGTCAGGTAGTGACCATACCCCACTTCTGATTGAATTTGGGCTTAATTCCCCACCCGTACAAAAACTTTTTAGATTTGAAAAAAGGTGGCTAAATGAACCCGAGTTTATCCTTTTGTTACCCAAAGTTGGACAGCTCCCATTCCTAAAAAACTCACTTGCTCTATTGATATTTGGCAATTTAAAGTTAGAAGAGTGAGAAGAAACCTTAAAGGTTGGAATGCTAATGTGGAAGCAGCTCTGAAAAAACGTGATCTTTTACAAGAGTATGATATCCTTGATGTGTTTTCTGAACAAAACAAATTAGACGTGGAAGATAGGAAGCGTATGGACCAAATTAACATTGAACTTGACCAAATTTGGCGCTCTCAGGAATCCAAAGCTTTCCAACACTCGAGGGAGAAAAATATCATTGATGGGGATCGTAACACACTTTATTTCCACGCGGTGGCTAGCCAGCGTCGTAGGAAAAAATTCTTGGCTGTGTTGAATGGCCCTTTGGGGCCTGTAACCACCACTGCTGAAATGTTACCTATTGCCGTTGATTTTTACAAGAACTTATTTGGTTTTGAGGCCAGACCAAATTTTCATTTGGGTAACAACTTTTGGGATGATAATGATCTAGTCACCTCCGAGGAAAATGAGTTATTGGAACGACCATTTACTGAGGAAGAGGTGAGGACTGCTATTTTTGGATCTTATGCAAACGGGGCTCCTGGGCCTGATGGTTTATCCTTTCTATTTTATCAAACTTTTTGGGACTTGATCAAAAGTGATTTATGGCCTTAGTGTCTGATTTCTGGGATGGCTCTTTAGATGTGTCCAGACTTAACTTCTCTATCATCACCCTCATTCCGAAAGAGCCTGATGCTCGAGATATGAAAAAGTTTAGACCTATTAGTCTTTGTAACTATTCTCTAAAGATTTTTACTAAATGATGACTAATAGAGTTGGCCCTGTAGCCGATAGACTTATTTCTATGAGTCAATCTGCTTTCATTAAGGGGCGTTTTATCCTGGAAAGCGTTGTGTCAACTCATGAGGTAATCCATGAAGTACACAGATCTAAATCTCCGGGTCTAGTTTTGAAACTAGATTACGAGAAAGCTTATGATCGTGTCGATTGGGGTTTTCTTGATGAAATGTTGCTTTCTAGGGGCTTTGGTAACAAATTTCGCCATTGGATTTCGCAGAGTTTGGTTAATGGTTCTTTTTGCGTAAGAATCAATGATCAAACAGTGATTATTTTGTTGCTGGGAAAGGTCTAAAGCAAGGTGATCCTTTTTCGCCTATTCTTTTTAACTTTGTGGCCGAGGTGTTTACGAAAATGTTACATAAAGCTGCTGGGTGTGGCTTGATTAGGGGATTGCTCCCTCATGTAGTTCCTGGAGGTGTCATCAGCCTCCAATACGCTGATGACACTATCCTCTTCTTGGAACCTGATGTCCATATGGCTCGCATTTTGAAGTGGATCTTAACCTGTTTCGAAAATATCTCTGGGATGAAAATTAATTATCATAAAAGTGATTTGATGACTATAAACATGGAGGATCATCTGGCTGGGCAATTTGCCCAGGTTTTTTGCTGCAATTTGGGTTCTTTTCCTTTTAAATACTTGGGTGTGCCTTTGCACTATTCTAAGTTAAGAAGGGAGGACTTACAACCTGTTATTGACCTTATTATTAGAAAAATCTCAGGGTGGAGAGGGAAATTGATTTCCTACGAAGGCAAGTTGATTCCTATAAAAGCCTGTTTGGCTAGTATACCTACGTATTTGCTTTCAGTCATCAAATTCCCCAAGTGGGCCATTAATGCAATCTATTCGCAAATGGCTGATTTTCTTTGGGGGGATTTGGATGACCAACATAAATACCACCTGGCAAATTGGGGCCTAGTTATTAGAAAAAAGGATTTTGGGGGCTTAGGTGTGCCTAACCTTAGGGATATGAACCTCTGCCTTTTGGGGTCCTGGTTTAAACGTTTCTTCTCTGCAGAAGATAAGACTTGGAGGAAAATTGTTGAGTTCAAATACAATACATTACCCAACTTATGTTGGACAAATGACACTAATGTTTCACCTTTTTGGAAAGGGATAGTCCGGGCTGCTCCATCCATTTGATCTGGTTTCTGCTGGAAAGTTGGTAATGGAGCTGGTACCCGGTTTTGGATGGACACTTGGGTGTCCGATGTCACTCTATCCACTTTGCTTTGAGAGAATAGACCCCCCGAAGGGCCCTGCTTTTATAAAGCAATAACCACCGCAGTTAGGTTTTTGGAGCACCAAAAACCACTGTGAACACGAACTAAAAGAAAAAGAACACCACCACACCAAGCGCAGCGCGCCACAAGACCAGCATTACCACCAGCAACTTCAACACCCAGGATGACACAGGATAGAAAAAGAACGCCCACAGCTGGGGAAACAAGCGACAGCCCACGCAAGAGCCAAATAAACTACTCCCTCCGATCCATATTAATGGTCTCAACATTGTCTAGATACGGATGCATCTAGTCTAAACACTTAACTAGATACATCCGTATCTAGATAAAGTTGAGTCCATTAATATGGATCGGAGGTTGTAGAAAAAACCAGGGGCACAAAGACACCGCTAGCTAACCTACTCCACTACGCTTCGCCACCAGGAGCTGGAACCTTCTCGCCGCCACCTTGATCTTCTCCAACGCCGAGTCCCACGCTCCTTTATGCTTTACTGGTAATAGCACTTTCCACTGTGACAAGAAGGAAATCGTTTTGTAGATGTTAGTCAGTGGAGAGGCGCACACTTTACGATTGAACACCAGGTCGTTTCTGGTGTTCCAAATAGACCAAGACATCGCCCCGAGCAAAGCCCAACTAAATTTTCTCTTCACACCCTGACTACGACCAGAGAGCTCAAAGACGTCCTGAAAGCAGCTTGGAGGCTGGGTCCAGCCTAAAGCTTCCTTCAGACCCCACCAACCAAAATGGGACAAGGGGCACCCAAAAATCAAATGGATCGTCGTCTCAAATTCTCCACACATGCTGCAACCCGGCTCCCAGGCCAGCCTTTCGCTTTTAGGTTAGCCGTAACTTGAATACGACCTCTACAACACATCCAAAGAAAGATTTTTCACTTTTAACGGCATGCTAGACCTCCACAGGTCTCTCATATCGTTATCCACCACTCCGGGATCAAGGATCATATTATACATCGACTTTGCAGTGTACATTCCGTTTTTAGTGATCGCCCAGAAACCCACATCTTGCTGCTCGGACAGATGAACCTCACCAAGAAAAGCTCTCATCTCCTCCCACTCTCCAATTTCGTTTGGTCCAAAAGATCTCCTAAAATCCAGGTGTATACCATC
Organism: Poa pratensis; assembly: GCA_947311845.1. NCBI lineage: Eukaryota > Viridiplantae > Streptophyta > Magnoliopsida > Poales > Poaceae > Poa > Poa pratensis. Next base: position 21,573,516 of record CAMZMU010000071.1, read on the forward strand.
TGGCCTAATAGCGTCTGCCACCAGCACATCCTGATTCAAGCTATAAGAAAACAGAGTGGGAAAGCAACTGTAGCCGAGGTCCTTGTGGGGGATGAGATCCATTTATCCTTCCGGCGTTGCTTTGATGCAGCCATGATGGGTAGATGGCGCGAACTTTGTTCTTTGGTCAGTCCTATAACGCTGCTACAGAATTAGATTCACCTATGTGGAAATTGGAAGCTTCTGGAGTGTATTCAGTAAAGTCTTTCTATAATATGGTTAATGATGGGGGTGTTAAGGTACCTAACCTGGCTGCCATTTGGAAAATTCGCATTCCTGGTAGAGTCCAAGTGTTTCTTTGGTTGCTTGCCCAGAATCGCTTGTTAACAAGGGATAATTTGGCAAAAAGGCGACCTGTAGCTGATCCAAATTGCATCTTCTGTAGTGAACCTGAGAATATCCACCATCTATTTTTTGATTGTGTGGTGGCAAAACAGATCTGGTTAATGTGCAGTGAAGTGTTTTCTTTGACACAAGTCACTTGTTTGGATGATCTGTTTGGATTGTGGCTGTCGAATAACTTGATTTACAGTATTACTACTGCTGCTTTCTTGTGGTCCTTATGGAAATGCCGCAATGATATGATCTTTCAGGAAAGACAGTGGGTGGGCTTGACGAGGGTCTGGGATCGTGCAACAGCTATGCTGCCATCATGGTTGCCGATGCTCAAAGACTCGCAGTCGCGACTGATGGACAGAAACTTGCAGCTGCTAAACTTCAAAAGGGGCGAATTACTGCGGATTGCTTGGCGGGACTGAAGACGGACGCAGAACGCGAGCAGTTCCTCATCGACAACACCAATTGTTATAGGCCAGAGTAGTGTTTGTGTTGAGTCTTGGCCTGTGAGCCTCTGTTTGCCCCAGGCTGGAAAATGAGGGCTGTAATAATTTTGCGTGCAGCGGATTGTAGGCTGGGAGTGTGACTTTCTTTCTCCCCGCATGCTACACTTGTGTACTGACCCTGGCTTCGTTTTAATATAAGATGGAGCTGGGGGGGTTCGGCCCCCCTGTTTGTCTAAAAAAAAGGTGAGCAGCCTATCAAGCCGGCTGAGCACCGCGGGCACGGCGCCGGAGAGGTTGTTGAAGGAGAGGTCGAGGCGGTAGAGCTGGTAGAGCTTCCCGAGCGAGGGCGGGATGTCGCCGGAGAGCGCGTTGCGGGAGAGGAAGAGCAGCTTGAGGCCGAGGAACGGCGAGAGGTCTCGGACGGCGCCGGACAGCGCATTCCCTTGGGGCTGAGCACGCGGAGCGTGTCGAGCGGGCGGAGCGCGTCGGCCCCGGAGAGGCCGAGGTCCTCGAGCACCAGCCGTGTGACGCACCCGCCGGCGCAGGCTACACGTACCGCGCCACGCCGGAGTACCGATGCCGCACGGTGATGGGCTGGCGGACGCGCTCCAGCTCGCGAGCGCGCCTGAGCGGTCCGCGGCGTCGCGGAATTGGGCCAGTGCCGCGGCGTCGGAGTCCAGCGAGCCGACATTGGCGAGGCGGGGCGTCGACGGCAGGACGCAGAGCAGCAGCAGGAGGAGCAACGCGGTGCCGCAGCTCCTGTTTGCCGGAAAGCATACTTCTTGGAGCTACGTGCTTGGCTGCGAGCCGAAGTGGCAAAGCGGACAACGGCAAAACGAAGGGGTCTGGCTATCTGATCTGTCTCTACGCATGTCCCTTTCTCTGGACGCGCCGCCTAGTCCATAACCGTTCGCAGCGTCGAGCTCGTCTAGGACCTCAACGCCACCCGCAGCATCATACACGTAGTCGAGCTCGTGCAGCACCAAGGGAATGGCATCGCGCTCGTCTAGGACGTCATGGCCGCGCGCAGCACCATGCTGGACCTCGTGCTCGTGCGGCACCACGGGCAGGCCGTCGCGCTCGCCCAGCTCGTGATGGCCGTCGTGCTCGCCTAGCAGCACGGGATGGCCTTCGCCCACGCCATGCTCAACGTCGCGCGCCTAGAAACATCGGAAGTACGCCGCGCTCAGCCACCATCGCCCACTAGTAGAGACAGGGTCTTTCGTCCAAACCCTTTTGTCCCGGCCCACTTACAAACCGGGACAAAAGGACAGGCCACGTCGCCCGAAATAGCCCAGGCGCCCCTCCCCCCTTTTGTCCCGGCCCGTGAGGATCCTTTTGTCCCGGTTTGAGATACAAACCGGACTAAAGGGGGCCGCGGCCAGGTCCCCCTTTAGTCCCGGTTTGTATCTCAAACCGGGACAAAAGGGCTGGCACCCCTATATATATGGCAGCCCCTCTCCACTCACTCTTTGTTTTTTTCCTGGTGGAGGTGGTGTGGGCTAGTGCTATTTTTTTTCTCCTTCATATGCACTCAAGGTGTTCGATGAAATGCCTGTTAGAGTGATGCCATTTGAGTTCACACAATACAAACATGATATGAGGTGCCCGAGCCACACTTAAGCTTTCACCTCTTTATTTCCACTTGTCCTAAAAGGTTAGCAACTATTTTCTAGTCGGTCACCGTGCGGTACTAATTTTAGCATCGTCATTGCGTTTGATATATAGTTGTATGATGCAGATGAGCCATCCATGGATGTACGGTGACCGACGCACAGCCGCTTACAGAGCAGGCGTGCATTCTTTTCGCGATGCGGCCGAGGCGAACAAGCATGGGGTGGCTTTATGTTTTGTCCATGTGTTGAATGTCGGAATGTGAAGGATCACACTAACTCAAGAGTCATTCAGAGCCACCTGCTTCGGTCCGGTTTCATGCCCGGCTATAGTTTTGGACCAAACACGGAGAAAGAGGGGTTATGATGGAAGACGGCGATGAAGAAGAGAACGATGATGACAACTACCGATCTATGTTCCCTGAATACGCTGATACCGCAATGGAAGACAATGAAGAAGAAGGTCAGGGCGAAGAACGGGCACCAGATGAGCCCGTTGATGATCTTGGTCAGGTCATTTCTGATGCAAGGCGAGACTGCGACACAGAAAAGGAGAGGTTGCAGTTCGAGCAGATGTTACAGGACCACAACAAATTGTTGTACCCAACTTGTGAAGATGGCCAGAAGAAGCTGGGTAGCACACTGGAATTGCTGAAGTGGAAGGCAGAGACCGGTGTGACTGACTCGTCATTTGAAAAGTTGCTGGTACTAATGAAGAAGATGCTTCCAAGAAAGAACGAATTGCCCGCCAGCACGTACGAAGCAAAGAAGCTTGTCTGCCCTCTAGGATTAGACGTGCAGAAGATACATGCATGCCCTAATGACTGCATCCTCTACCGCGGTGAGAAGTACGAGAATATGGATAAATGCCCGGTATGCACTGCATTGCGGTATAAGATCAGAAAAGATGACCCTGGTGATATTGAGGGCGAGCCACCCAGGAAGAGGGTTCCTGCCAAGGTGATGTGGTATGCTCCTATAATACCACGGTTGAAACGTCTGTTCAGAAACAAAGAGCATGCCAAGTTGTTGCGATGGCACATGGAAGACCGTAAGAAAGACGACAAGTTGAGGCACCCCGCTGATGGTCGGCAGTGGAGAAAAATCGAGAGAGAGTTCGGGGACTTTGCAGGTGACGCAAGGAACTTATGGTTTGGTCTAAGTACAGATGGCATGAATCCTTTTGGGGAGCAGAGCTGCAGTCACAGCACCTGGCCCGTGACTCTATGTATCTACAACCTTCCTCCTTGGTTGTGCATGAAGCGGAAGTTCATTATGATGCCAGTGCTCATCCAAGGCCCGAAGCAACCCGGCAACGACATTGATGTGTACCTAAGGCCATTAGTCGATGAACTTTTGCAGTTGTGGGCCAAACCAGGTGTAAGTGTGTGGGATGAGCACAAACAGGAGACATTTGACCTACGAGCGTTGCTTTTCGTAACCATCAATGATTGGCCTGCTCTTAGTAACATTTCAGGACAGACGAACAAGGGATACAATGCATGCACGCACTGTTTGGATCAGACAGAAAGTATATATCTGGACAAATGTAGGAAGAATGTGTACCCGTACAATCGTCGTTTTCTTCCGCACAAGCATCCCTTAAGGCAAAAAGGCAAGCATTTCAATGGCAAGGCAGAAACCCGGACGAAGCCTGTCACCCGTACTGGTGCTGAAGTATTTGGTATGGTCAAGGATTTAAAAGTAATCTTTGGAAAGGGTCCTGGCAGCCAACCTGTTCCGAACGGCGCTGATAAGCGCGCACCCATGTGGAAGAAGAAATCTATATTTTGGGAGCTACCCTATTGGGAAGTCCATGAGGTCCGCTCCGCAATCGACGTGATGCACCTGACGAAGAATCTTTGCGTGAATATTCTAGGCTTCCTGGGCTTGTATGGGAAGTCAAAAGATACACCGAAGCACGGGAGGACCAGGAACGTCATAAAGGACGAGACGGCATGCATCCAGGGCAGTTTCAAGGGCCTGCCAGCTACGCTCTTACCAAGGAAGAGAAGGAAATCTTTTTTGAAGTCCTTTTCAGTATCAAGGTCCCGTCTGGCTTCTCGTCGAATATAAAGGGAATAGTAAATATGAAAGAGAAAAAATTCCAAAACCTAAAGTCTCATGACTGCCACGTGCTTATGACGCAATTGCTTCCGGTTGCATTGAGGGGAATTCTAGCGGAAAATGTTCGACTGGCCATTGTGAAGGTATGTGCATTCCTCAATGCAATTTCTCAGAAGGTAATCGATCGAGAAAGTCTATCAGGGTTACAAATTGATGTGGTCCAATGTCTGGTCAGCTTCGAGTTGTTGTTCCCGCCATCCTTCTTCAATATTATGACGCACCTCCTAGTTCACCTAGTCGAAGAGATTAGAATTCTCGGTCCTGTGTTTCTACACAATATGTTCCCCTTCGAGAGGTTCATGGGAGTCTTAAAGAAATATGTTCGTAACCGTGCTAGGCCAGAAGGAAGCATCTCCAAGGGCTATGGAACAGAGGAGGTCATTGAGTTTTGTGTTGACTTTCTTCCTGACCTTAAGCCGATTGGTGTTCCTGAATCTCGGTATGAGGGGAGGCTGACTGGAAAAGGCACACTAGGAAGGAAAGCAACGGTATGTAGGGACGGGCATTCTTTCACTCAAGCACACTACACAGTTCTACACAATTCCACCGTGGTGGCTCCGTATATCGAGAGACACAAGAATATTCTACGCTCCGAAAACCGTGACTGGGGAACACGAGAAGACTTTCGGCAGTTGGTTGCAGACACATCTCATGAATAACACCATTGTTGGAGATCAGCTGTACTTGTTGGCCAGGTCCATCTTCGACTATATGTACTTTCCAAGGGTACGAGATAAATGGAATACATTTTACACGAAGGCCCAAGATAAAAAGAGCACCAACCAAAACAGTGGTGTCCGCTTTGATGCAACAGACGACAATGGGCAGAAGGACACATATTATGGGTACATAGAGGAGATATGGGAACTTGACTATGGACCTACTTTTAAGGTCCCTTTATTTCGGTGCAAATGGGTCGACAGCTAGCGGGGTAAAGGTAGACCCGCAGTACGGAATGACAACAGTGGATCTCAAGAATCTTGGGTACCACACCGAACCATTCGTCCTAGCCAATGATGTGGCTCAGGTTTTCTATGTGAAGGACATGTCTACCAAACCGAAAAAAAGAAAAGATAAGCAAAAGAATACATCGTCCGATGAGCCAAAGCGCCACATAGTTCTTTCAGGGAAAAGAAACATCGTGGGAGTGGATGACAAGACAGACATGTCAGAAGATTATAATAAGTTTCATGAAATTCCGCCCTTCACAGTGAAAACTGACCCAAGCATCCTGTTAAATGATGAAGATTCTCCATGGCTACGGCTCAGAAGAAAACAGAAACAATAGATAGGGATGTTGGTGATGTGTAATAATGTATTAAACCTTTTATGTAATGCATTCTATGGAATGTATTAAACCTTTATGTAAGGAGCGTGTGTAATAATAATGATGTGTATTGTCAAGAAGCTTCAAATCAGCTGCAGTTTTACCAACACAATCTCTGCATTCTCCAAGATCTTTAGCATTTCCAAGTGATGCATTTTGAAATAATATTGTGTGCATTTTGCAGAAACTATGGATCCAACGGCTCACAAGCCCTCAAAAGAAACACACCCCTGATCCAACGGCTCACAAGCGCTCGAAAGAAACACACGATCCGTGTGCTTCTTCCTTATTGGTGGGATTCCCTTTAGTCCCGGTTGGTAAAATTGCGCGGGAACAGATAAGCCCCTTTAGTCCCGGTTGGTGGCTCGAACAGGGACTAAAGGTTTGTTTCTTCCCGCCTTATTTCTTCCCGCGCTTTCCACCGCTTCCCGCCTCCGTCTTCCCGCCATTTATCACTATATATATGTAGTCATGGCCTCCATTGGCATATCACATATAAACTCATATCTGCAACCTCATCACTCTCCCATGCCTTCCACCGTACCCACTCTAACCTACTCGGAGGCGGAGGCGCTTTGCGCCTCGAACTACCCCTGCCGGCCCGGCTACGACGTCCCCGCCGGTTGGAGGCTGAGCACCGGAGGCGTGCCGGTCCCTCCTGTCCCTCAAGGTTTGGCGCGCCGGGCGGCCATCACGAACCACTACTACCTCGAGCTCACTCCGGAGCAGCGGATGGATCCCCGCTGGGATCCCGACAACCGCCCGACTTGGGACGCCTTCTTCATCAATCGGCGTGAGAGGGCGCTCGCCAGGTACGAGGAGGACGGCCCGCCTCCTTCGAACTTCAACGAGGCCGGCCGTCGGTTGTGGTGGGGTGGCCGGACTCTCCAGAGCGTCATGAACTACATCACGGCCGGCGATAACCCCCTGATGCATGTAAAATGCATACATGAACTTTGCACTTTAATTGCTTATATTCTAATCATATTTGCATCATATAAGGGTTATACCAATGTTTATAATGATTTTGGGAATACTTCATAGTTTTCCCATTTATTTGGAATTAACCCTGTTTTTCCAGAAAACGTCTTTTTTAGTGTTTCAGACTTTCGGGAGCTTCGGGACTCCAAAAAGGGCAAGGTCAAAGAGCACGGTTCAGAATTTTTGAGACGAACGCAATGGGCTTAAATTGAAGACCAGAAGCCCAACAGGCTGCAAATGGGAGGGTCCCACGCGGCCAAAAGTACATGGCCGCGTGGGCCTGTCTCGTTTCCCCCTCGGAGCTCCGTTGCCGTCGATTTTTCTTCCACCGACTCCGTCTTGACCTAAAAACGTCTATAAAAAAGGTCCCCTGGCGTTTCGCGAAAGGAGGCGGCGGAGAAACACGAAACACACGAAACAGAAGACAGAAGGCTGCCGCCGGAGAAGATCGGAGGGGGGAAACGCTGCCGGAATCACCTCCGGTAGGCTCCTCCATCCCCCTCCGGAGTCTCCATCAACACCAACGTCAAGACCAGCACCATCTCCATCACCATCTTCGTGATCCACTTCATCCCCCTCATAGTTTGAGATTGTTGAACCCTAGCTATTGTTTAAGTGCTATTCTACCTGTGTATGATTAGCTACTTGTCATTGTTTTGTGGTGAGACTATATTTTCAGATTGTGTTGTATCATTTATACCACTGAATCACATCATGTCTTCACGTTGTGAGTAGTTCCCGTATGTTCCTGAGGGCATAGGATGAATTGGCAATGATTTATATATGACATGTGTTGGTATTTTGTCAAGAGTTTATCTTTTATGTGATTCTATGATGGTGTTGTGCGAACGTCGACTGCACAACACTTCACCTATATGGGCTCATAGGAGAACACCGTAGTATAATGAATTGAGGGAGACTTGGGAGGACATGTAAACCTGAGACCGAGTCATGAAGTTATATTATGAGGGTATTAGTATCGGGGACCTTAGAGTGTAATGCTATGGTGGGACTTTATGTCTTAATAATTCTTGTGCAGTCATTTACTTGGCCACATGATCCATCATAAGGGGTTGTAGTTTATTTATTTAGCTATACCTAATTATGGCTCCGTCCAAAGAAGATTAAAACTTGACAAGATATTCAACGTGTTGTTTAATAAATCTCTATGCCTAGCAATATCCATGCCGCCCTCGGGAACGTTTGCCACATATAAGTCACACATCACTTGAGCTTGTCCTCTTGTCACATAAGAGGATTGGGCTTTCTCTCTTTGAGAGCTTTCACTTGCTACTGTTACTTGCTGCATTGGAATTATACAACCGAAAATACCAAAAACACTTGCATCTTTCATTGCTTTGTTTATCAATCTTACTAACCAATACCTTCAGCTCCTCGTGGGTTCGACAACCTTTTCTATTTGAAAGGTACTACAATTGATCTCCTGCACTTGGGAGTCATCAAGATACTTTTCTGGCGCCGTTGCCGGGGAGCGTAGCGCTATTGGTAAGAAGTTTGGTAAGGAAACTTGAAAGCTGTTTATCTCATTGTTACTATGGCATTTATGAATCGTGCCTCGCTGCATCTTGCTCTATATGAAAGTGCTTATGCCACTACTGCAAAGGTGGTTGAAACTGCTGTGCCTGAGATACCTAAAGTGGGATATAAGATTCCCATGGTCATGTTAAAAGAGTTATGAAAAATCCATTCACAGGGGATGGAATTAAGTCTGCATGTGAACACATAGAAACAATTGATGAAATATGTGGTTTATTTAGGCTTCCTGGTATTTCTGATGATCAAATAAAAAGGAAGCTATTATATTTGTCTTTATCTGGTAATGCTCGTGATTGGTACATGTCTTTGGATGAAGAAGTGAAAACTGATTGGAGTATTTTGAGGGAGGTTTTTCTTAAATATTTTACTCCCAAAGAAAGTACTAATATTTTGCAGGAAGAAGATGATGAACACATAAGCTTGGAAGAGGAAGAATGTGAAGAAGAGGATAAAAACCTAAGCTTGGGGATGCCCATGCAATCTCAAGAGATGCTGAAAAAGATGAACAACTGGAGAATGAAGAGTTGGATCTCCCAACTTCACCATCAACAAATGATAGTAACACTCAAACTCAAAAATCTTTTGTTATTTATGAGAATCCATGTTATGATGAGGGTGAAACTGAAAATGCTATGGTCCTATATGATAACCCATGCTATTATGATGAAACTAAAATACTCCTTCACTTTTTATAATGCTACTAGTGAACTTATTGATGATAATGAGGAGTATTGCTTAAATATGCTATATGATAATGCTTTAGATGATGGTCCTATGCTTATTGATAAACCTCCATGTTTAGTTGTTACTAAATTATGTGAGGATAAAAATGACTACTTGCTGTTTGTGATAGTGCTCTTACTCATGAGAGCCCTACTTTGTTCTTGAACTCTCCTACTTACACCATAAGGAGAAATTTGCTTATGTTGAGAAATACTTATGTGGTTTGCAATTATCTTTAGTTCCAAATCTTTGTTGCAACCATGATATTAAACTTGATATTGATCTTAACAACTATTTTGAAAGAGGGAAGCATGCTAATAAACTCCAAAATAAATTTAATGATCCTCATTATGTTCCCAAATTATCTAAGTTGGAAGATTCTATTGGTTATATGGTTGAATACACTTCTACTACTTGCAACTATTATGAAAGAGGAGGTGAAGAACCCTCTTTATGCTACTAATAATTATGGGCTGCAAGTAACTTTGTTAATATGCATTGGAAAACTTCATTCATATACAAAATGCCAATGCATAGAAAAAAGTTAGACTTCGTTGTTATTACTTTGTGTTTTGTTTTCTCTCAACCAGGTTTCAACTTGACTATTATTTTGATTGGTTTGAGAGCACATGGGACCCTGGTATTATGCATGGAACACTTCCCAAGAAAGAGGGGAACATCAAAGTTCAAGCTCCCTCATGAGCTTCATCTTCAATAAACAAAAGTAAGAAGCCTAGCTATATGGCTATAAAGAAAGCGCTTTGCGGGAGGCAACCCGGTTATTTTTGTGTGTGATTTTTCTTTGTGTCCTCTTGCTGTAACAAGAGATTTTGTGTCTAGTTAGTTTCTGGAGTTTTTAATAAAGTGCCAAGTTTTACCCATTTTGGTCTTGAAAAGTTGCTTATAGCGTTCGGAGATTTTATTCCTGCACGAATCAGTGCACGGTATGATTTTTAATTCTTATTCTGTAACTCCGAATGAGCTCATATTTGAACTGTAGTTGCAACTTTTCATCCTCTGTATGCATGAATTTTTCGGAATTTTTCGAGAAAGTTTGGTAGGGTAGAAAAATACGTTTTGCTGCTGCTGTTTTTCTGGACAGATTCTGTCCCATTTTGTTTGATGCATGCTTTGAGCTTTTAAGTTGAATCTTTTTGATCCAATTGAGTTTATGAGTAGGCATACAACATTATACACTTTCTGGACATCTCATATGAATTTTTGTTCAAGGATTATATGCAGCAAGAACATATTTGTTTATCACTATTAATGCACCCCACAGAAAAGAGATGGGAGAAACGGTGTTTTGAAGTTTTTTCACAGGGATTGGAGGAGATGCACCAAGAGCTATCCAAGGATGGTGAAGACCATAAGCTTGGGGATGTGAAGACAACCCCACTGGACCTACACACTCTCGGTTTGCACACGTCCAACTTCTGTTTTTCGATCGAAACACTTTATCGCATAAACTTGGAGCGTCGTTTTTGTTTTTGTTTGAGTCTTGAGAGACCACCACACTATCATTTATATATGAGAGAGCTACTGGAAATATGGGTTGAAATATGTTGGATGCTTTTATAAGATTGGGAAAAGGGATGTTTGACTTGATTTTTAATGATACATATAGTTGCATGATTCATGAGCTTGTTTATGAGTAATAGTTTGCAAATCTTTTTGAAGAGCTATCACTTATTCATGTTTTGGTGCTGATTGTTATTTTACTTGGTTTAACATGGATTAGTTAGTTCTATGGACACTCATGCATGCATCTAGATGGTCAACTTTCTCCCTTTTGCTAGCCCAAAAATTCCAACAAAAAAACTTGTTTCCAACACCTTCAACCAAAGTTATTCCAGTGAGTCCACCATATCTACCTATTAGCTATATGCTATTCCGAGTATGTTCATCATGATATTTGTGTTATCTATACCTCTGAATGAAAATGATTATGTTATTGATTGCCATGGGAAAAGTTGGTTATATAGCTCTCACGAACTTGATGCACATTTTACTATCATTGCAATAAATAAAACATGACCCATTGTGATTAAGATTATGATGCTAGTGGCTTGATAAATGTTCGAGGTTGGGAGTTAGCCCATATGTGCTGTCACATGCAAAGCTTTCAACATGCTCCTTCATCTCATTTAGTTGATATCATGTACTTTTGTTTATGGATGCCTATCATGGTGAAATGAGGTGGAAATGAAGTAGTTCAAATGAGTTTGTATAAATGGTTAGAGAGACGCCTGGGCCGCTAATCTAAGCCATGCATTATTCATGGTGGAAATTTACTTACATGCTATGGTGAATTATCTATGACACACCTTACAATAAAAAGCTATTCCAATGGTAAATAAAAAGGGTGTTGAGGTTTTTCATCTTGTTTGTTTGTCTTGTCATTTTGATATGGGCTTGTTCCATATCCTGGGACAAGAGGTACCCCAGTTGACGCTCTTGATGATACTATTATTACTTACAATGATATATAACTTGAACTTGCTTTGTTTCCTAAGTTGAGTAATCATGGTGTAGGTACTTGTATTCAAGGGGCATGAGACATCCAACCTTTACTTTGTCAAGCACACTACTCATATTTGCTCTCACATTAAACTAATCATTCAAGATGCTATGATAGGGGAATGAGAGCTTGACACCAAGTATTACCACATTGCAATCATTAACTTAAGTAGGAGAGTTTGGAGGTTAGATGAAACTTATGCATGCTTTACCTCTACTCACTTATTCATCTTTCCAAAGTGTCCACCAAATATTCAGATTTTCATCATCACTCTATGACCAATGTAGGATGTCCATACTTATCATTATGCATACATGTGGTCCATACTACTATCTGTTATGTTACACTTTGTGAACTATCATTGAACATCCTTCATTGAATACTTGATATCACTTCATAAACTATTTGCATATTGCTACTCCTTTAAGAATGAATCATTTGACTATATGTAGCAATAGTAATCATCTTTGATATTCATTGTTAAGTATTAAATTGCAAAGTCCATGTTAGTTTTATCATCTTCATACTCGAGGACGAGCATGGATTAAGCTTGGGGATGTTGATGCATGTAAAATGCATACATGAACTTTGCACTTTAATTGCTTATATTCCAATCATATTTGCATCATATAAGGGTTATATCAATGTTTTATAATGATTTTGGGAATACTTCATAGTTTTCCCATTTATTTGGAATTAACCCTGTTTTTCCAGAAAACGTCTTTTTTAGTGTTTCAGACTTTCCGGGAGCTTCGGGACTCCAAAAAGGGCAAGGTCAAAGAGCACGGTTCAGAATTTTCGAGACGAACGCAATGGGCTTAAATTGAAGACCAGAAGCCCAACAGGCTGGAAATGGGAGGGTCCCACGCGGCCAAAAGTACATGGCCGCGTGGGCCTGTCTCGTTTCCCCTCGGAGCTCCGTTGCCGTCGATTTTTCTCCACCGACTCCGTCTTGACCTAAAAACGTCTATAAAAAAGGTCCCCTGGCGTTTCGCGAAAGGAGGCGGCGGAGAAACACGAAACACACGAAACAGAAGACAGAAGGCTGCCGCCGGAGAAGATCGGAGGGGGGAAACGCTGCCGGAATCACCTCCGGTAGGCTCCTCCATCCCCCCTCCGGAGTCTCCATCAACACCAACGTCAAGACCAGCACCATCTCCATCACCATCTTCGTGATCCACTTCATCCCCCTCATAGTTTGAGATTGTTCGAACCCTAGCTATTGTTTAAGTGCTATTCTACCTGTGTATGATTGGCTACTTGTCATTGTTTTGTGGTGAGATTATATTTTCAGATTGTGTTGTATCATTTATACCACTGAATCACATCATGTCTTCACGTTGTGAGTAGTTCCCGTATGTTCCTGAGGGCATAGGATGAATTGGCAATGATTTATATATGACATGTGTTGGTATTTTGTCAAGAGTTTATCTTTTATGTGATTCTATGATGGTGTTGTGCGAACGTCGACTGCACAACACTTCACCTATATGGGCTCATAGGAGAACACCGTAGTATAATGAATTGAGGGAGACTTGGGAGGACATGTAAACCTGAGACCGAGTCATGAAGTTATATTATGAGGGTATTAGTATCGGGGACCTTAGAGTGTAATGCTATGGTGGGACTTTATGTCTTAATAATTCTTGTGCAGTCATTTACTTGGCCACATGATCCATCATAAGGGGTTGTAGTTTATTTATTTAGCTATACCTAATTATGGCTCCGTCCAAAGAGGATTAAAACTTGACAAGATATTCAACGTGTTGTTTAATAAATCTCTATGCCTAGCAATATCCATGCCGCCCTCGGGAACGTTTGCCACATATAAGTCACACATCACTTGAGCTTGTCCTCTTGTCACATAAGAGGATTGGGCTTTCTCTCTTTGAGAGCTTTCACTTGCTACTGTTACTTGCTGCATTGGAATTATACAACCGAAATACCAAAAACATTTGCATCTTTCATTGCTTTGTTTATCAATCTTACTAACCAATACCTTCAGCTCCTCGTGGGTTCGACAACCTTTTCTATTTGAAAGGTACTACAATTGATCTCCTGCACTTGGGAGTCATCACCCCCGCCTGCGCTACCCTCACTTCCAGTCCAGGCGAGCGCCGTCCGACGACAACGACGACAACGGCAGCGACTACGACGACTACGAGGACGAGTATTATAGGCCTAGGCAGGAGTATGACTAACCTGAGCCACATCATTGGTTAGGACAAATGGTCCGTCTACGACGACGACGGCAACATTTCCAACTAATGATATTTAGCATCTGAATAAGTAATCTGAATATGAACTGACTATCATTTCGCAGTTGTTGATTTATAAGGGAGAGGTAGTATTGTAATTCACCGTGGCAAGTTAGAATAATTATTTTATAAAACAGAAAATGGTTTTGAATTAATTATTCAAATTCAAACACTTTTCATGTTGAAAGTTTAGTGAGATTCAAAAATATGCAAAAGCTAAAAGTTAATGCATTTTTTAATTCAAAATGGCAAAATGGTTAATAGTTTGTAGAGTTAGAATAATTATTTTATAAAACAGAAAATGGATTTGGAATACTTATTCAAATTGAAGCACTTTTCATGTTAAAAGTTTTCTCAAATTCATAAGTATGCAAAAACGGTTTCATTCAAATGTTCAAATATTTAAAATTGTGCTAGATTTTAAAAAAAAAGTAAAAACGGTACGCTATTCGGCCCATCTCACCAGCCGGGACTAAAGCCCGTGCTGTGCGCGGGAACGCAAAAAGCCCTCACCACCCCTTTAGTCGCGGCCCGAGCCGCGACTAAAGACCCCCCCTTTAGTCGCGGTTTGAGCCACGGGCCGCGACTAAAGGTCCCTCCACTACTTAAGCGGTTCCCAATCTGGGACTTAGCCATTTCATCGAAGAAGAAGGGCAGAAGCAGAGGAACACGCCGTCAGGCTGCCAAAATCCACCGCGCCACCGCGCCTGCCGCCGGCCGATTCGTCGCCGTCCTCTCCTGCTCCGGACGCCACCGCCTTCCTCTTCCCCAAGTTTGGTCACCACGCTCGAGGACGAGCTCGTCGCCGTCTGACCTCCCCAGCCATCTCCGACCAGCTCCGTCGCCGTCTTCGTGCTTCTGGTGAGCTCCGGTGCCCTCCATCTCCTCCCTCTTCTTCTTGTGAGGATATCGCGTCCGGTACCACGTCCACGCCATGCGCCGCCGCGGAGCTTCGCTCCGGCGGACGCTGTCGTCGCTCCGGCGACCATTTGGTCGTGGCGCCGCCACCATAACGCTCGCCTTGACGTCCTCTACCTTGTGCACTGATCAATTTCGATCAATTCGCTCGGAATCGATCGATCCTGGATCGACAGAGGCGCCTGTGGTTCTTCTGTGTCTATGACATGTGGGCCCTAGCTGTCAGGATTTTATTAATTTTGGAAATGATTTATGAAATTGTTAAATGTCTGACATGTGGGACCAATTTATTTAAAAGAATTCCAGAAAATGATTTAAACTTGTAAATTCAATATCTTTTGATCTGTTTATCAGAAAAATATGAATAATATATCAAAATGTTCAGAAAAATAAATGCTAGTTATTTATGTCAAAATACAAACATTTTGGAACATTTCAATTTGGTGAATATCTGGAAACAACTTAAATGCATTTTCTCTAATTATGGAGTTAAGTTAAATAAATGCTCATAATTGTAATTTGAGTTCAAATAACATTTCAAACATGATTTAGAGCTCCATGTCAATGCATTAAATTGATCATGCATACATATTGCGCATTGCATAAATGCCATGTGTTGATTGTTGTTCTTTTCTGGTGTTTGTTCTCCTCGGTATATTCAATAATTTTATATGTTTCTTTTACGAATCATTTTAAAATAGGGCTTTATAATGTATATTTTTATCTCAATTAAATTCTAGGAATATTAAGAGTAATATTAAGAGTAATTTTTAGTAATTGATTTGTAGTGGATATATTGTGACTTAATAGATTTGTAGTAATTTTTTAATTACAAAGTATTGATGATAACAATTGATACACATTAGATAAGTGACTTGTATTCATTGCTTTAGTAATTATTTATAACAATTGATACTCATTTTATTTGATGCATTTTGAAATAATATTGTGTGCATTTTGCAGAAACTATGGATCCACCTAGTCCAACCCGCAGAGACCTAATACAGGAAGAAATTCTCGAGAATATAATCCACGACGCCCCAGATGCTGATCCAGCCGAATCTCCGTCTTCGTATCTGAACCCCTCCGGGGATGGAATGGAGGTCGACCGAAGTGAGGATGAAGTCGACGGCTCCGATGATGGAGAAGGCGATAGCTCCGATGATGGAGAAGCCGGTGGACCCTTAACGAAGTCCGGCGAGGTAGATATGAAGTTCGGCGATCAGTAGATGCATTACTTGAGTTGTATATATATAAATTGACGAATGTTTCTTATCTTAGGCCTCCACATCGAGCAAATCTTCCAAACGAGGCCCGACCAAAAAGTTGGCCCCATCTACGCATTATACATTTGAGGTCATATCCCCTACGGGCGAACCGAAGGAACCCAAGAAGGCTGCCGCTGTATTTAGAAAACAATGCGGAGTTCTGGTTAGGGATCACGTCCCGATCACCGTTCGAGACTGGAATAAGCGCAAAGGGCGAACGATAGTGAGTATGTCGCACACTGGCAAGACCGTGAGATTCCAGCTGGCTATGCTAAAGTCGCGGTGGATGAAATCGTATCGGGGTCTCATGACATGGAGCTTGACATCCCTGGACCTCAAGATGAGAGGACACTCGGAGAAGTTGTGGGTGATATCATTCTATGGGACAAGAACTACATCAAGTTTCCAGGCTCGACGCCAAGGACAACACCGCCTCCGAGTCATCGCGGGTCACCTACACCTCCATCACCTCCAAGAAGCACACCCCATGACTACGACCACCACAGCGCGAGTCCATCTCGATCTCCGCCGCCGGACTTGGGTCGGCCGTCTTCGCCGCCGCCTTTGCCCGCTAAGGACAATAAGCGGAAGTGTGCTCCGTCGATGAGTACTAACCGACGCAGCAGCCCAAAACGACAAATGTCGCCCCTCCCAAGAGTACCTCATAAGAATCTTCCCATCAGAACTTACGATCGTACTGACGAGCAAACCGCAGCGATCGCAATGGCCAAAAAAGATGCGCATTTTGCAAAGATGAAACCCAAGCCCGCTCCGGTATACACCGAGAAGCAAAAAGCGTGGGCACGTGATTTTCTGAACACAAAATCGCAATATGAGTTGCACCATAAGCCAGATGACTATCTACGCACACTTCGGAAGGAAGTGGAGAAGAGCAAATCAAGTAAAAGTGCAAGCGGGAGCAAATCAGGTAAAAGTGCAAGCGGGAACAGAAGGGACGTTCCCCAGCTCGGAGAACAGGCCAAACAATCGATCCCATCCCTCAAGGTGTTATCCGAAAACGTTCCCCAGGTGCTGCAGCAGGATATGGAAGAAGCTGCGAAGTTGGCGGCCGCTATGGGTGTGACTGTTGCTGAATTGCTAGGTTCCCAAGACGACAAGTTACCCAAGGCTGATGTTGTCCCTACATATGTCCCAGGGAAGCCTTTGGTCAGCAAAGAGAAGTTGGAACATCTGCCAACACAAATGCGGAATTTGCATGAATGGTACTTGAGTGTGGTAGGGGGGCAAAACAATGATCGTGGCGAAAGTCCCACATGAGTACTTCTTCCGACCTGAAGAGGTCCATGTTGACTTTTCAGAAATCTTCCAGTTATACAATTTTGACGCCCTCGACAAAACTCTCATGAGTTGCTATTGTCTGTAAGTTGTTGAATTCATTGTCTACATATAAGTTGTTCAGTTTTTCAGTTGTTCAGTTCATTGCATGTAATTATCCTCATTATATCATTTTGTACTCTATTATGCAGAATGAAGATCCGGGAGTGTAAAACAAAGATCTATAGTGTTGGGTTCATTGACCCAGATAAAGTAAATATATATTCGCTAACGACGAAACCCGACGAGACGGCGGATAACCTTCTAAGGTTTCTAACGGAGCAAAATTTCCATGACCACACACTGTTTCCTTACAACTTCCAGTGAGGGTCTTACTCTGTTGTACACATTCACTTTTGCTTACTCGATGTTAAGTGTAATTGATGAGTTACTGACGTATATATAAACGTGTGCAGGTTCCACTGGATTCTGCTAGACATTCAATTTGATAAGGGAATAGTTGAAGTCATGGACCCATTAAAGAGACACCTGGAAGAGTTCCGCGACATGCAGGACATGCTCCAGAGGTAATTTTCGCGCTATATCGGTCTCTTTCGTTGATTTCATGAGATATCAGGTAATGAATAACTCATTCATTAATTCATTTTCTTTGCCGGGCAGGGTTTGGAACCTGTTCAGGAGTGTGGTGACGGGTTCCTTTAGTGATAAGCTGACGTTTACTCCGGTCACGGTAAGTAGTACGAGATATGTCCGCGCATCTCTTTAATTCTAGTTTCAATACAATTATGATGCTAGATTATTATTTTGATTGAATTCTATTCTCGTAAAGTGCGCGAGGCAGCCACCGGGAACGAATCTATGTGGATACTACGTTTGCGAGTTCATTCGCACGTTTACCACTGAGCACAATGATTATAGACTCTACGTAAGCAATACATTCACAACATTATTTTATTACCGTCACTTTTTGTTATCATGATTGATGTTCATATTGATCTCCTTTTCTTATATAGTTCGAGAGAATGCGGGATCGACTCCTACCAGAGCAACGCCTACTAGGAATTGCAGAGAAACTGGCGGGATTTTTGATGAAAGAGATGGTAGACGACGCCGGAGAATTTAGTGTGAATAGGCGCTACTGATGATCCCCGGCCGTGTAATCGAATAGACGGGCTCTAGTCCCGGTAATTGTGATCTCCTTGTAACTATCAAAATTGTATATATTTGTATGCTCGATCGTAAGACAAGTTATCTTATATATATGCACGAACGTGTACGGTATGTGGTAGCGTAGAAATACCGCTAAAAGAAAACAATTATCTTTGTATGCTCGAAGAAAGAAAATAAAAGAAAACAAATAAACCCTAAACCCTAAAGAAATAAATAAAAGAAAACAAAATTATTAGTCGCGGGCCGTTATACGAGCCGGGACTAAAGGGGTTGCCCCAGCGCGCCCCGCAGGCGGCCACGTGGAGGGCCTTTAGTCCCGGCTGGTAACAGACCCGGGACTAAAGGTTTGCCCTTTAGTCCCGCTTGTCCTGTCCCGGTTCGCGAATCGGGACTAAATCTCCTCACGGGCCGGGACAGAAAGCCTGTCTCCACTGGTGGCCGGAAGCCCGGAACCTGCCCCGCTCGCCCTGCGCGGGGACAGCGCCGTCGACAGCACTACTGCAGGGGTGTGCAGGGTGCGATGCTGGCGTAGTCGTGCGATGCGACTCAAATGGCGAGATGCGGACCGTGTGAGATGGTGCTGCACGCAAGTCCCAAGCTGAGCTCGTGTGTGCTAGGTAGGCCTGACGTGTGTTTCCTGGAGTGATTTTAGGAGGAAGAAAAGGTCATGGTTAGTGAGTTATTGCATGCGTGTGTGTTTTCCAGGTCAAGTTAGTCGCCTGTGTGCATGTGGTCATGGTGTTAGTTGGAGTGTGGCGTGCGTTTAAGAAATGGTGGTCTGCCGTAATCAGCATGTTTAATGGACAAGAGAATAGAGCGAAGAAGAGTTGGCTTTGTGAGGTAGCCAGCACCCAAACCATTCGTGTCTTCATTGCTATTAAGAGAGTTGAGAGCCAGCTCAAGGTAGAAGAAGAGGGGCTGCAACGATATTCTTTTCTTATGGGAAAAAAAAGAGGTTGGGTAGAAAAGCGGAGGACAGCTCGGGACCACATGCTGCTGCCCGCTGGTCCCTGAAGTTCAACATTGGTGCATGCAAGCATTGACTCTTTGCATGCATGCAGCCGAGCCGGTCTGCTTGAGCCGAGCCGAACCGGTCTGCTTGAGCCGAGCCAGCGGCCACATGCATGCACGCCATCATTGCTGACGTATTTACTCTAAAACGCCACCTTTTGGGGCGTGCCAGTCCAGAAAAAACGCCAAGGGAAGTGGCGTGATCAAAAAGGGCCAGATAGAGGTATAAAAGTATTTTGAGAGGCCAGAAGTGGCTTTGAGTCTAGAAAAGGGCCATTTAGAGCATCTCCAAGCGGAGCCCTCAAATTCGGCCCCCAAACTGTCCGCGGACGCGTCCGGCCGGACAGCCCCAAAAACTAGTGTCCTACAAGCATAACCCCCAAATAATCCCCCAAAAACCATATTGACATGCAACGTAGATCACAGGATAGTTCAAAGATCATACGAATAAACATAGTTCAAACCAGGTTCAAACATCCACGGACATAGTTCAACACAGAAATTAATCGGACACAGTTCATCGGAGACACCGGAGCGGAGGAGCTCACAGACGGTGGAGAACCCGGCTGTCCTCCGCTGCCGCACGTTCTCTTTGGCGACGGCGACGTGCCCGGCGAACCCCGGCTTGACGTTCCAGCTCCCGTGCGTGAGATACGCCGGCTTCACGTTGAGCTTCCACCACTTTCGCGACTGCTTCACGTTGAGCTAGCACCGCTCTCGCGGCTGCTTCACGTTCCCGTTCGCGTGCTTGAGCGGCGCCCTCTTCACGTTCCCGAGCTTCTCGTTCCCTTTGCCGAGCACGTCGTGCCTGTCGAGCCTGGCTCTCCGCTTGGCGGATCCTGTCCCTATTCTCCGCATCCGGCGTGTAGTCGATGAACGGGCTATCCTTCAGGATGTCCCAACAATGGGCGAACTTCCACTCCGTCGACGCCGGCCTCCCCCCAAGTGCGTTGTACAGTAGGATGGCATTGTTCATCTATCAAAATGAAATAGGTACTCAACAAAAGTAGCTACGGGTTCCGGCATTGTACAAAATTGAACATCAAAAACTTACGGAACCCATTTGTGCCAAGCATCCGGCGAGCTTGTTAATTTCCGCCACGATGCATTGCCATCTATGGCGGAGGGACTCCTCAGTGCGGACAACTTCCGAGTTAGCATTGAACACTTGACCGATCCGGCCCCAAAATGAAGCACGGTGGTAGCTTCCGGTCTGAGGATCAACCGGGGTGGACAACCACGCATTGCACAACACCTTATCATCGCCGACGGAGTACATCGGCCCTCTCGCAACGGCGTACGGGTTCATCAAATCCCTACATTACGCATCCTACTTGTTTCTAAAATGTACATTGGTGGAAGGAGGCGCAAACCTGCGGAAGCGCCGCCACTGTTTCGTTGGACGCGGCGGCAGCGAAACTGCCCGCAGAGCCGTTGCAAAGAGCCGCCGCCACCGACCGAGAAGACGGCGCCGCGGCATCCGGCCCGTGGCAGCTGCCAATCTCCTCCTCCTCCGCGAACGCATGCCAGTACAGCTCGGTCGTGGATTCGCTGCCGGAGCCGGCCATTGTCGAAGCTGCGGACGGAGCAAAGTGACAGTGGAGTGGAGTGGAAAGGGGATCGGAGGAGAGTGAGAGCTAGGGTTCCGACCGGGGTGGGGATTTTGTGGATATATGTGGGGTCGTATTGGGCCGCGTCCGAAGTGGCGGCGCGTCCGGACCGCCCCAAACCCTCTCCACATATGGGCTGGGTTTGGGGTGTGCCGGACCGCCTGGGCGTTTCGGATGGCTTTGGGGGCCTCCTTTCGGTGGTGGTTTTCAGCCCAAACCGCGTCCGGGCTGTCCGCCCGGACGTTTGGGCGGCCTTTGGGGGCTCCGCTTGGAGATGCTCTTACCCCAAACCCAGCCCAAACGTCCGGGCGGACAGCCCGGACGGCCTTTGGGCCAAAAACGTACACCCAACCGCGGTCCCCAAACCGGCCCCAAAAGACCGGGCGGTCCGGCACACCCCAAACCCAGCCCAAATGTGGGGCGGGTTTGGGGCGGCCCGGACGCGTCCTCCCCTCAGTCGCTGACATCGCGGACCCACTTTGGGACGCTGACCGTCGCCGCTGAACGGCCGACCGTCGCCGCTGACTTCCGCTGCGTGGCTCCTCCGTCCCACTAAATACCCCACCGACCAAACCCAAACCTCACTCCACTCCGCACTCACCAGTCTCCTCGCCTACTCCGCTCGCCGGCGCAATGTCTTCATCCTCCATCGACTGGAGCTTGGAGGAGGAGCGGAGCGACGCGGCGGCGCCGCGCCGCTCACCGCAGCCGGTAGACGCGGAGGAGGAGGATTGCGCCAGATCTAGCGCGGCGGCGCCGCCTAGCGGTGGTCAGTGCAGCCGCTGGTCCGAGCTTGCGCCGGCGTCTGCGCGGCGACGTGCACAGCCGGCGCAGTCATTTGCGGCTTCATCGGCTCCGGCGCCACGCTCCCATCCGGTAAGATCTGCACCTCCTCATCTCCGCCGCCCCGCCCCCACCGTCCCCCCTGTCCAAGCTCTAGCTGGGTGGAAGATCCTGCCGGACGGGGCCGGCGGATGGCGGCTTCTTCCAAAGACCCCACCGTCTTCGAAGAGGATGCGCACGCCGGAGACGGAGGGGAAGGCCTTCCGGCAGCTCCGCAAGGCGGACCCCGATGCAGCAGAGCGGGCTTTGCGTGCCGCGGCGAAAGATCCGCTGTCGTTGGCCGTCTTGGAGCGGTCGTACACGACCGCGGAGACGGACGCCAGGCGCCTCCGCCGCAAGAACAAGGCGATGCTAGACGCCGCCATCACCGAATCAAAGAAGGAGGCGGCGAAGAGCGACCGCGCGGCCAAGCTCGCGGAGGAGCAGACCCGCGCCGTCGTCGCCGCTCGCTCCAACAGCGGCGGCTCCTCCAACGCCGACCCGTACGCGGCCTTCGAGCTGTTGCGCCGCCACCGCCCCTCCGGTGATGACAAGGGGAAGGGGCCGGCGTCAAAGCAGTGAAGCGCCGCCGATGAAGGTGAAGGGACCGGCAGGCACAGAGGATGGCGGCGCCGCCGGTTTGCCCTCTTTTGTTAATTTGTCTATATAGTTAAGTAGTTTGTCTGTAATCCGAACTAAGCTCCGATCGATCGAACATCTTATGCAATCCGTACTACATTTGAGCTCTCATGATCTACGTTCTTCTTTACGTTGCATGGCTAGTATGGTTTTGAGGGTGCGGATATGGGGGGCATGGTTGTAGGAGGCCTTTTTTGAGGTTAGCCCGGACAGTGTCCGCGGACACTTTGGGGGCTAATTTTGGCAACTCCGCTTGGAGATGCTCTTAGTAAAAAGAGCTCCCGAACCTGAGAGAAGTCCCGCGCGCATTTTCTCTCCTTCGCTAGTGCCCACCGGCGTCTGAAAAAAGCCTGCCTGCAACACAGACGTGCTATGGCAGGCTAGCAGCCTTGCACGAAGCATCTCGGTCGATTCCTTATCAAAATCGCATGACCCTCTCAAGATAAGGTGCTAGGTAGGAGTAGACTAGTATTTTCTGAGCGTGACCAGCATAGATAAAGCTCCCTACGTAGTACTACAGTACTACATTTTGTGCAGCCTGTACTAGTACTAGTGTACTGGCGTACCAAAGAGTCGTAGAGATACAAAATAGGGTGTCCACAAACCACAACACCCTGATGTTAAACTTTTTACGTGAATGTTTACTTGGATACCAATTACCAGATTTCTAAACAAAGCTACCAGATTGATTTAACACACCTATCAGATTTTAGATCAATTATTAGATTTTTAATTCAATTACCAGGTTGATTGGACACACCTACCAGTTTTCCATGATCAATTACCAGATTTTTAATTGCAGCTACCAGATTGATTTGACACATCCATTTGGTTTTTCAAGATCAATTACCAGATTTTTTTATGCAGCTATCAGATTAATTTGACACGACTATCCGGTTATTTGAGATCAATTATCGGATTCTTTAAATGCATCTACCAGATTAATTTGACACGACTATCAGGTTTTTATGATCAGTTACCAGATTTTTAAATGCAACTATCATATTGATTTGACACACTATCAGGATTTTCATGATCAACAGCCAAATTTTTAAATATAGCTACCAGGTTAATATAATACACCTACATGTTTTATAGAGCAAATTAAAAGATTTTTTACTCCAGCTGCTAGGTTTTTTGTACAACTTTCGGATTTTATGAAAGCAATTTCCATGTTCTTTAATGTAGCTATCAAGCTCGAAAAATAGGCGCCAAATTTCTTTAATGCAACAAAAAAGTTATTTTGGTACCACAACTAATATTCTTGAAATAAATTACCAGTTTTTTGCAGCTATCTGACTATTTCGTCATCGGGTTTTCCTATTTGTACAACATATATATGCGTACATTCACGGTGCAAAAGGTGCTGCGTAAAAGTTGCTAAGAGAGAACTAAAAAGCATTTTGCAGGCTTGTTAATATTTTCGATCGTTATGAAAATCGTAGACATAACCTACGGTACTACCTGGTAGTCTATGATCTCACATGCTATCAGCCTGTGCACTCGTACGGGTCTCTACACAAGCTGATGCATGCCTAGCGGCTGTAGCAGATGGAGGTTCCGAGGCATCAGAACTGTAGAAAGATGGGCTGTTCCACGACGTACTATTGAGCAACACACTGTATCAGTTGGTTTCAAAAAAAACACATTGTACAAAGTTGGTCCCGCACCCCTGCACTGCAGCGTCGCAGCCCAAAAGCCAAACAGACGCGCAAGCCGGCACTACTGCTAGCGTTGCAGCCAAAGGGACCGACGCCCGTTGCGGACGCCCCACGGAAACAACGTGCGTGCGGCGCTTCCGTGTAGATTTTTCCTAGTTTGATCATGTATCTATCTTAACAAGAACAGTAAGCGTCTGCAGTAACATTGATGCACCTCCAAAACAAACCCCGCCTGTCAAACACAACTGTGTAAAAAGTATCTGTCTAGTGTGTTGTAACTTGCTTGTATCTAGAAACATTGTGGAGCAGACTGCCATATTGGTAATGCAGTACGCAGAATACTACCAGTTCAGAAATGCCTCCTTCCCTGATACTGCTACTACTATCGGAGTGCACCCAAGTACTTTGCATAATTTCACAATGTAACATCACCAAAACAACACGAAATAGTTTATATTAGCCGTCATTTAGATAGCAGCAACTGCAGGCGAACTCTCCACATGATAAGTTACATATAGATTCAGCAATAGAGCAGCTACTAGAAGCAGAACCAGTCCACCATAACTCTTCAACAAAATGAAACTGTTATAAACGATAGCAAATAAACGACGAAGAGCGGAACGATCAAACCAAAGGGGACACGAGATTTTAACGTGGAAAACCTCTCCAAACAAAGGAGAGGGAAAAACCACGGGCGCCAGCCAGCAATACTTCACTATATCGGGTGAGGTTACAAACGCCGTGGGTTTACAATGTATGGCTTAGCCCAACCGGCGGCTTACAAGATGTATATATGGTGGCATAAAACCCTAGGTCGGCTGCAGTCCGGGGCGCTCCGCTCTCCTTCGTCACAAGTTGGCCTTCATCAGTATAGAATTTGGATCATCATAAAACAACACTCCACCTTGAGACAAATTCCATCTTGTAGCATGAACGAGAACTTCACCCTGAAACATCAAAGAAAACACATTCGGCGCCAAATAGCCTCTTGGGCTAAACAGTGATACCAACTAAGCCTGAGCATAGCTCAAACTTAGTAACAGGAACTGGCTTTGTCATCATATCAGCAGGATTATCATGAGTACTTATCTTGCATACCTTCAACTTACCTTGTGCAACAACATCACACACATAATGGTATTTGACGTCAATGTGCTTTGTTCTCTCATGGAACATCTGATCCTTAGTAAGGTAAATAGCACTCTGACTATCACAAAACAGGTTAATGCAAGTATCATCTCCGCAAAGCTCAGCAAACAAACCTTTCAGCCAAACCGATTCTTTACATGCTTCAGCAATAGCCATGTACTCTGCTTCAGTGGTAGACTGGGCAACAACGGACTGCAACGTTGCCCTCCAACTCACAGCACAACGACCAAGCGTAAACACATAACCTGTGAGGGATCTCCTCTTATCCAAATCGGCAGCAAAATCTGAATCCACATAGCCTACGAGTCCCTCATCAGTCTTGCCGAACTTGAGGCAAGCATTGGATGTGCCACGAAGGTACCTGAAAATCCACTGAACAGCCTTCCAATGTTCTTTACCAGGATTAGCCATATATCTACTAACCAAACTCATAGCATGTGATAAATCTGGACGTGAGCAAACCATGGCATACATTAAAGAACCAACAGCACTAGAATAGGGAACTTTAGACATGTACTCAAAATCCTCATCTGTACTAGGACATTGTTCAGCTGACAATTTAAAGTGAGGAGCAATAGGAGTACTAAGTACTAACAGACTTTGCATCATGCATGTTAAAACGATGAAGAACTTTCTTAATGTAATTTGCTGACTAAGAAACAAGTGACCAGATTTTCTGTCACGGGTAATCTCCATACCTAGAATCTTCTTAGCAGCACCAAGATCCTTCATCTCAAACTCGCTGCTCAACTGTGACTTGAGAGCAGCGATATCTTTCTTGCTCTTGGCAGCAATCAACATATCATCAACATATAATAACAGGTATATAGGCGATCCATTAACAAACTTAATGTACACACAGTTATCAAATTCAGACCTCTTAAAGCCATGTGACAACATAAAAGAATCAAACATTTTATACCACTGTCGAGGGGATTGTTTCAAACCGTATAAGGACCTTTTCAACTTACAAACAAGATCCTCCTTACCAGGCACTATGAACCCTTCTGGCTGGTCCATGTATATCTCCTCCTCCAACTCTCCGTGCAGAAACGCAGTCTTTACATCTAACTGCTCAAGCTCAAGATCACGCATAGCAACAATACCAAAGAATGTACGAATTGAACTATGCTTTACAACTGGAGAGAAAACATCATTATAATCAACGCCTGGAATTTGACTGAAGCTTTTTGCAACTAACCTTGCCTTAAGCCTGGGTGGCTCACTTGGAGACAAACCCTCCTTTCTTTTGAAGATCCACTTACAGCGGACAGCCTTCTTTTTCTTAGGCAAGCGCACAACATCCCATGTGCCATTCTTCTCGAGTGACTGCATCTCTTCTTGCATAGCAGCAAGCCACTTCTCGCGGTCACCGGAACCAACAGTTTCAGTATAGGTGGACGGCTCATGTTCGTGCTCCACCTGTTCTGCACAACTCAGAGCATAATCAACAATGTTACACTCTTCAATTAAACGTGGTCGAGGACCACAATTCCTCCTGTTCCAACGAGCAGCAATAGACTGATTTTGTGGCTGCAAAACAGGGGGTGAGTTCTGAACATTATTATTATCAGAATCAGAAGAATCAGAATCATTAGAACCAGCAAAATCAGGATCAGAATCATCTGAAGTAGCAGCACCATCATTGTCAACAGTGACATTTTCCTTTTCAACAGAGTGCTCCACCTCGACACGAACCTGCTCCTCAGAAAAATCTGGCAAAACATCTGAGGACAACTTATCAAAGTACATAACAGATTCATTGAAAACAACACTCCTGCTCATAAATGCCTTGCTAGTTTCGGGATTCCATAACTTGTATCCTTTTACACCCGAACCATAACCAATGAACACACACTTAATAGCTCTCGGCTCTAACTTTCCATTATCAACATGAGCATAAGCAGTGCAACCGAAAACTTTAAGCTGTGAATAATCAGCAGGAGAATCTGACCATACCTCAATGAGAGTTTTCTTGTCGAGGGGAATAGATGGTGACCTGTTTATCAAGTAGCAGGCGGTGGCAGCCGCCTCAGCCCAGAAACGCTTACTCATGCGAGCGTTGGAGATCATGCAGCGAGCCTTGGAGATGATGGTCATGTTCATCTGCTCCGCTACACCATTCTGCTGAGGCGTGTACGGGATGGTGAGGTGCTCTCCTTCGTCACAAGTTGGGCTTCATCAGTATAGAATTTGGATCATCATAAAACAACAGAAACTATGTCTAGTCTTCAGAGCACAATTGCCAACACTCAAAATGACTGTCTGGACTGGATACTCAACACAACACAACACAACACAACATCGCCTAATCTTCAGGGAAGGCCTCGAAAGGATCATCAACTGACAAATCTGATCCCGCTTGGAGGCTCCAAGAACCACCTCCTATAGGATAGCAGCTGGTCTTCAATTGCACGTTGCAGTTCCTGCTAGCCCAATTAGCAGAATAAAGAGCCCCCACTCCGGTAACCACCACTTGCCTCTCGGCGTAAGTTAGATAATTTTTCATCACAATGAACATCCTCTCCAGCCTCCGCGCATTCTTCGCGATGGACGTGAGGAAATCGAACTCGTTATGATTCCCTTGTACCTCATGGAGAGCAAGAATCTTGAGGTGCGACTGGACACACTCAATAGGACTTGTCTTCTGCAAGATCTTCAGACTAAGGTTGCTAGTGGGTTCACGATGTACCAGAGACTGCAATTGAAATCAGCAAACAGTTCAGCTGCACATAGTGGATATTATGCAGCAGCAATCTTATGCAATATAGATGATCTGAATGCCAATGGAAGGGCAGCGCGAGGGGGTGTTACCTCGACAATCAAAGTCTCCACGCTAGGAAAGCATCTCAGGAAGCTGGGGAGCATCTTCACTTCATTGCGGACTCCAAACTGAAGTTGCACAGCCAACATCTGGACGCTTGACACAGTGGTGTGTGTGCTCACCTTTGTCCCAGCCTTCAATGCATCAAAAGAGCACAAATCAATCACACACACACAATTGGCAAGAAATTGGGAAAAGGTTAATTGCTCGGTCACCATACCAGCCTACCATATACTACCTCCGTTTTAAGGAATAAGGTGCACGCGCATTCCAAAGCAAAGTTTGGCCGAATAAATAGAGCAACTAAGAGCATCTCCGACAGACGCGCCAAAAACGACGCGCGCGCGACATACCGGCCGTTTCCCGCGCGCGGGGCCGTTTCGCGCTCTCCAGCAGACGCGGGAAAGTTCCGCCGCGCGGGAAAACGGTCCAGCGCGCTGGACGAAGCGGCACGCGACACAAACGCGCCACGCAACCAACTCTCTCTCTCCCGCGCCGCTCCGGATACTTCCACTCCTTTCCCCACCGCCGCCCGCGCCGCGCCGCCGCCACCATGCCGCCGCGCCGCCAAAGCCAATCTGGCTACCGCGGCGTCCGCGCGCGCCCGAACGACACCTTCACGTCGGAGATCCGGTCCGGCGAGGAGCGCGTCCAGCTCGGGACGATCGAGACGGCGGTGGAGGCCGCCCGCGCGTACGACGCGGCGGCGTGGGCGCTCGGCCGCTCGCGCCGCCAGATGAACTTCGACGACTGCCGCAACGCCGAGGAAGCGCGCAACATGGCGCCGCCGCCGCGCCTCGTCACCGACGAAGACCACCGCCTCCACCGCCGCCGAGCGATGCTCAGCCTCGTCGCGGAGCGGGGCCAGCGCGCGGTTGCGGACTGGTACCGGAGCCATCCGCGCGAACACCAGCTCGAGGTGGAGCACTGGAGCACCGCCGCGGCGGAGCAGGCGGAGCAGCAGGCCGAGCGCCGCGAGGATAGGGAGGCGCGGCGCGTGGCGAAGGCGGCGGTGGAGGCCGAGCTCGCGGCAGGCCGCGCGACCTGGCCCGCCGGCGACGAGCGGTGGAGCGCGCTGGAGGACGAAATCTCCGACGACACCGCCTCGGATTCCTCGGACTTCGAGTTCTAATAAGTTGTAGTTTGTATTAGGTGAAAAATCGTCAAATCTATCGAATTAAGTTTAAAATCGTTTAAATTTGTGTTGTTTGTATTTGTTTTATTGCAAAATTTGGCTCTGGAGCGCGTTTTTTTGCGCGTCTGTTGGAGCCCTGCATTTCGGCGCGCTATAGTATCACGCGGCTAGAAAAGCAAAACAGGAGCGTGGCGCGCAAAAACTCGTTTTTGGCGCTGGAAACGGAATATGGCGCGCGGCGCCAAAGCGCGTCTGTTGGAGATGCTCTAAAACTTGATTATATTGTCTAAAATTAGTAACGTTGGATTCGTATTGAAACATACTTTCCAATGATGCTAATTTTGTACCAACGTTCTTTATATATTTAGAGTAAATCTTAGTCAAAAAAAAAACACGCAAAACGAGGGCGCCTTATTCCTTGAAACGGAGATAGTAGTCATTATAGGGTGATTGACCGGGTACTCGGCCTTTTGCTCTATTCGTCTATTCAAATAGCAGACCATTTTGGATGATCTATTGGTTACCAACTTACTATGTAAATGGAGGAGTTCACAACTTACCATGCAGGGGCAAACAAGCACTAACTCTAGGACAAAATATGAATGTTGTACTCCCTCCGATCCAAAATAAGTGTCGCCCACTTAGTACAAAGTTTGTACTAGCTTAGTACAAAATGGGCGACACTTATTATTGATCGGAGGGAGTATATATTATTAATATCTGAAAGATACATTACTAGCATTGCCATATCAAATACAAACTAAAAAATGATTAAATGTAAGTACAAAATGTATATAATTTTGGATTCTTAGAAAATAGATACTCCCTCCGACCCAAATTAATTGACTCACACTTGTCTAGATACGGATGTATTTAGACATGTTTTAGTGCTAGATACATCCATATGTAGACAAATTTGTGTCAAATAATTTGGGTCGGAGGGAGTACTAAATCATTAAAATAATGTGCAACAAAACTAATATTTGGAGTTCAAATATCTTCAATAATTAAAATTATACAGAGAAACATAAAACTCGGAGGAAAAGAAAATGATTTGCAATGTTAGGATAGTGTGATGATAGGATACCTTTTTGACACCCTCACTATATATTCACTGGTACTAAAGAACTATGAATACAAAAAATAAGATAAACTATTCATCAGTAACGCATATGCAGATAATGTATGCTACTTAGAAGCACACACAGATTATATTTAATTTTGTTTGCTTTAAGCACTTCACGAGAATAGGTAAAGCGATAGTATAAAAAAACTAGATTGCCTTCGAGGAACTAGGCAACTTTGCATTGGTAGAAGAAGTTATCATCGCAATGTATATATGTTCTGTACATTTTAGCAACTATATTGTGCATCTTGTGGAAGACAAGATAAGTCATGTGGTCTTAGGGAAATCATAAGTGAATCCCTTATACATGGAACGCGATAACTAAATCCAGTTAAAAATATGTGTGTTTTTAAAGTGATGTATAATGCTATAAACAGAGTGACCGTATGATAAAGTTACCGTTGATCAATAAATCATCTTACCTCATAAGAGACAAGTAGAGTACATTATAAGGGCTCTTTTTTTTTTTTTGAATTTTCCACGTATATTAAACCAGCAAAGAGTACACGATTATATCGATTACAAAAATAAAACTAAAAGAGACTAACAAATTTATGAGATCTTCAATCTCTTTCTTCATCCATGACACAATCTTGTACTTTTCTGAAGGCAGTCGTAGAACAACGCCAACACCACCAAACCATAGACCTGTGAATACCACCGAAGGTTCTCCCTTTTTAATTTTGAGCCTCAATGCCAAGGCTTTGTGCACGCACGCTGCCATTAAATTAATCAAGCAACATCGGCAAGAGCACCACCACTGATATTCCAGGGACAAATAACTGAACCACTTTGTCGACGTCGTTGGGAGCCGAGAGAACGAATCACCATTGCCGAAGACGTAGTAGCCGGGATAGATATTGCGAGGACAAACCTCCTCGCGGCAACCATGAGAAACAATCCAATATTGATCTGGCGAAGCAAGATCTGAAGAACCATACCTAGACAGACTTAATTTTCCAAAGCCACCATTGACGTCGGGAAGGATATCTCGCCGTCGAACGAAGCGTGGAAGATCACTTATTGCCGACGATACCATCTCCATTAACGAAGAAGATGACGACCAAAACCAAACTCTACCATTAAGGACCTTCGAAAAGCGCCGTGCGCAGGTCCGAGGTCCCCACCCCTTCTAGTGCCAGAACGGCACCTAGAGGAGGCGAGGACCCGTCGAATCTTTGCCGGCGGCGACGATGAAGCTGCAGATATCACCGGCGGCGACGGCTAGGGTTGAAACCCTAGGCCGCCGCCACGATCGCCACGATCGCCTCCTCTCCTGACTTTCTCGTATGTACCGTTTCACATTATAAGGGCTCTTACATATGTACATTCTAACAGAATCAAAATGATTATACTGTTTGGTTGTATACTAGAGGTTTAAAAGTAAGAACACATTAGTTTGATTCTAGTAATGGATAACTGGATATCAATGATGCAAATTTTCAACTGGGACGAATGAGTAAGATGGATCAAAACTTGAGCCAAAAATAATCAATCATGTAACTGTAAGCCACGATCAGGAAGCACTGACTTATAACTGCATATCAGCAACAAATGCATGTCAAATTGGACATGATAAGTTTCAACCATCAATCCATATCATCCAAAAGCAAAAGTACAATTACCAATGCTCTAAATCCTTAAGGGGCAGCCATGCATACTCGCCTTGTACAGTTATACTCGACCCGCTCACTGATTCCCGAGTAATTGTCCGGAATTTTATCTTGACCGGTTAATTGCTCGTTTTTGCTAATCTTACAAGTGACGCACCTACTATGAATACTGAGTTTTACGGGCGGACATGGCGATGCACGTACCTTGATGATGGTGTTGCCGATCTGCAGCATGTGCACTCCTGGCTCCAGGTATCCCAGCACGCGCAGCTTAGGGGCATGCCAATCTTGACTGTACTGGTCGTTTGGTTCACGCGGTGGCGCTCGATCCAATTTCTCCAGAGGAAGAGACGCTCCAGGCTTGGGGCGTCCACCACGGCGACATCCTCCAGGATGGACAAGCAGAACTGCGCGGACCGTAGGCTGTGGTTGGTGAGACGAGCGCGCAACGGGGTCACGCTTCCGGTGACCGTGAGGATATAAAACACGGGGCTGACGGCGAGCACGAACTCCAGGTCTTTGTCCTCCATGGCGACGCAGCCAAGGACAAGCTGATGAAGGTTGGGGAAGCCAACGCCGCGCGGGAGGGCGGCGGTGTCCGGGAACACCTAGGTGCCGATGCAGAGCCGGCAGAGGGAGGCGCAGCTGAAGAGTGAGGAAGGGAGGCGCAGGCCACGGAGGGGCCAGGGGCGATTGACGAAGACGAGCTCGTCGACGCCCTTGGTGGCAAGGAGCTGGAACCAGCGGGCGAGCAGTCGGCGGTCGGCGCCATCCATGAAGCTGCAGGTGAGGCTGGCGAAGGCGAAGGGCCCAGGATGTGACTCGAGGACGGCGGAGACGGCGTCGGTGACGGCGCGCGAGGCGGCGCCGGCGCGGGCGGGCCGACGCTGCCGGTCGCCCCCGGGGAGGAGGTGGGTGTCGACGAGGACCGTCGGGGCGGAGCGCCAGAGGCCGCGCCAGCGCGAGGAGAGCACAGTGGTGCGCGCGCCGTCCTTGGCGGGGAGGAGGGAGACCACACGGCGGAGGAGATCAGCAGGGAGGCGGCTGACGCGGTCGGTCTTGTCGGCGGCGGCGGCGGCGCAGCGGATGGAGGGGGATGTGGAGACGGGCGGCTTGGGGAGGAAGGCGTAGAGGAACTGGAGCAGCACTTCGTCGCCCGGGCTCACCATCTCCGGTGCCAGCCCGTGCAGCATCGTCGGAGGCTCCGTCGTGTCCTCCCCGACGGGGTAGGTGGTGGGGCTTGACATGGCTACCGTGGCCGCCGCACAGCACGCGGAGGAGGGGGAGAAGGAGGGTTTAGGGCGACGGCGAAAGGGGGTGCTAAAGGCCCGAGGCAGGCCGACTCCTCCTAACCCTAGCCGCCCGGCCGCCGGGCCGCCGCCGGCGCGCATCCCTCCTCCCCGTCCTCCTCTCCCCTCCTCTCCTCTCGCTCCCGTCGCCCCCCCCCCCCCCCCCGCGGGCGACCGGGGCGCCCCCATCTCCGGCCAACAGTCCCGCCCCCACCATCTTCCCCCACCGCCGCCGCCGGCAGGAGCCGCCGGCAAGGCCTGTGTGGTGCTGGCGGCGGCGGCTCTCCCTTCCCCGCGGCGAGTAGGAGTGGAGGCGGGTCCCCTTCTCTTGGCGGCGGTGCACATCGGGGGGCTGCGGGTCGGCTTCGGCCGGGGAGCTTCGTGGCGGCGGCGGCGCGCGCAGCGCTGCGGGGCGGAGCAGCGAGGCGGGCGGCGGCGTGCTGCAGCAAGGCTCGGCTCGGGAGCGCCCAGATCGGGCCCTGTGGCCCAGATCGGGGCCCGGGTGGCCCAGGCGGGGCCCAAGCGGCCCAGATCGGGGCCCATCTGGTCGGGATGAGTCGGTC
This sequence comes from Poa pratensis, assembly GCA_947311845.1. Lineage (NCBI taxonomy): Eukaryota > Viridiplantae > Streptophyta > Magnoliopsida > Poales > Poaceae > Poa > Poa pratensis. Next base: position 21,607,538 of record CAMZMU010000071.1, read on the forward strand.
TTTTTTGCAGCTCGTTCGACAGCGGACGCGAGGTAGCGAGTGCAGGGACAACAGCGACAGCGGCCGGCCTGTTGCAGCGTGGCAGCGAGCTTCACGGGCCCTTGGGCTCGGCCGGACCCTAGTAGAATTGGTGTGCCCCTGGGGGGCTTTACGGGCCAGGCAGGCCTGGCCGAATCTAGCGGGGACCGGTGTGCTCTGTGGCCGCGTCCGGTCGACTACCGTCTTCGGCGGTGGAGGTAGTTCCCTCCCGCGTGGTCGTGGTCCTGTTGTCTCCGGTACTAGCTTTTCTTCGCCTCCGTCTTGTTTTCCTCGTGACGGTTGCTTCAGTGAGACGACGACGATGGTGGCTTGGTGGTCGTGGTGGCGCATGTTGGTGGGTGGTGAGTTTGGTGGTGGCGAGGCGTCGTCCTCGCGGGCTCCTCTGCATTGGATCGTTTGGGATTGCGGACATGGTTATTCGGGAGAAATCCTTGTTGGCTTGACCAACACCGACGCGGTGCCGCCTTTGGGTGGCATCATCCTTCCTGAAGGGCGTCGTGGCTATCCGTCGTCCGTCTCCCTGAGTTTGCCGGGGGAAACCCTAGGACCAGTTTGCTGGTCCGGGCAGCAACATGTCTCCCTTCTTGAAGGGGCTGCTTGGTACTCGATGATGCGACGCGAGGAGAGTGGTGGTACTTCTTCGGAGAGGGCGCAACGGTTGCGGGTCATCATAGTTTAGTCGATCTACCCTTGTCTCCATTTCTTTCTGCTTTTCTTGTTTTGGGCGCTTGTGTGTGTTTGCTGCTGCCCCAGCTTGTGTGGTGTCGAGTTTGTATTGTCGGTTGTATGCTGGTCGATGCTTTATTTATAAAGCTGGGCGAAAGCCTGTTTCGTGCTAAAGGCCAGAGGGCTAAATTGTCGGGTCAAGGGGATACTGTCATTTTTGCACCGACGAAAATACAATTTATTTGAAGTTGATATTTTACACGCGCGTCATTGTTTACATCTAGAATTTTATTTGAAATTTTCTAAAATTTTAAAATGCCATTTAAAACGAACTAAGTGTAGCTCTGGCTACAAAACTCCACTCCGGGAGTACTTTGGTTATAAGGGCACAAACATTGGGATCTTCGGATCGTCAAGGAGCTTCATCGGCAGTTCATCTTTCTTCTTCGTCTCCGGGACGGATGTGGTCTTCTTGACCCGTTCGGCGACTTCCCGTCCGCAACCAACAACGTCATGCCACCTCAGGGAGGAGCGGCAGCGGCGGCGCGCCGTCGACACGGTCTGGACGTTGAAGATGAAGGGCTTCTCAAGGATTTCGTTGTAATTTTCGTTTTTCTTGGGATGCTTTATATTGTTCGTTGTTTCTTTTAATGCCAGTATCCTATTCGAAAAAAAAAAACATTGCAGGCGCTAAAGGCAAACCCTAGGATGGAATTCGGAAATTTTATTATTTGCTAAAGAGGATAGGTAAATAATTATTATCCTGAAAATAATCTATTGGATATTGCAACATTTCGAACAGATAGGATACACACGTGTAGAGTAGCCTCTCGGATGTTTTGGAGAAATTTCCAAGAAAAGCGAATTATGGATGCTTTGGAAAGTGGAATATTGGATTTCAGTTCCCAATATTTGAAACTAGGACTTCAGGGATAAAACCCTAATGAATGAGATCGTCCGACAAGTGGTAACCGGGACATATCACTTGGATTTAGAGAGAGGATATCCTGATACCATCATCATTCATCAAACTATCCAACCAAAATTCAAACAAATCTCTAGAAATCGAAATAAAAATTTACCACATATTTGTTAGCAGAAAAACACAAAATGAGAGTTGATAAAAATTAGATTACACTTGTGCAAGTTACATATTCAATGCTGCAAAAATATCAACATAAAGTTAAATTAACACACAAACAAGCACAAAGGGTAATTTCAACCCTTAGTTGAAAGTTGCACTACCTATTCAAACCCGACGCATTTGAATACTTTTTTCTCTCCTCTCGCCCCGTCTGAACCCTTGACAGTCGCCTCCACTTCTCCGCCGTCGCCCCTCTCCCTCCTCCAGTCTGGTGGGCAAGGTGACCGGCATGGGGATGGAATAGGAGGCCGGGCTTCTCTGTACATAGTAGGAATAGGCTTTGTAGAGGGTTTGCCCATGGGGCGACTGGACACGTGCCGTATCGGAGTGCGTCGCTGATGCCGGCGGGAGGCGGCTGGCGTTGCTCCTCCTCCTGGCTATGGTGGCGAGGTGCCACGGATGGATGGGAGGGGAAGCGGCGGCGTCCTCGTCAATAACGTCGCACCCCTGCGGGGATCCAGATCTGGTGCTGCTGCCTCCGAAGAACCGCCGCGGTGGCGGGTCAAAGAGGTGGCAGACCGGATCTAGATCTTCGAGGAAGATTTGTGATACAGACTCGTTCTGCTCGTTCACTTCCTGGTGGACTGGCATCAGCGCTTTCGATCTATCCTATACTACTGCATCGATCTCTTCCGTTGTTGGAAACATGGTGCTCCTTTTGATTCTCCTTCAGCAAGCTTTGGGTGGCACGGGTGGTATGCCGGGAATTTCCGTCTCCCCCTCCTTCAACCTCCGGCGGGAGGCCCTCTTCACCTCGTCCATCAATAGCGAGGACGCGGCTGGCGATGGTGGCAAATGCATCGCCGACGAGGTCGATTTTTGCCTAGGGACTCGATGGCGTTTCTATCACTTTTTCTGGGGTCCTTTGTGCAAATTGGAAAGCTATGGATGTAATTTTTATTTCCTCTTAGGTGCTCTGCAGTATTGAATCACTTTTGATATATTTATGCCAGTTCTGGGACCTTCTGGTCACATCCTTTGTTTTTTTTAACCTATTCAAACATGAATTTGCCTTTCTGTTTCCTACTATGTGAACTAATTTGGAGTGAATTCTACACGATGGTGAAATGTTCTGCCGCGGTGGCGGGTCAAAGAGGTGGCAGACCGGATCTGGATCTTCGAGGAAGATTCGTGATGCAGACTCGTTCTGCTCATTCACTTCCTGGTGGACTGGCATCAGCGCTTTCGATCTATCCTATACTACTGCATCGATCTCTTCCGTTGTTGGAAACATGGTGCTCCTTTTGATTCTCCTTCAGCAAGCTTTGGGTGGCATGGGTGGTATGCCGGGAATTTCCGTCTCCCCCTCCTTCAACCTCCGACGGGAGGCCCTCTTCACCTCGTCCATCAATAGCGAGGACGCGGCTGGCGATGGTGGCAAATGCATCGCCGACGAGGTCGATTTTTGCCTAGGGACTCGATGGCGTTTCTATCACTTTTTCTGGGGTCCTTTGTGCAAATTGGAAAGCTATGGATGTAATTTTTATTTCCTCTTAGGTGCTCTGCAGTATTGAATCACTTTTGATATATTTATGCCAGTTCTGGGACCTTCTGGTCACATCCTTTGTTTTTTTTAACCTATTCAAACCTGAATTTGCCTTTCTGTTTCCTACTATGTGAACTAATTTGGAGTGAATTCTACACGATGGTGAAATGTTCTAAATTCACTCCAAAAATATAATTCCCCAGACTTTTCGGCTACGCTAGACCTGGGAGCATGGTAGGCGGTAGCACACTATACAATGGTAGTAGGTGGTGATAGTCTTGCCAAGTGTATTCTGTAAAATTTTGCCTGAAATTGCCTGCGATCCAAACCAACCCGTTCAGACAGGACTAAAGATCACAAGCGACACAGATAACATAACCTCATCAGATAGGATCCTATATAGCACTCGCACGAATTCATTTCTTGGGTTACATGAAAAAGTGGCAATGGGAATTAAGCCGGCAATTTGAGTCATACTTCTCGGACGGAGCAAGGCAGCAGGCACACCAAACAGGGAGGAAGTTATGATAGTATTGCCAAAAATATTCTGTAATATTTTGCCTCAAATTGCCTGCGATCCTCGGACATGAAACCGGACTGAAACAGGTGGCTGTGGAGGACTCTGTGGGAAGAGTATTCCTTCTGATTCCGAAAGACATCACATGGACAACACATAAAATTATTCCGCTTGTTTGCCTCGGCCACATCGAGAAAAGAACGCACGCCTGACTGTGATGACCCCACACGCCACCGCATAGTTGCAGCGTGTGAGAAATCGATGTAAGACAAATGGAACACCGTCCCATTAATATTACACCATCGGAATGGCACAACAGAAGCATTGCATGGGTCCAACAGTTAACCACTTATTATTACAAGCCAGAAGTGTACAAACATCTCAAGATCCTCCTCAGTCCATTGAGGATCTTCGCACGGAAGCTCAAGTCGTAAGCTCAGGAGCTTACGAGCCACTGGAAATAGTAAACTAAGTACCATGGAGCTCAGCAACTTATTAAGTAGGGTTCTAGGTTGCTCGGCTCAACTATATAGACTAGGGCTCTCTACTGCTGCTCTGAGTCCTCCTCGTCAGCGCCGTAAGTGATGATGTAGTCGACACCCTCGACTCCTCCTGATAAGTCCGACTCATCGTAGACAAGGTTGTCATGGTTGTAGATGCTCTCCGGTCTTCGTCTTCCGTCGCTTCACAATCTAAGCAGGGGGTTTTTGAGGGAACGGTGAGTACAGGCGTACTCAGCAAGTTCAGTAACACTGTGTTTGGATGTCGGGGGGCTGCCCCCGGGTAGGGCAAAGATGTGGTGTTAAGTGTTGCAAAGAGCTAGCCGGATCAACATATAGCCGGGTCACTTGGGCCGGATCTCTCGTGAGAGTCGGTTAGCACTTGATCAAGCTAAAGTGCGAGAAGACGCCAGAGAGGATCCGGTAAAGTATAACCGAATCAGAGGAAGGAAACCGGTTAAATTAGCCGGGTTGGTCAGGAAGGACCCGGATAAGGTAATCCGGATATTGCACAAGGGCCAAGTAATGTCAGAAAGGTTCACGGGTCCTGCAGGTCTCCTGCCAGAGGCTGAGAAGACAGCCGGGTCAAGTCGCAGGTTTTCCGGGTCGCAAGGCCCTAGGCGCTGACTTGGCCAATTCGGGAAAGAGGATATGACCTAGACCCGGGGGGCTACGCCTGCCATTGCCCAAAGTGGCAAGATAGGCCTGCTAGGGACTTGACAGCCAGGTCAAGCCACGGGATTCCTGGGAGCGCAGCGACCTAGGAGCTGACTCGGCCAATTCGGGAAAGATGATGTGACCTAGACCCGATGGGCTACAGCTGCCATTGCTCGAAAGAGCAAGATAGGCCTGGCAGTCCGGCCGTTGGATGGACAGGGGGCAGAGGCTTGTCCTGTTCCTCTTGTCCATGCCATTATCACTTCCAGCCAGGGGCAAAATGGTAATTCGGTTAGTGTATAAGTAAGCTACCACATCCTCCAGTACGGGAGGGGAGGGACAACGGCGAAAGAGAGAGAGGCAGTATCTTCCCCAAGCTCCATCTTCTTCCTAGAGCTTTCACCATTGTTCTTGATACAGCTCAAGGAGCACTCTGTACTTGTAAACACTTGAGATATAAAGAGAGTAGGCTAGTGCTGCAGTAGGGGTGTTACCTCCACAAGAGGGCCCCGAAGCAGGGTACATCGTGTTGTTCTTTGCTTCTTCTTGGTTCTGCTTGTTCTTGTTTGTTCTTGCGAGTTCTTGGTTGTTCTCCATGCGTGCTTCGTGAGCGTGCAAACCCTCCCCGGATCCCCCAACCGTGGGGCGAGCAGTGGCGTTGGCTGGGGTTTCCTTCCGGACGGGTACCGTCACCGGCTCCGGCGAGCGGGTCCTCTCTGGGCTCGTTTGCAAGATCGGCGAGTTCAGCTTCATCAGCAACAACGCGGGGTGCTTCACCGACAAGCCCTTCCCCGCTGATGGCTTCCTCATGACGCTCGGCAGCTTCATCACCTACGTCGCCACCGAGCCTGTCCGCGAGTACCCGGCGCAGGTGCTCGTGGCTGAGGATCCTCCCTCTTTCCGCGCAGCTCTCGGTCGGCGTAGCGCTCGCCCCGGGAGTAGCGTGGAGGTAATGGTGGTTGGAACCAGTGCCGCGGCTGGCAAAGGAGATGCCAGCAAGAGCATGCCCGAGGAGCTGGCCACGCCAGTTGATCCGGTTGACAAGCCGACTCGGACGGCGAAGTTCCCAAAGGAGAAACCGGATCCGGTTGGCCCGCTTGGCATGTCAAGTAGGGAGGCTCCCTTAGAGGATGTCCTGGAGAAGCTATCTCGGCCAGTGGCACCTGGGGCAAATGTAGAGCTCACTGTAGCTCAGCTAGAGGCAGAGCGCCTGAGGTTGCAAAAAGAAGCCCGGTTAGTGGTGGAGTCTAGGCAAGCCTTTGATAGAGATATGAGAGAGTACAATGCTGCCAATGGTATCACTGATGGCTTTACTCCTGTAGTGCATCGCTCGCGCAAAAAGCCGAGTTGCGTAACCGGGGTAAGGACCTCAATGACGAGTTAGCTAGAGCTGCAGGATCGAGCTCAAGTAAGGCTACTAGTCATAGATCTGGCACAGGCAAGCCGGTGTATAGCTCCCCGGCTAAGAATCTTAGGGCTGCAGCGGCAGCGCGAGCCGAGTTGAGCACACTAACCGGGGACGCTTGGCGGAAGCAGGCAGAGAGAGTTAATGAGCTAGTAGATGTGTGTAACCGGCAGAATGAGGCTTACCGGAAAGCTAATCCGGATGCAGGTGTTTCTCGAGTAGTAGTGTCGGTTAAGGCTGTTAGCCAGAGATCCAAGGGGCAGGCGTCATCCCCGCACGTCGGAGTTGACCGGGCCCAGAGCGTGAACTCGGGTAAGAGCAAGCAGCTGCAGACCTATGATGCTGAGTATGCCGGCAAGCAGCTAGCCGCTCAAGGAAGAGGTGGCCAAAGTAGAAACAGTGGTGGACGAGGTTACCCGGGAGCTGGAAGGGGCAATTCGGCTGGCCGAGGTCAACCACCTCGTCCTCCTGGGCAGCAAGTGATTGTGCGAGCGCAACAGCAAGGTGGTGGCCAGGCGGGTTACCGCTATGATGACGGAAATTCGGCTATGGCGCGAGCCGGATACCAGACGTATGATAATGCACTTGCATCAAGACTGGGACCTCGGGCATTAGATCCGAATGATCAGCGTCTCAAGTTGGATAGAATTTACCAGTCCGAGAAGCTAGAAGAGCAAGGCCCACCGGGTCCTCCATGTTTTGGACCTCGGATCATGAACGAGCCGAGTGTGCCGTTATTTCAGCTTGGCCGAAGCACAAAGCCATATAATGGCAACACAAAGCCACAAGATTGGCTGATAGACTATGTATCGTCAGTGCACATTGCGGGGGGCAATCGCCGATGGGCGGTCCGGTATCTCCCGCACATGTTGGAAGGGCCAGCCCGGATTTGGCTGAATAACTTACCGCCGGGTAGTATCAACTCTTGGATGGACTTGGAGGAGGCATTTTACAGTAATTTCTCCAGCACCTACAAGAGGCCTAACCGACCTCAGCTCCTGGCTGCGTGCAAGCAGGAAGAACGGGAAACAGACCGAGAATTCTTAACTCGGTGGAGCAACATTCGCAACTCTTGCGAAGGTGTCGTGGAGGAGCAGGCGATTTCTTGGTTTGCGCAGGGTTGCCGACATGGCACCCCGCTCTGGCAGAAGCTCCAGAGGGATATGCCCAAGACACTGGCGGAAACGATCCGGATAGCAGATACGTATGCTCTTGGTGATCCGACACAGCCCGCATTGGATGCAGTGGGAACAAGCAGGAGGCAACCGGTTAATAACCGAGTAGGACCATTGAGGCCCAATGACCGACATGAATTCGGTTACAAAAGAAGAGATCCGGATTATAGATACGGTTCAGATCAGGTGCTGCAGTGAATATGGACCATCCTGGAGCAGGAGATGGTCAGAGACAAAAGACTGAGGGTCCAGCTTGGAGGCCGAATCAAGGTGCTGGCCAAAGAAGTGTGGGATGGATCGAGTCCTCCTCTAACCTTTGAGGCAAGATTGGACGGGCCTTGCTGTTATCACACAACAGACCCACGCAAGCCGGCCAATCATTCAACTCGGAATTGTAGCTGGCATCATCGCATTCAGGCGGAGGGTCAGAGAGGACCACCTCAGAGAGGTGCTCCTAGACCGAATTTCAGGCCGAATATGCCTTTAACCGGAGCCAATACAATCCCGGTGAACGCAGGAGCTCCAAGACCGGCAGCCACAAAGCCGGTTAACCTGGTAAACATGGGAGGCAATGACAATGGTGCTGGTCCGAGTCGGCAAGGTGGATACCCCGGTAATGAGTACAAGGAGGCTCATCAAAGTTATGTGGTTTTTGTGACCGAGCCAACTGACAAGAAAAGTCAGCTGCGAAGGGCGAAGGAGGTGAATGCAGTCATACCAGCAGTCCCAAAATACCTGAATTGGTCCGAGCAGGAGATCACTTGGAGCAGGGCTGATAACCCCAGAATTATGCCAAGTCCAGGAAACTATGCACTAGTGGTGGATCCGACTTTGGTGGACCCAAGCTTAACGTGAGGTTTAGCCGAGTCTTGATTGACAATGGCAGTGCCATAAACATCATGTATCGGGACACAATGGTCAAGTTGGGTATTTCGCCGAATCAGTTGCAGCAGAGCAGTTGTACCTTCCATGGTATAGTACCCGGGGTGTCTTGTTCCCCAATGGGTAAGATCTGGGTAGATGTGCTGTTTGGTACCAAGGACAATCACCGGCTTGAAAGTCTCGAGTTCGAGGTGGTAGATTTGGAGAGCCCATACCATGCTCTACTTGGCCGGCCTGCGTTAGCCAAGTTCATGATATCCACCCATGTGGCCTACCTCAAGATAAAGATGCCAGGCCCGAATGGTATTATCACTGTTGCGGGAGATTACAAAAACCATACAGTGTGCCACGATCGGTTCCACCTTAGCCGAATCATTGGTGATCCAAGCTGAGAAGAGCAAGATGCATGAGGTGGTGGCAATGGCGAAGTCAGCTCAGCTCGGTGTGCTGGCTATGACCAATCCGGATGGAGGTGCAACATTTGAGATGCCCAAGGAACAAAGAAGATCCCCATTGACCCGGAGAACCCGGAGCGCATGGCCATCATTGGTGCCGGGCTGGATGAGAAATAGGAAAGCGCGCTCTGTCACTTCCTCCGTGAGAATCGGGATATCTTTGCATGGTCGGCTAAGGACCTGCCTGGTGTTCCGAGGGAGTTGGCAGAGCACTCTTTATTTGTCAGGCCGGATGTAAAACCGGTGAGGCAACCGACTCGGCGTCTCTCAGATGATCGAAGAAAAGTGGTGCTGGATGAGCTGGCTAAGTTGCTTGCAGCCGGATTCATTATGGAGGTGTTGCATCCAGACTGGATATCCAATCCGGTTCTGGTAGAGAAGAAGAAGGACGAACCAGCGGTGGTCAAGGTGTGGCGCATGTGCATCGATTTCACCAACCTAAACAAGGCGTGCCCGAAGGATCCATTTCCTTTACCTCGGATTGATCAAGTGATCGATTCTACTGCTGGGTGTGAGTTGTTGTCTTTTATTGATGCGTACTCTGGTTTTCACCAGATACCACTGAACCCTAAAGATCAAATAAAGACTGCTTTTATTACCCCGTACGGGGCGTATTGCTATCGTGTCATGTGTTTCGGTTTGAGAAATGCCGGTGCAACTTATCAGAGATGTATGCAGAAATGCTTACACTCCCAAATGGGCAAAATGTGCAGGTGTATGTCGATGATATCGTCATCAAAACTAAAGAAAAACACACTCTCCTCGAGGATCTCGAGGAAACATTTGTGAACTTGAGAAAATATCGGTTGAAATTGAATCCGGATAAATGCACCTTTGGTGTCCCGGCTGGAAAGTTGCTCGGTTTCCTTGTATCGAGCCGAGGTATTGAGGTGAATCCGGCTAAATCCGAGCCATAGAAAGAATGAAATTGCCTAAATGTCTAAAAGATGTACAAAAATTCACAGGGTGTTTAGCCTCGTTGAGTCGGTTTGTGAGTCGGCTAGGAGAAAAAGCCTTGCCCTTGTATCAGTTGATGAAAAAGAGCACCGGGTTCACGTGGACCCCGCAGGCAGATTCGGCTTTCAACGAATTAAAAAAGATGTTGTCCACTGCACCAATTCTGGCGTCACCTTTGCCGAATGAGCCAATGCTACTTTACATTGCGGCCACTAACCGGGTCGTAAGTGTGGTCATAGTGGTAGAGCGAGAAGAGGAGGGTAAATCTGTGCAGAGACCGGTGTACTATTTAAGTGAGGTGATCTCAACCTCAAAGCAAAATTATCCTCACTACCAGAAGATGACATACGGTGTATACCTGGCGGCCAAAAAGTTGAAACATTATTTCCAAGAACACCCGATTACCGTGGTATGTGAAGCTCCAATCGCGGAATCATTGGGTGCAAAGATGCGACTGGCCGGGTTGCCAAGTGGGCAATAGAAGTATCTCCTTACACCCCGCATTATGAGAGAAGGGATGCTATCAAGTCTCAGGCTTTACCAGATTTCCTTTGTGACTGGGCCGAGATGCAGTATGAACCACCCAAGCCGGATTACAATTACTGGAAGTTGCACTTTGATGGCTCCAAAACCAAAATCGGATTAGGTGCTGGGGTGGTACTCACGTCACCGAAGCAAGATCAATTGCGATATGTGTTGCAGATTCATTTCTCAGCATCAAACAATGTGGCCGAATATGAGGCACTGATCCATGGGCTTAATGTGGCCAGGGACATCGGCATCCGCCGAATAGAATGTTTTGGTGATTCGGATTTAGTTGTGCAGCAATCTTCTGGAAATTGGGATGCTCTTGATGCCAATATGGCACTGTATCGGTTTCATGTCCAGAAAATTTCAGGATTTTTTGAAGGCTGCGAGTACAAGCACATACCTCGGTTGGAGAACGAAGCTGCTGATGTCCTGTCAAAACTCGGGTCGTCTAGGGATGCAATTCCACCCGGATATCCTTGAATCACCTAAGGGTCCCTTCAATCAAACCTTCGCCTGATTCCGAGTCAATTTTTATCCCAAAGCAAGAATCTGAGGCTGTCCCTATGAATGTTGATGTCGGTACATTGGGGAAGACCCGGGGACTGCATGGCGAGACCCGGGGACTGCTAACCGGATCTTAGGAAAGAGGAGCAGAGAAGGTGGCTAACCGAATCTTAGGGAATGGGCAGAAGCTGATAGAAGAAATAATGGCGGCCGAACCAGTGGAAGTAGATGAGCACTTATTCCCTTTGCATCCAGTACCGGAATGGGCTGAAGAAATCATGAAGTTCATGTCGGAGGGGAGTTTGCCAAATGATGAAACCGAAGCTAGGCGAGTGCAGAGGAGGTCCAAGGCTTACACCATCATCAACAAGGAGTTATACAAGAGGAGTGCAACCGAGGTGCTACAGCGTTGTGTGGAGCCAGCCGAGGGCAAGGAGATGCTCCTTGAGATACATCAGGGTGAATGTGGACATCATTGCAGTACAAGAGCCCTGGTGGCTAAGGTGTTCCGGCATGGATTTTACTGGCCCACTGCTCACGCGGATGCAGAGGACATAGTCCGAAAATGTGAAGGATGCCAAAGGTTTGCCAAGCAGACACACTTACCCGCATCGGCGCTCAAAACAATTCCTATCACTTGGCCGTTTGCTGTGTGGTGTTTAGATATGGTGGGAGATTTCAAGCCGGCTAGGGGTAACATGACACATATGCTGGTGATGGTGGATAAGTTCACCAAGTGGATAGAGGTGAAACCAATCCGGAAGTAGATGGTCGTTCGGCTGTGACTTTCTGAAAGAAATTATTTTGAGATACGGATACCCTCATAGCATCATCTCGGATAACGGCACAAACTTTGCTGTCGGAGAGTTTGCTCGGTTTGCATGAATAAGGGAATCCGGCTAGATATAGCCTCGGTGGCACATCCGGAGTCTAATGGGCAAGTGGAAAGATCAAATGCCCTGGTGTTGGCCGGCATCAAGGCTCGTCTCATTGAACCATTGCTGAAAACTCCGGGATGCTGGATAGACGAGATACCATCAGTACTGTGGGGTCTAAGGACCACGCCGAATCGGTCAACTGGCTATACGCCATTTTTTCTGGTTTATGGGGCAGAAGCTGTGCTACCCACAGACATAGAACATGATGCACCAAGGGTGGCAATGTATACTGAAACCGAGGCAAAAGAGGCTCGGGAAGATGCAGTGGATCTGCTAGAGGAAGCAAGAGAATTGGCTCTATCTCGGACAGCAATATACCAGCAGAATCTCCGACGATATCATAGTCGAAAGATCAGCCCTCGAGTGTTTCATGAGGGTGATCTTGTGCTAAGGCTGGTGCAGCGCAGCAAAGGCCGACACAAGTTGTCACCTCCATGGGAGGGACCTTTCATTGTGAGCAGGGCTATGCACAATGACTCGTACTACCTTGTAGATGCACAGGAACCAAGGAAGGATGGCCTGGACAGACCCGGACAAGAAACTAAGAGACCTTGGAATGTAGCTCTGCTTCGACCCTTTTACTCTAAGGGCGCAATGTATGTATTTCAGTTTATCATAAATGAAATTGCAGCAATCCGAGTCTGGACTCGGGGACTGCTTCGTACTCATGCATGTGTTTTTTACTGTTTTGTCCATACCGTTCGTGTGCCGAATTGCTTTGAACCTCGTCCCAAAATTCAAGTAATGTATGTTGTGTTGTTGATCTCGTGACTCGACTGACAAACACCAAAATGGTAGTCAAGAGCAGAGATGAGGAATATGGGAAACATGAAAATGGACTCGGGGACTCGGTCCAAAACCGATTCGGCACATGTCGTTTACTAACCCCTGTTATTTATTTTTCGTTTATGTTGAATGATTCTAAACCACAACTCGCATGTTTCAAGTATTGTATGCTATGATTCCTATCTTGTGACTCGACTGTCAAACACCTAAAAGGTAGACAAGAGCAGAGATTCGGCAAAAATAGTAAACAAGAAAACAGACTCGGGGACTCGGTTTAAAATGATCCAACATAAACCTCGTCCGGATCATGTTAAGCAAATTTAAAGTAGTCTCGAAAGAACTTAAAATAGTCTATTACATCTGCTCCCGGCATACCGGGGATTTAACGTTTTTTCACTAAGTTACTTCAGGAAGCAGCAGACTCGGTTGTAGCAGGTTCGGTGGCAGGAGCTTTGGTTGAAGGAACCTCGGGCGCGCGAGCCTCGGTTACAGGAGCTTCGGTTGGAGTAGATTCGGTTGCAGGGGGCTCGGTTGCAAGGATGGGCTCAGATGGAGGAACTTCAGGGGTAACCTTGCGTGGAGAGCTTGAAGGCTGGGCAGATTCGGAGGTATCCGGATCAGCTGAAGCTTGTTTAGTAATCTCTGCCGAATCAGTTGCTGGTATCTCCGAAGTCTGGGCCGGAGTTGCTTCGGTATTCTTAGCCGAGTCAGAAGCTGGGATCTTGATAGGAGCGTGTTCGGCAGAGTTAGCCGAATCATCAGACTCGCCCTCAGAATCGGCGTATTCTTCAGCGGAGGCGTCGTCCGATTCCTCTTCTTCAGTTTCTTCTCCATCCGAGTAGACCGGAGCCTCCAGATCAAGATGCTTGGTGCGTGCAAATTCGGCCATGAAGTTGGCGGCTTCTTCACGGATCTTGATCCGGGTAGGGTCTGTAGCCCACGGAGAACCCTCGCGAAATGAGCGCACTTTGGCAAGATCAATTAGCTCATACCAGGACATGATGAATAGCAAAGCTGCGTCAGCACCAGCGCGGGCGGACGAAGACCTCCACTGCTGTAACCGGGTCATTGCTTGATCCAGGTCTCGATCAGCTCCTCCGCAGGCACAACTTGCCGCGCTTCAGGAAACAAGATTCGGTGAGCCTTGAGACTTGCATTGAGCAGACCAATATGGGAATCCTTCAAAGGAGCAATCCGAGCCTTAAGTGCTGTAATATGATCTTCGATGTCCCATGTCTCTGGTAGGGGAGCCTCGGTTAATTTAGCTCTCTCAGCTCGGGCGTTTCTCACAGCCTTGGCGGCTTGAAGCCGGATGCTGGTAAACTCTCCTACAAACAAATAAGCTAATACTGAGTTCAGCGAGAAGGAACACAAGCATATGTATTGGTTAAGAGCAGAAAGAAAAGAGGAGATTCGGTGAACTTACGATCCATGTCATCATTAAGGCTAGCAAGTGCAGCAAGCCATTTCGCACTGGCCGCTTTGTGAGCACTCAGTTCTTCTTTAGCCGCTTTGACTTCGGCTTCAGATTCGGCAATGGTCGTTTGAATTTGCTTGTCCAGTTTGGCCCGCTCCGCAAGTCCGGCTTTGAAAGTATCCCGCTCCTTCTGGATCGTGTCTTTTTCACGCTTCAGCGTATCCCGCTCTCCTTTAACCTTGTTCTTCACTTTTTCAACTCGGTCAAGCTCTCGCTGGAGCCGAGTCACTTCTGATTTTTCCTCGGATAAAGCGCGCTTGTGCTCTTCTTCTTTCTTGTCCATTTCAAGACAGAGCCCATCGAAGGAAGTTTGGAGCTTCTGGTGCTGATGGGCGAGCTGCTTAAAGAGCTTGCCGCGAGCGGTCATGGTTTCCTGAAAGAAAACAGGCAAATGGCGTCAAAAGAATCTCGGGGACTGGCCCGAGATTAACCGAATCAGTTGGAAAAGAGACTCGGGGACTGGAAGTCCCACGGTGTCCTCGGTTAAGGCAACATTCATGATAAGTTTTTTAGAGATTCAAGCCGAATGACTTTCTTACTCGGAGGAGTATCAGTCGTTCGACCCGAATCTCGGGGACTGGGTATAGTACTGTTTGATCATGTTGAAATAAAAGCAAGATTCGGAAAAATTTACCTCAAACACCCGGTTAGCTTCAGTGACCGAGGTCTGTACAGAGTGTAATGATTGAAACATCCGACTAGGCCCAGCCGGATGTGGCGCTGAAGTAGAGAAGTCTTTGGCAAGGTCAGCATCATTCCAAGCTTCAATGAATTGCTTGGCGGACTCGAGCTTATCGCTGCTCGGAGGGCGCGGATTCGACAGGGCCTGCCCGAATCGAATCACTGATGGAGTACCAGAAGTGTTCTTGCTAGCAACCACCTGCTTGTCCGAGGTGGCAGAAGTTGGGCCAGAGGCAATTTGAGTCGGCTGGGGTGGAGGTGATGCACCCGGGTCTGTCTCTGATGTTGCGGTTTCTGTGGCTTCTCGGAAGTTTGTTGTTGCTGTTGCTGCTTCTGCTTTTTCTTCTTCTGCTGTTCTTGGTTCAGCAGGGTTTGCGCTGCGGGAGTAGGGCGAGGATCCGGCTTAGGCAAGGACGTAGCCGATGTCTTGGCCTTTTCCTTCTCCAGCTCCTTGAGAGGGCGTGGCCAACTTGAATCTCGGATTGGAGCCGAGGTTTCCTCACTCTCCAAGTCAATAACCGGCTCTGAAATGGGAGTCGGCTGAGGAATATTGGCAGTTGTGACACGCATTGGTGAGGTGGCAGTTCGATCAGGAGACTGGGTTTCCATGGCCGTATCCAGTGGAGGAATGGGAGAAGAGATGGATGAATGAGTCTGCGCGGTGATGAGGACATCACTGCATAAAGCAAAGCAAACAGTTAACTCGGATAGATATGACTCGGTTAACAGAGGAAGAAAGCAAATGAAGTTAAGTCAGTATTACCCCTTGGTGGTAGGCATCGGCTTGACGCGATTCAACTTGGAGCCAGACTTCTTTATTCTCTTGGCTTTAGGGGAATCAGATCCGGGCGCGTCAGTGCGTTTCCGAGATGTCCCTTCAGCATCTTGTTTGGCTGGAACACAAGGTGGTGACCATGAAATCGGAATGGCGTCGATGGGATCTAAGATCCTGCAATCATCATCTTCCTCGTCGGAGATGTTGTGAATAGTTGATTGCTTACCCTTGCGGACTGGCTTGGCGCGCGGGATAGGCAGATAATCATCCGTATCCGGATCTTCTTCGTCCTCGCGCGGCGGGCTGAGATCCGGTCCCCATTCTTTGGTGGAGAGGTCTCCATCTTCGATAAGTTGGCGATCAAACAGCTACAGAAAAGTCAGGGCAAATCCGGATTAGGCCGATGCCATTTTGATGAAATATGGTTAGATTCGGAAAATGGTGAACTAACCTGTGGTGGAAGGCGCTCTCGGTAAAACGGCTTTACGCCCCACCGCCATTTATCCGACATCTCGGTGGCGGCAATGGCGTTTACCCGTCGCCTGATGGAGACTTTGCTAAGGTCATGCCTGCTGATCCGGGTAGGATCTAGCAGACCACCCATGTGGCATATCTTGTGTTCACGTCTTTGAAGAGGGCAGACCCGGCGACCGATGAAGGTCCGGAGCAGATCATCCGAGGCCAGGCCCTTCTCCAGAAAACCCTCCAGAGTACTGTGTACAGTCTGAAGTTCTACAATAGTCTCAGCCGGATTGTATCCGAAGTTCAATTCGGCTGTGGGTGGCTCGATCGTGAATTCGGGCAAGTTGAAGCATCATGGCCTTCTGCACTCTTCACATAAAGGAAAGACCTTTGCCACTTCCTGACAGTGTCTAGGCCAGTGATACGGGGAAAGATGGATCCCTGCCTTGGCGTGATGCTAACCGGACCGCAAGCAGTCATCAGCTTCGGCTTAGTGCCTGGAATAGTATGTTTGCGGAGGTGGAAATACTTTGCCCAAATATCGACGGTCGGCCAGACACCGAGATAGCCCTCGCAAAAGGAGCTAAAGGCCGATAGAGAAACGAAGGCATTAGCCGGGAGGTGATGAGGCTGTAGGCCAAAGAAATCCAGGAAAGCCCGGAAGAAATCACTCGCCGGCAATCCGAATCCGCGCTCAAAATGCGCTAGAAACACCACACGTTCACCAGGTTCGGGAACCGGTGCGAGTTCCTTCCCCGGTTTGCGGCATATAACTTGAGAGTTATACGTCGGGTGCTTAACAGCCATTCCAGGTCGTCTTTTGTCACATCTGAGCCCTCCCATCTGCCGGGAGGAAGCTTCGCCATATCCGGATCAATCCTGCAAGAGGTCGGATAGGGCTGAGTCAAAATGAAGCGGGTAATGGTTTAGCCGGGTCAAATCCAAAATGATTCGGCTGAGTTTATCCCGGGTGAAGTTGACCGGATTCAGCGGAAAGGGTAACTCGGTCAATAATTACAAACACTTTCCGCTATATCCTAGGGTTTCACAAGATCTATCGCGGCGGTAAAAATGAAAGGAAATCACAAGTAAAATCTGGTTGAAACTGCTCATACGGTGGAAAGCAAGTTTAAGGCAATCTAGTAGAAAACTTAGAAAGGAAAATCTACGGAATGCGCTAAGGCATAACCGTGGACGTATATGGGGTTGAATCTACAAAAAACAGGGCTGGGTTCCCCGTGGATATGAACTCGCTCGCGGTGGTCATGGTCGCGACGAAGAAAACTTACGGGAGAAACGCAGCAATGGAAGAGCTCGGCGAAGAAGCGGCGGCGCTGGGCACGGTGCGCGGCCCCGGTCGTTTTCCTCCGATGCGTTGAATGTCT
The DNA here is from genome assembly GCA_947311845.1 of Poa pratensis. NCBI lineage: Eukaryota > Viridiplantae > Streptophyta > Magnoliopsida > Poales > Poaceae > Poa > Poa pratensis. Next base: position 21,624,960 of record CAMZMU010000071.1, read on the forward strand.
CCGGCGCGGCGAGTTTGGAAGGGCGAGATTGTGGCGATGACGGCGGCGCAGATGGTGTTCGTGGAGTGGGAGATGTGAGGAAGAAGAAGAGAAAAATCCCCGCTCCCATATTTATAGCGCCCAGCGGTAACGGGCGCACTACTGCGCGGTTTTCGGAGCGTCGCACGGTAACTGCACCCTGGAACTCTGTGGCCACCTCTGTGGCCGTGTGTTCCAAACACATGTTGGGCCATAGAATTGGAAGCAGTTGCACGGATCCTGTGTGCCGGTCAACGGAGAAAACGAGAAGACGCGGTCGTTTGGTCAAATGCACTCGAGTACCCGGAGAATCCGGATGATGTGCTGTCAGTGGCATGTCAGATCAGAGATCCGGATTATGGGGCTTTGCGCAGAGATTCACTGCCAAGTGTCCCGGGAAATCCTGAGACAAGATTGTATAATGTGTGATTCGGTTAGTGATGTTTATTTTTAACCTGCTACGGCTCTTCAGCCGAGGCTGTAGAACCGCACCAGCTTCGGGGACTACTGTCGGGGGGCTGCCCCCGGGTAGGGCAAAGATGTGGTGTTAAGTGTTGCAAAGAGCTAGCCGGATCAACATATAGCCGGGTCACTTGGGCCGGATCTCTCGTGAGAGTCGGTTAGCACTTGATCAAGCTAAAGTGCGAGAAGACGCCAGAGAGGATCCGGTAAAGTATAACCGAATCAGAGGAAGGAAACCGGTTAAGTTAGCCGGGTTGGTCAGGAAGGACCCGGATAAGGTAATCCGGATATTGCACAAGGGCCAAGTAATGTCAGAAAGGTTCACGGGTCCTGCAGGTCTCCTGCCAGAGGCTGAGAAGACAGCCGGGTCAAGTCGCAGGTTTTCCGGGTCGCAAGGCCCTAGGCGCTGACTTGGCCAATTCGGGAAAGAGGATATGACCTAGACCCGGGGGGCTACGCCTGCCATTGCCCAAAGTGGCAAGATAGGCCTGCTAGGGACTTGACAGCCAGGTCAAGCCACGGGATTCCTGGGAGCGCAGCGACCTAGGAGCTGACTCGGCCAATTCGGGAAAGATGATGTGACCTAGACCCGATGGGCTACAGCTGCCATTGCTCGAAAGAGCAAGATAGGCCTGGCAGTCCGGCCGTTGGATGGACAGGGGGCAGAGGCTTGTCCTGTTCCTCTTGTCCATGCCATTATCACTTCCAGCCAGGGGCAAAATGGTCTCCATCTTCTTCCTAGAGCTTTCACCATTGTTCTTGATACAGCTCAAGGAGCACTCTGTACTTGTAAACACTTGAGATATAAAGAGAGTAGGCTAGTGCTGCAGTAGGGGTGTTACCTCCACAAGAGGGCCCCGAAGCAGGGTACATCGTGGTGTTCTTTGCTTCTTCTTGGTTCTGCTTGTTCTTGTTTGTTCTTGCGAGTTCTTGGTTGTTCTCCATGCGTGCTTCGTGAGCGTGCAAACCCTCCCCGGATCCCCCAACGTCCTAGCGAGCCCACAACTTAAGCCATCCTATGGCATCTGCCGTGACACCACCACGACATTGGATGTAGGAAAGTTTTCTGGGAATTGAATTGGGCTGGCAATTCCATTTCCCAGATGGAAAGGAAATGGTCTTCAATTCCAATTCCGCTGTTTGGTTGTGAATGTAATTTATGCCTGGAATCAGAGGGTAGCAAACAATTCCAATTCCTGTTTGGATGTATGAATCTTGGAATTGGATGTTTTGTTGAATTTGGATAATACAAAACCTGGTAAAAGTATGAAAACAATTGTATGTGTATAATTGAATGTTGATATATTATTTTGCACACATAATGAGATTAAAAAATATGATCAATGTGCAAAAATAATAAGTAAATAGTGTCAATGTGTCATTGAGTAGAACAGGCAGCAAGCACGGCATCATAAATTAACAGCACTCGTAGGATAGTAGCAGCCAACAAGCCGGAACCATGGCAACCACATCAAGCAGCCAAGCAAAAGCAGCCAGCAATGTACCAACGGCGGCCACCATGTTTAAGAAATCACAAATCTAAATATCTAGTAATCTCTAATCACAGCAATGTAATTGAGACAGAGGAAGAGATGTATCATGTACCTTGCTCGTAGGTTATGCAGCCATGGAGGAAAGATTCGGGGCGCAGTCCGACGGGAGAGGATGGGGAGCAGCCGATGCGGAGGAGTTGGAGAGGAGCGCGGGGTTGGGGCCGTCGAGGAGCGCGGGGCTGGGGCCGGCGAGAAGCTTCTATCCCGCCGCTGTGCCCATCCTGTCGTCGTCCTATCCCGCCGCCGGCCCCATCCTGCCGCCACCACATCTAGGGTTTGCAGGGGGCGGCGCGGCTCAAGGAGGGAACGGACCGTTCGGCCCCGGCCGGGAACGGACCGACGGCGAGGCGGGAGAGAGTGCGGCGGCGCGAAGGAGAGGGAGGGGAGCGGGAGGAACCTGGCCGGCGGCGCCGGCGCCGCCGTTTCGCCTGGGAGCGGACGGTCGAGCTCAGCCTCTAGGAGCGGACATGTCGCGAGGAGAGAAAGAAACGGTTCGCGACGCTCGTTTCCACGCGATTCCCAGCCCTCAGCCTCGGAAAGTTTTCGCCCGAGCGGTCACTAGCGCGGGGTTGTGCTGGGAATTGCTCCGAGTTTCCCAGGCCCAATTCCCTGACCAGTCCAAACGGCGGAAACAGCAGCCCAATTCCAGATTCCCCAATTCCAGCCCAAATTCCCTGCATCCAAACACAGTGTAATAGATGGTAATTGGTGTTTCATGCACTAACTATGGTGTCAGACCAAAGGTCGTCAGCAGATGCAAGTTTTCGTAAACATTTCTTCAAAAGGTTGCTTTTATTATGAAGAACTATGTCCGTCAGCCTTCACCGGTTGATTAGGTCTCGAGTGGAGTCCCTTTCCGGCTGCGTTCGTAGTCCTTTGCCCAAGAACAGGGAGTAACATGTCACATTGAATATCCTCTGCAGAGGTGTGCTGCTTTACCCACAAGAGATCAAAGGCTTGTTGCACAACCGGGCGTACTTTCTCGTCCACATTTCCAAGATGTGGGGCCCAGTCGATGATCCAAGCCAATCACTGCACCTTCCCAACGACCCCGCACACCTGCCCTTTGCCCCGGTTGCATACTAAGGGGATCCGCCCCAGCTTAGCAGCTGCGGAAGGGGAGACGCCCCAGCTTAACCGCCCGGAAGCCAACCTTCATAGATACTAGGAGCTCTCACACCCGAAGGTGAGGGATATCGGGCTCCCCAACCGCGAATGTGGCATCAAGAACACATCGCCCGGCTCATTCTAGTCATCCGGAAGTGTACGAGAGGGAAAGGGTCACAACTGACTTCTCCGTCCCACACCAGATCTTATGGTTGCGCGATATATACGGCACAAGAATCACTGGCGACATTTGTTATTAAGTCCTAGGGTTATTACTTTTCACGTGCAATGGAACCTCCACCATCAACATATCATTCCATGGTTCGATTGCCCACCATAATTGATTATCACCACTCGGGTCGATAACCAATAGTCATATTATTATGAACATAGGGTTTTGATTTTTCAATGCAGCAGTGATACGACATAATACTTGGCAAATACTTGATAGTAAATACTCCAATAGGCATGAGCAAGTGTTGAACTTGCCTGGATATTGCGAGGTAATGCAGTTCGATGCTTCGGCTAGACCCGGGACCTCGGGTTCTGAAAGATAGCATCAATGTCTTATAAGACAATGTTTAAAGAAGCAAATGGATGCTTTATGCAAATACATGTCATGCATGTTGATTTATCTTGTTTAACCCTTTTTGCGTGTTTTACCCAAGACTTTGTATTAGGTGATTTATTTGGTTTTACCCTTTTTGCGTGTTTTACCCAAGACTTTGCATCAAATTTTATTTGATCATAATTCAAATTTGAATTTCTATTTCAAAATATAAATCTTCTTCTTGAGTTTAATTCCACAAAAATAGTTCAGATAACAACTTAAAAATATTTGTTATTCAAAATTCAAAATCCTTATTTGAATTTAAATTCTTTGAATTCCCTAAGGAGAAATACTTGATATTTAAAGTAATAATACTAAAAATAACAAAAAAAAAATCAGTTTTAGATGCTTATCATTTTTCTAAGCTTAAAACTTATTTTTATATATTTTTAGGATTTTTCCTGGTATTTATTTGGATTTTTATTCCAATTTAGGAATTTTCTAAAAATAGGATTTTATTTTGGGGTGGACCCCACCTGTCAGCCCCCACCTGGTTGGGCTAGACCCAACCTGGTCGCCTCCCTGGGTTGGTAGACCGACCCAGGCCCTCTCGTGTCGACTCCCAGCTCCATCTCCTCCACCTCCCGCGACCAGAATTGCCTCCGCCATCGCCGCTCGATTCCGGCTGCTTGCGGCGAGCTCTGCCGCCGTCCCCTAGCACAGAAGACGCGCCTCCGCTCGCTCTACATCCTCCCCCTCTTCGATTTGAAGGGCGCCTCCTCCTCTGGCCGTCCCCTTCGCCATCCTGTGGCTAGGGTTTCGCCACCCTCGTCGCCTCCGGCGTGCTAGGTGACCATGGTGGCTGCCTGAGCTCGTGCTCGGCCTCGTGCGCGTGCTCGGGTCGAGGTACCCCTCCTGGGGATGCTCCCCGTGCTCGTGTGCGTGTGTGGCCTTGGTGGTGTGGTCTCGGGGAAGTCTTCCCCTTCGTGCGCCATGGCGGCCGCGCGGGCACTGCCCCGCCACGCCGTCGTGGTTGCTGTCGGGCGCCTGGTGAGCTTCATCTCCGCCTCCTTCTCTTCTCCTTCCTCCCCTGGCCCAAGGCCGTGCTCTGTCGTGTGCATAGCTCCAGGAACTTAGGGTTCCTGTGCTGTGGTGGTGTTGGCCTGGTGCTCTGTGTAGAATTGTATAGAATAATAATCGATAGCAATATTGTGCCGGTTACAAGAGGTATATAAGAGGGGCATAGGCCACCGACCTAGCCTAACACAAACCGAATAGGACTCTAAAACACAATTACAACTTGTATTCTAACATCCCCCCGCAGTGTCAACGGTAGGCTCGACGACGTTGAGACTGAAACGAATGTCTTGAAACAGAGTAGTCGCCAGGCCTTTAGTAAAGATATCAGCGAACTGAGCAGAAGTAGGCACGTGTAGAACATGAACTTGACCGAGAGCCACCTTCTCCCGAACAAAATGAATGTCGATCTCAATATGCTTGGTGCGACGGTGTTGAACCGGATTCCCTGACATGTAAACAGCTGAAATATTATCACAGTAAACAATGGTAGCTTGTTCAAGAGGACGGTGCAGCTCCGACAGCAACTGGCGCAGCCAAACCGTATCAGCAACCGCATGAGCCACAGCGCGGTACTCAGCTTCGGCTGACGAGCGAGAGACCGTAACCTGCCTTTTAGAAGACCAAGAAACCAAATTGTTACCAAGAAAAACACAAAATCCGGATGTGGACCGTCGAGTATCGGGGCAACCAGCCCAGTCTGCATCAGAGTAAGCTGTCAAAGAGGTGGGAGAGGATTTGTTTATATGAAGACCTAAATCTAATGTGCCTTTGAGATACCGAAGAATACGTTTGACATGGTTGAAGTGTGGAACACGAGGATCATGCATGTATAAACAAGCTTGTTGGACAGAAAAGGAAATTTCAGGACGAGTAAGAGTAAGATACTGGAGGGCGCCGGTGAGACTACGATAAAGAGAAGGATCAGAAAAGGGATCACCGTCGGCAGAAAGTTTGGAACCTGTATCAGCAGGAGTACGAGACGGTTGACAATCAAGCATACCAGTACGAGAAAGAAGATCTAGAGTGTACTGACGTTGAGACAAGAAAAGACCAGAGGAGTCACGGATGACAGCAATACCTAAGAAGTGATGAAGAAGACCTAAATCGGACATAGAAAATTCTTTGCGAAGAAGAGAGATAATATGATCTAAAAAGTGTTGTGAGGAAGCTCTGAGAATAATGTCATCAACATAGAGAAGAAGATAAGCGGTGTCGGTATTGTGATGAAAGGTGAAGAGGGAAGTGTCAGAACGGGAAGGAATGAAACCGATTGTTTGAGCATAAGTAGAAAAACGTTGAAACCAAGCCCGTGGTGCTTGTTTAAGACCATAAAGAGATTTTTGAAGAAGACAAACATGATTAGGATAGGAGGAAGCCAAGAAGTTGTTGACAATAGACTGTTTCTTGAAGAGAGCCATGAAGAAAAGCGTTTTTGACATCGAGTTGATGAATAGGCCAAGAAGAAGAGACGGCGATGCTAAGGACAGTACGAATAGTGCTGGGTTTGACAACTGGAGAGAAAGTCTCATCATAATCGATGCCGTGTTGCTGAGAGTAACCACGACATACCCATCGAGCCTTATAACGTGCAAGACTTCCATTGGAATTAAATTTGTGGCGAAAAAACCCATTTGCCGGAGACTATATTTGTGTTTGAGGGACGAGGAACTAATTGCCATGTGTTATTTTGAATGAGAGCATCATATTCATCTTTCATGGCTGTGGCCCAATTAGGATCTAGGAGAGCTGATTTGTAAGATTTGGGAATGGAGGAAGAAGATAGAGATGCATGTAGATTTAGACGATCTTTGGCGGGTAAACGAAAACCGGACTTACCACGTGTGCGCATGGTATGATCGTTAGTAGGCACCGTAATGGGAATAGCATGAGGAGAGGGAGGAATGACGATGTGGTTGACGCGTCCGGCGCAGCGGAGATAGCGGACGCGGGTGTTGGCGGCGGAGACGACGACGGCAGGAAGTCTGCCACGGCAGAGTTTTCTGCGTTTTCCGCTGCCGAGGCAGAGGTGACGGCAGGAGAGGGCGCGGCAGGATCCGCTGCCACGGCAGAAAATTCAGCCGTTTTGGCTGCCGCGGCAGGATCGACGGCAGGAGTTGGCTGGTGAAGGAAGGGAAAAATATTGCGACGAGGGGGACTAGTAGGCGGCGTGGGTGAGTTAGGATCTAGAGGTTGACGCTCGGAGAAAGGAAAAATATTTTCAGCAAATGTTACATGACGAGACACATGAACACGACCAGTAACAAGATCTAGACAACGATATCCTTTGTGCTCGTCGGAAAAAACCTAGATGGACACACGGGGTAGATCGAGGTGAAAGTTTGTTAGGAGAAGTAGAGTAGGAGTTAGGGAAACAAAGACAACCGAAGACACGAACGTCGGAGTAGTTTGGATGAGAGAGAAATAAAGAGAAGTAGGGTGTAGTGTGAGGATTAACTTTAGATGGTCGAACATTAAGTAGATATGTGGCCGTGTGGAGGGCTTCAGCCCAAAACTTCGGAGGCATAGAAGATTGAATAAGGAGAGTGCGAGTGATGTCATTAAGAGTGCGAAGAGAACGCTCGGCCTTGCCGTTTTGAGGGGAAGTATAAGGACATGAGAAACGCAAGAGAATTCCATATTGAAGAAAGAAATTTCGATTTTTAAAGTTGTCAAATTCACGACCATTATCGCATTGAATAAATCTTATAGGAAGGAAAAAGTGGACCGAGACATAGCGCTGAAAATTAAGAAATATATTGTGAACGTCGGATTTGTTGCGTAAAGGAAAAGTCCAAACATAATGTGTAAAATCATCAAGAATTACAAGATAATACTTAAAACCAGAGACACTTTCTATTGGTGATGTCCAGAGATCACAATGAAGTAATTCAAAAGGAAAAGTACTAGAGGATTGAGAGGAGCTAAAGGGAAGACGAACATGTTTGCCTAATTGACACGACTGACACATAGAAGAATTATGAGAATCTCTATTACAAGGTATTGAAAATTCACTAAGAAGTGTAGATAACACATTATTATTGGGATGGCCGACACGTTGGTGCCACAGATCAACAGAGGCCACCATAGACGTTGGAGGGGCAGCAGCCGGAACACCATGGAGGGAATATAAATCACCGGAGCTATTGAATCGAGCGATCTCGGCCTTGGTCCGGTAATCCTTCACAGACAAACCAAAGGGGTCAAATTCGACAGAAACATGATTATCATTGGTAAATTGGCGAACAGAAATCAGATTTTTAATTAATGCAGGAGCTACAAGAACGTCACGAAGAAGCAAAGGCTTGATTGGGGATTGGATTTGGGCTTGACCGACACAGTAAATAGGAATAGAGGATCCATCACCGAGAGTAATAGAGGGAAAAGGCGACGGTGTGCAAGAAGACAGCAAATTACTCGATGCAGACATATGACTAGAAGCACTAGAATCAAAAATCCAATACGTACCTGAGTTTCCATGTGCAGCAAAATTGTTCATGGCTTATAGAAAAGCAGCTTGGTCCTAGCTCGGAGTCGAAGTAGAGGCCGGTGTAGGCATGGGAGCTGGCGGGTGTGGCGGCGTCGGCAGTAGGGCCGGCATCGGCGTAAAGGGAGAGCCACCATCATTGTACTGCAACATATTGTACTGCGGCATGTAGGGGGACGATGGAGCGCCGTATGATGCATAAGGAGTGGCGTTGTAGATCGATGGCGCATAGGCAGGGGTAGCGTGGTACGCGGCCGTCGGTGGTCGGGGCGCGAGGACGGGAGCGCCGGTGTGAGGGCGGGCACTGGGCTGCCAGCCACCGGTGTAGGCAGGTGGAGCACCATACGGTGTCGGGGCGGACCAGGGCATGGGCCACGCTTGGACTAGCCCTGTCCACGGATCAGGGGAGGGCGCCATCCGGGCGGCGGCGGTGGTGCAGTCGGTGGAGCCGGAGCTGAGGGCGGAGGAGGAGCAGGCGCCGTGCGAAATTGCGGCGGCTTAGGGTTCCGGCCCCGGTAGTTGGGACTTGGACGCCAGCCCGATGGTTGAGGAGGAGCCATTGGTGGAGGTGGCGGTGGCGGCGTGGCACAGGCGGGCGAGGAGCAGCAGTGAAGACCTGAGGACGGGAGTCCTTGTTTGTTTGGGCACGATCGGCCCATTGGAGCATAGAGCGAACCTCGGCGAAGGAGGGGCGCGGACGCATCATAGGGATGAAGGAGGCCTGTTTCTCGAACCGCTCGCTGAGGCCGACGAGGAGGACGTTGATGAGTTGGCGGTCGTCGATCGGATCACCAAGTTCGCGAAGTTCATCCGCAATCGCCTTGAGGCGTTGGCAGTAGACGCCGACGGGTGCATCACCTTGCACCGTATTCCGAAGCTCGGTGTGGAGAGTGTTGGCGCGAGCGTCGACGTTGTCCTGGAAGAGCTGACGAAGGGCTGCCCATAGATCGGCGGCGGAGGCACCATCACGGTGCACGAGATTGAAGATTTCCGTGGAGACTCGCATGTAGATCCATTGAATAATTGCGAGATCATCCTTGACCCATTGCGGATCATGAAGTTGAGGGCGAGCGTCGTTGGCGACGTGAGAGCGGAGGTTGCATCGCCCAAGGTGGACGTCGAAGAGATGACGCCAATGGTAGTAGTTGTGAGCAGCGAGGTCTAGGGTTACGGGGATGTAGGGGCTAATATCGGAGATGGTGTTGGTGAATGAGATTGAAGGGGCTATTGGTGGAGGAAGAGCTAAAGTAGAGGTAGAGGGTTGGAGACCGCAGCCGCGGCGACCTTGGCGGCGATGATGGCGGCGCGCCGCTCGAAGTAGCCGGGCGGCGGCGGCGGCGGGGTCAGCGGGATAGCCATACCCTAGGATCGTAAGTCTGATACCATGTAGAATTGTATAGAATAATAATCGATAGCAATATTGTGCCGGTTACAAGAGGTATATAAGAGGGGCATAGGCCACCGACCTAGCCTAACACAAACCGAATAGGACTCTAAAACACAATTACAACTTGTATTCTAACACTCTGCCATGTTCTAGCTTGGCCAAATTCGTGATGGCCATTTGGTGATGTTGGATGTGCAAAACTTGTCTCTGAATCTTCAGAGATGTGCAACTGCTATCTCTGTCAGTTAACACTGACAGAGGTGTTCTCTGAACTTTATATTCAGTTAGCTGCAGTGATTTTGGTGATGTAGTGTTGTGCTTAGTTTGGCCTATCTACTCTTTTGCAGACCTGACCATCTTGTGCATTCTATGTGTGATCTCTGTCAGCTAAATCACTGATAGAGATGAGATGTGCTTATGTGTGCGATTTCTGTCAGTTACCACTGACAGAAGTGTCACCTTGCTTCAGTGTAGTGGTGCCCCTTATATTTGCAGTGATGTGCTATCTTTGCTTGTACTGAATCCTTGATTCAGTTATAGCAGTGTTAATCCTTGACCAAAGTGATGTGTGTGTAGGTGGCTTGATCTATGATTTAGTTGCCACCATATCACAAGTGTGCAGATCATGAATAAAAATGATTCCTAGGCCTTTTTGTAGCTAGGAAAATGATTTATGCTAGAGGCCCTTGTACTAGATGATTCTCTAGCAGTATCAGCTAGGGAAAGTGATTTCTAGGGTCTGGAAATAATCTTAATGTGTTGGCTGTGAAATCTTTGATACAGGGTTGGTGCTTGAGGTGCATGTCCACTGGACATGTGCCCAGCCAACCTGTGCTTGGTGTTGCTTCTTGAGCAAGATTTCAGTGAGGTGCAGCTTGATTTACTCAAGCTGAGCTCCTGCATATTGATTTGGTGAAACTTGCCCCTAATATAATTTTTTTGGGTGAAATTTTCCCCTTTCTGGCCAATGATGCATAGCCTGAGGCCCTGCTCTCATAATAATAAGAACATATACTCTTATAGGCAATATTTACACCCTATGATGGCCAAAGCATAGCATTTCTATGCCAATGCTGAGGGAAAATCTCCCACACACAATCATCTGTGCATAATAGCAAAATATCTTGCTAAAATAGAATGAGGGTCAACCTCTTGCAGATGGTGAGTGATGTGGTGTTGGTGATGTTGTTCTGGCCTTGCTGGTTCTGGCATGCTGGTTCTGTCCTGGCCTGCTCCTCCAGCCTGCTCCTCCTGGAGCTGCTCCTGGATCTTGATTCCTAGACTAGGTCACCATTTTGGGTGGTGCTGGTCTTGTGGATTTGTGATGTGATGAACATGATGTTCTTGCTGTTCTTGTGTTCTTGCTATCGAGTTTGGAATTTCTGGTGGATTGGTCTTATCCAAGTTACTGTCTGGTCGGTGGCTGCCTTATATGTGAGGTTTTGGGCTTGTGAGGTGGTGACACCTCCTTGACATGCAGTTAATTTTGAGCTGCTTGTAAACTGCTAGCTTGCTAATCTGCTGTCGTACTTGATCCCTATGGATCAACTCAATGTGCTGTTGGTATTATCCTTGCTGTGATGTTTATTCCTAGCTGCCAAGTGTAATTCTAGTGGCCTTGTGTCTATGATGTTGTTCTGAGACTCTAATTGTGATTAAGAACAGATGCTAAACTTGATTTGCCCCTTAATCACTCAATGATGATCTTAAGCTATGCATTTCATAGCAAAAATCTAAGAGTAACACTAACCCCCTCTAATCCCTTTACTTTGTTTAGTGTTGTTTATTTTGCAGGATCAAAATAAGAAGATCAAGATCAAGACCAAAGTCAAGATCAAGATTAGAACATAGAATTTTATTTTTCTTTCCTTAGCATTTTTGTAATCCAAGAAATTCCATTGTAAAAGACAATGTACTATTATTTATATATCAATAAAGCTATGATTTTACTTTATTCATTCATTGTTGTAAATTTTTCATCTTAAGTTCATCTTTGCTTGTTATGATTCAAATTCAAATTCTTAGTTCAAGATTATTTGAATTCAAATTATTTTCCCCCCAAAACTTGAGATTACAACAAAGGTCATGCCAAAATTTAGAGCACTTATCTTAACCACTAAGCTTAATTGATTAAGATAAGCGAAATTTTAGTCACTTTGTAGTTTTTAAATTTGCGAGAAAATTCCCCAGATTTTCTTATGCATGAATACAATGCACAAACACCTATCCTCTATTCCCCATTGTCCTAAATGCTACTCCCTCTGTTCTAAATTAGTTGTCTTTCATTTGTACAAAAGTGGATGTATCTATACTTGTAACATGTCTAGATACATCCACTTTTGTACAAATGAAAGACAACTAATTTGGAACGGAGGGAGTAGGTTGTTACAACCTTTCCTCCTTAACGAAAACTTCGTCCCGAAGTTACGACTCCCGGTACCTGAATAGTTCGGGATATGATGTCCTCAGATCTTCTTCCTTCTCCCAAGTAGCTTCTCTCTCGGGATGGTGTTTCCATTGTACCTTGCAGTACTTGATTGCTCTATTCCTCAATCTCTTCCAATTCTCTGCCAAGATCTTTGCTGGTCTTTCTTCGTAAGTCAGATCTGGTTGTAAGTCTAACTCTTCGTGAGATAATGGTTCTTCCGGTACTTTCAAACACTTCCGGAGTTGTGAAATATGAAACACATTATGAACTTGTGAAAGTTTTCCAGGCAATTCCAACTCAAAAGCTGTCTCTCTGTTTTGACTCAGAATCTTGAAAGGTCCTATGTACCGTGGACTTAACTTCCCGGTAACTCCAAACCTTTTGATGCCTTTCATAGGACTAACCTTCAAATATACCATGTCTCCTACTTTAGGTTCCCAAATTCTGCGCTTTTGATCCGCATAACTCTTTTGTCGACTTTGTGCTATCTTCAGACGATCTCGAATAACATCGATGACCTCTTGCTTCTCCTTGATGTAGTCCGGTGCAAACTCTTTATTTTCTCCTATCTCAAACCAACAGATAGGTGATCTACACTTCCTTCCATACAAAGCTGCGAAAGGTGCCATTTGTATACTACTTTGGTAGCTGTTATTGTACGAAAACTCCGCTAATGGTAAATGTTCATCCCATGAACCTCCAAAGTTTAGAGCACATGCTCTTAGCATATCTTCCAAAATTTGATTTGTTCTCTCCGTTCGTCCACCTGTCTAGGGATGATAAGCTGTGCTAAAATCCAAATGAGATCCTAAAGCTTCCTGCAATTGCTTCCAAAATGCTGATGTGAAAATGGATCAACGATCAGATACAATCTTCTTAGGTACTCCATGTCTGCTGACAATCTCATCCACATATTTCTCTATTAACTTTGCTGCATCATCCTTTTGATTCACCGCAAGAAAATGTGCACTCTTCGTTAAACGATCTACGATTACCCATGTCGTGTCTTTTTTTTTTGTCATTGGTAAACCAGTAATGAAATCCATCCCGATTTCATCCCACTTCCATTCTGGAATCTCCAGTGGTTTTAATGGTCCTGCAGGACTTTGATGTTCTGCCTTCACTCTTTGACAAGTGTGACATTTAGCCACGTATTGAGCAATGTCCTTCTTCATGTTATTCCACCAAAATATCTCCTTAAGATCCATGTACATCTTTGTACTCCCAGGATGAATGGAATATGGTGTTGCATGAGCCTCCTTGAGTATCAATTCTTTAAGCTCAGGTCTATCAGGAACACAAATCCTCTTTTGAAACCAAAGAGAATTGTATTCTCCAAGCCGAAATTCTGATTGTCTTCCTTCTGCTATCCTGCGAACCTCTTCCTCAATAAAAGGATCATCTTGTTGCCTTCTCATAATCTCTTCCTTAAGATCTACTTTTATCTCATCCATCACTTTTCAAAGTAGCGATACCTCCAATTACTTCAACTTCTAACATTTGGAGTTCTGCTCGTTCTATTTCCTTCATCAACTCCAATGGAATATCTCTTTCCTTTGGGTTTCCATATGTACTCTTTCTGCTTAACGCATCTGCAACTACATTGGCCTTCCCAGGTGTATAGTTGATAGTCGGGTCATAATCCTTGATTAATTCGAACTATCTTCTCTGTCTCATGTTTAATTCCTTCTGAGTGAAAAAGTATTTCAAACTCTTAAGGTCCGTATAGAGCTCACACTTAGCTCCATAAAGAAAATGTCTCCAACTCTTTAGAGCGAACACTACAGCTGCTAGCTCCAAATCGTGAGTTGGGTAGTTCACCTCATGTGGTCTCAATTGTCTTGACCCATAAGCAATGACCTTCCGGTCCTGCATTAGCACACATCCAAGTCCATTCTTGGATGCATCACAGTAAACTGTGTAATCCTTGCCCATTTCTGGTACTGCTAATACTGGTGCCGTAGTTAACTTGTCTTTCAGCTCCTGGAAACTATGTTCACATTTCTCAGTCCACTCAAATGGAGTATTCTTCCTCAATAACTTAGTCATTGGTCCTGCAATCCTAGAGAATCCTTCAATGAATCTCCGATAATATCCAGCCATTCCTAAGAATCCTCGAATTTCCTTCACATTTCTTGGTGCATTCCATTCCAAAACTGATGCAACCTTGTTTGGATTCACTGAAATTCCGTCCTTACTGATCACATGACCTAAGAATTCTACCTTGTCCAGCCAGAATTCACACTTACTGAACTTAGCATAAAGCTGATGTTCCCTTAGTATCTGCAAAACTATCCTCAAGTGCTTGGCATGTTCTGCTTTGTCCCTTGAATAGATCAGAATATCATCGATGAACACGATGACAAACTTGTCCAAGTATGGCATAAAGATCTTATTCATCAGATTCATGAATATTGCTGGTGCATTGGTCAATCCAAATGATACTACCAAGTACTCATGATGTCCATACCTTGATACAAACGCTGTTTTTGGTATATCTTCAGCTTTGATCTTGATTTGATGGTAACCTGACCTCAAATCAATCTTGGAAAAGACTCCGGCTCCATTAACTTGATCAAACAAATCTTGAATCTTGGGTAATGGATACTTGTTTTTGATAGTCACACTGTTTAAATTCCGGTAATCTCCACACATTCTTCTTCCTCCATCTCTTTTATCAACAAAAATGACTGGTGTACCCCATGGTGATACACTTTCTCGAATGAATCCTTTACTTTCCAACTCATCAGTCTGTTCTTTCAGCTCCACTAATTCCTTCGGACACATCTTGTATGGTGGTTGAGCTATCGGTGCTGTTCCGGGTATCAAGTCAATAGTAAACTCTATTTCCTGATCTGGTGGCATTCCTGGTAATTCCTGTGGAAACACGTCCTTGAATTCCTTAACCACGGGAATATCTTCTATTTTAACTTCCTTCATCGAGTTTAATTGCAACTCTACCTCAATGTGGGTATACTTGTCTCCTTGGTATACTATCCGACCTCCTCCTGGACTTTGAATAGATACTCTTTTTGAGTATCCTGTCATGCTCTGGTTCGCTCACTGGACGACCCCTCGAAAAAAGTTGGCTTGTCAAAATAGCAAACGCGAAAGTAAAACGAGAATTCGGTCAGGAGGATGCTCTGATTTGTAGTACAGTAAAAAACGAAGAAAGGCATCCTCATCACAAGAAAATGGCTGAAAATAGCACGAGAGAGGAGACAAACGTGAAAAACCCCGGTCCAGCAAAGGTGGGCTTCGATCAGTTAACTCGACGAGAACGGCCCATCAGCCCATCAACTCCACGCCCTACCCACTCGCGAGGTCATCATAAACCCTACCCGTGGCACACATCTTCCCCCACTCCCCCCATCCGCCGCCGCCGCCGCGCCTCTCTCCTCGCGCTAAGGTACCATCCATTCTCTCCTCCCCCCATCCTCCCCTGCCGATCTCTCGTGTGCTCGTAGAGTAATCTGCCCGGCCTCTGTTCCTCCTTCTGCTGCGCTACTCGTCTACCAGTTCCTCCGTTCGCTTTGTGAGTTCTGGTTTGGTTTTGATTCGAGGATGGCCAGCTGCGTTTCTTGGATCGTAGGCAAGGATTCTCGTCTTAGCTAGTTCGTTAGGTTTCGCGGGCATGTATCATAGAGTTATGGCTATTTCGCGTGAGTTCATTCGTTTGTTTCGATGCAACGTACCATCGGATAAAGCATAGTTTGCTATTCCGTGATCTAGATGTGTCCGTTACCTAAAGTTGTTTTGTTGGAAAACGTAAGATCTTGCACAAGTATTGCCTGCTGTTCGTGAGATATTGCACAAGTACTGGGACACCGATCCTAGATGTACTGCTGTAGTTTTCGTTGGCCTACTCGTTACTGTTCAAGATGTACATGGGTACCCAGTTTGCAGCAGTGGCCTCTTTGCGTTTCTGCTGCCAGTAGTTACCCAATAATCACCCAAGGTGTTTAGAAGCCCTGTTTGACTAGTGATCAAAATTTGTTCATTTTTCCTTCTCTTTTATCTGAATCATAGTTCAGAGCACAGGTACTGAGGCACGGCAGCCGTTCTGGTTGCGCAGCTGCCATTAATTTGTTGTGCAATAGAGATGGGAACCTGCTTTGCAGCAGAGATTTAACTCGCCTTTCTGCTGCCAGTAGTCGCCCAACATCTCCCATTTTTATTACTTCATATGATGCATATGTAGTCACACTTTGCAGCAATGAACAGAGCTTGTTTCTTTAGTTGTTTTCTGTCAATTTGAATCAGAGCACAAGTACTGAGGCACGGTAGCCGTCCTGGTTGTGCAGTAGCCTATTATTATTTATTGTGCAATATAGACATGGGAACCCGCTTTGCAGCAGAGATATGACAACTTTCTACTGCCAGTAGTCGCCCGATAGCACTTATTTCAACTGCAATGCTTCTGTATAACTTGACTACTACTTTCAGTTTTGTTTTTGTTTTTAAGTTGGTTGTCATGTTGTGTCGATGAATGCATTAGTGTTAACTTCATGCTTCAAGTCTCCAAGAGTTGCTCACGTTTGTTCTGATATCGTTATTCTTGTAAAATGTTGGCAGGCACTTGTGGAAGTTCTCAAAGGCTGACAAGATGGTTCTGAAGTAAGGAAGCCATGTGTTCTGTACTTAGCTTGATAGTAATGATTCCACTGCTACATTTTTTGCATTTGTTGTGTTCAGTGTTAAGATCATTTTTCCTTGGTTTGACAGGACTGAGCTCTGCCGTTTTAGTGGCCAGAAGATTTACCCAGGGAAGGGTATCAGGTTCATCCGTTCTGATTCACAGGTAAACTTGTGCTGAAGATCATCAACATTGCACCAGATATTTGTCCTAACGAGTTCATATATTTTCTCTTGCAGGTTTTCCTTTTTGCCAACTCAAAATGCAAGCGCTACTTCCACAACAAACTGAAGCCTGCAAAGCTCTGCTGGACAGCGGTGTACCGGAAACAGCACAAGAAGGTACCACATTTGATTGATTTGTTCTTAATTCATGGACTAATAATATTCACCTTTCCAGTTACTGGATTATCCTTTCTGTAACTTGTGATATGGTGCCAACATGTTTTTGGTTGATAGTTCATTATTGCGTAATAAGCATTTTACCTGGCATTTGTTGCAGGGCAATTCCCACACTAGTTTGCTACATTGTTTAATACTCAATTAGATCAACCATTTCTTACATTACTTAAAATTGTAATACGAAATACAAATTTTCTGCTGGCTTGCTTTTTTCACATTCTGTTTGTGCGTATATTGTGTAAATGTCTAGCTACTACATTCACCCTATTGTAATCTGGAGCCCCTATACAGGCTGGTTAATATTTTGGTTTTGGTTATCTGTTCATTCTGTCATCTGCTCGAATGTTTTACCAGGCTTGTGCTTCAATGTGTCAATGCAGGACATCCATGCTGAAGCGGCGAAGAAGAGGCGTCGCACAAACAAGAAGCCGTACTCACGGTCAATTGTTGGTGCCACACTGGAAGTTATCCAAAAGAAGAGGGCCGAGAAGCCTGAAGTCCGTGATGCTGCTAGAGAAGCCGCTCTCCGGTACATTTTCCATATTATCATGAAGCTATATCTATCTGTACCCGCATTGTTTCTACTCAGTATTTTTTTGCTCTTTGTCAACTTGGAATTATTTATATTGCTAAAACGAATCACCAAATCAACTCATGTTACAAAACTTTCAATAATCTAACAGCTCTTGCTTCTCTCATATTGGTTGATATTATTGCTTTGCTTTTCAATTATTTTCCCCTTAATTCAATCTACTAACCCTATCTCTGGCGTGTTTACATTTTCAGTGAGATCAAGGAGCGCATCAAGAAAACCAAGGATGAGAAGAAGGCGAAGAAGGCAGAGGTGACCAAATCCCAGAAGTCACAGGGCGGCAAGGGTGCTGTGCAGAAGGGTTCAAAGGGTCCCAAGCTTGGTGGTGGCGGTGGAAAGCGTTGAAAGTTGATTGCACCATAGGGATAGAGTTCTGCTGCCTAGCGTTGTTTCCTATCACAGACCTTTGTCAAGTTACCCTGCTGTCTTGAATTTTCACCTCTACTCTGAGGGTTGAATGCCTAACGTTTTGGATTGTTTCGATGAGTTTATTTACAATACTTATGTTGGCTGTTATCAGTTTGCAAGTGTTCTTACTGCTGCCAACCCATTGCGCATAAGCAGGCAAGCTGCTGATTCTATAACCCAACAAATTCCTGTGCTTGGTCCTCATTCAGTCATAAGAAAGGGGATCAGTCCTCATGTATGTTGCATTGAACAACCTACATGTGGCGATATGTTGGCAAAAGCTGGCTGCTACACTGATTTGATGCGTGGTTGTAGAGTAGAAATTTTTAAGGTTACACACTTACACTCGAATTGTAAGGAATTGGGCATCAAATGGTTACAATCCTATGATAATTATAATGATCACATGTCCGTGCAAGAACATAGAAAAAGTAGGCTTTATATTATAATGACATAAGTGTCTAAGTTTCTGAGAAAAAATCAAAATATAAGGTGTATTATGATTTATAGACAATTTTAACCATCAAAAAACGAATCGCCTAGAGCGGAGGAATTTGACGTATTGTTTTCAGTCTGTGCCTAATAGGACTCATTTATCTGAACAAAAATCAATAGAAAATTAGTCCACCACATACAAAATACTAGCGTCTTAATATCCGTGCCAAAATCTTAGACACTTATGTCACGGAATGGAGGGAGTATTATTATTCACAACAAAACAATTACTACCTCCATTTCTAAACAGTGGCGGAGCCAGGAGACTAACCCTGTGGGGTCAGAGCCAAGATAATCACAAGTTTGAACTAATTTTAGATTTTTAGTGTAAAAACGTACATGAATATGAATGATTTGCCAAAAACTGTGGGGTCAGCTGATCCCACAGCTTTAATGTGGATCTGCCTTTGTCCTAAATATAAGATGGTTTTCCCTAAAAAAAGTAGATGTTTAAGCTTTTTTCTGATTTTGATGTACTATTTGTGTGTACATTAACTCATTTTAGTCCATATGTAATAAATATTGAAATATGTAAAACATCTTATAACCGTCTGTAATCAATATTGAAATATCTAAAACATTCATAAATATGTAGTCGCATTCATATGGAGAGAGGCGTTTTGTAGCACGGGCTACATGTAGCCCCTTTTTTTGAAAAATTCAAAAACGATACTTTAAAGTTTCAAAAAAATCTGAAAACATTCCTAGATGTAGATATCCTATATGTAGATAATGATGATATCCACCAGTGTGCAAAATATCAATGCGAAATATTCTGTATTTTGCGCTGTGTAAAAATGACAAATCTCTGAATCTGAGCCGGTGAACAGTGCAGATTTCGAATTTTTCAGATCTGTCAGAAATTTGTCATTTTCGTGTAGGCCGGAATACAAAATATTTCGAGTTGAAAATTTGCAGCATCATAGGGTACATCATTCTCCACCTCTATGATTTTTCTCGGAATTTTTGGAAACATAATTTTTTTAATTCGATAAAAATAAAAAATCCAGGCTACATGTAGCCCGGGCTACAAAGTGACTTTTCGCATTCATATGCCATTATAATGATGTAAGTAGTATCGTTCTGCATAAATTACCTAAATATACTACTCGAGCTAGGTCGGCAACACTTCAAGCGGGTGATTTCCTCACACAAGTATCTTCCATCCACTGTGTAACCTTCATGGCATCGCTCCATCTATCAGCGCTCGCATACGTGTTGCTCAGCAGCGTGTAGTTCCCGCTGTTACCAGCATCGAGCTCATTGAGCTTCTTGGTCACCACGTCGGCGGTGGCTAAATCACCATGCGTCTTGCATGCTCCCTGCAGTATCCTGTAAACGACAGGGTCAGGAGCAATGTGCATCTCGTCGAGGAACCTCAGTGTCTTCTCCAGATATCATAGAACCCCATGAGATCAGATCTTTGTTAGGAACTTCCTTGAATAATTTTCTTGCCAAAATGTTGGCAAAAACCGGCTTGCACACTGAAGTCAGTGTTGTGTTTGTTCCGTGCGGAGGGGAGAGAATTTTGTAAGGACAAACTTGAAAGAATCGAGCATCTAATTGTTACAATCCTTGGACCACAATAGTCATATCAAATCCTTTCCGCAGCAATAAAGAAATTGGGATTTATATTATTCACATCAAAGAAATTAGTAGCATTCATATTGTGTAATAATGATCTAGCAGTATGGTTCTCGGTCATACAAAACTGCCAAGTATTAGTGTTACTCTCGCTGTCTGGGTCAGCAGTCAGACAACACTGCAAGCGGGCGGTTTCCTCACACGAGTATCTTCCATCCACTGTCTGACCTTCATGGCATCACTCCATCTATCAGCACTTGCATACGTGTTGCTCAGCAGCGTGTAGTTCCCGCTGTTACCAGCATCCAACTTGTCGAGCTTCCTGGCGACTACCTCGGCAGTGGCTAAATCACCATGCGTCTTGCATGCTCCAAGCAGTATCCTGTAAACAACAGGATCAGGAGCAACGGGCATCTCAGCGATGAATCTCAGTGCCTTCTCCAGCTGACCAGCGCGGCCGAGGAGATCGATGACACAACCATAGTGCCTCATCTGGGGTTCTACATTGTGAACTGATTTCATGCTATCAAGATAGTCAAGCCCTTCCTCAATACGCTTGGCGTTGGCACAGGCGATGAGTACACCGAGGAAAGTGACTCCATTCGGTCTGAATCCTTCATCGAGCATAGTGCGGAAGACATTCAGAGCGCCCTCTTCAAAACCATTGTTTGCAAGCCCTATTATCATCGAGTTCCATGACAAGGTATCCTTCTCTTTCATTTCTTGAAAGACTTGCACTGCTTCATTGATACTTCCACATTTCACGTACATGTCAATCAGGGAATTGTGCATAACTGTATCACCTTCGATCTTGTTTCTCCTCACATATTCATGAATCCACTTACCAATATCAAGCGCGCCCAGTGCGCACAAGCTGAAAGCACACTTGAGATCACAATGGCATCGGGTTTCACCTTGGCTCTCTGCATCTGTCTGAAGAGTTCCAGAGCATCAGAAAACTGACTAGATTGTGAATATCCAGATATCATAGAACTCCATGAGATCAGATCTTTGTTAGGAGTTTCCTCAAATAATTTTCTTGCCGAAACAAGATCCCCTCCTCTTGAATACGTGGTGATCATTGCGTTCAGTGTCACAACGTTTCTATCCTTCATATTAAAGAAAACCTTTTCTGCTGATTGCAGCTGCCCACGCCTGCCATAGTAATCTATCAAAGTATTACCCAAGTAAACATCCACCTCTATGCCATAATCCTCTATGTATCTAACCAAGCAATCTGCCATGCTCCAATCTCCTAGACGAGTGCACGCAGAAACAACCTTGACCATAGTAATCTTATCAGCTTTCACTCCGTAATCCTGCATCAACTTGAATAACGTCAAAACCTCTTTTAATCTATTGTGCTGGCTATATCCACATATCAAAGAATTCCAGGATACCACATCCTTAACTAGCATCTCATCAAAGACAGATCTTGCACAGCACAAATCACCAGAAGCAGCATATAGATGAATCAGCGAATTGGAAATGAAGATATCAGGAAGAAGGCCAAATTTCAGTACATGGTTGTGTATCTGTTTCCCTTCCGTAAGAGCATTAATCCTTGCACAAGCCTTCACTACAAACGGAAATGTCAGTTTATCTGGCTCCATACCTTCACCTCGAGCCTTCTTGTAGAAAGCAATTGCATCTTCTGGTGCATTGCTTTGAGCAAGCCCCCTGAGTATGATATTCCAAACATAAGTTGTAGGTGCTTCAATCTGCTCATATACTTTATGAGCACAAACCAAATCTGGCTGCAGAACAGCATAAAATCTGAGAATCTTAGACATTGCATTTTGGCAATTGTAAAGCCCAGAAACAATGAGATGGCCATGAAGCTTCTTTATGGCTTCCATGATAACAGTGCTCAAAGAAAACTGGGGTTTCCCATTGGGCCTGTGAGGGGAAAGGCAGTACTGCACATGTCATTCAACACATCTGCTTCCTGCGAGGGATTAACAAGATAAGTAAATAGCGACAAAAGATAATACTATGCACTAGTCTTTATGAAGCTGGAACATATGAGCATGCTATTGATGCTTATTAACAACACACAGACAAAAGGAAGCAGTTGATAAGGAGATGGTAGTGTTAACAAAGGTTATATAATTCAACAATCATTCAGCATAAAAGAAGAAATAAACTGAATTATTAGTTATGTTATTGCATGAAACATAAAAGATAAGAGAACGTAATGAACCCACCGTGAAGTAGGGAGAAGCTATCACATTTGGTATTACACAGGGAGATAATTCTAATAATGGAACAAAAATTCTTAAACTGCGAGAGCTCCCATGATTTGGTTCTGACTTACTGACTCTCACCAACCAAAGCAAGCCCAGGAACCTTAACAGCATTCCTCTCATCTACTAGCTTCCGTGCTCTTTCGGCATCACTAAACCTACCAATCTCAGTAAGCATATTGGATACCACCACAAAATCACCTCCAGATTCTGTTTCAATGTCTAGTATCTTCTTCATTGCCCTCTCCCCCATCTCCACTTCTCCATACTTACTGCAACAACCCAACAATGTCCTCCACACGACTGAGTTAACCTCCATAGGCAGACCATTTATTACTTGCTCAGCCTCACATAACCGTCCTGCCCTACCTAGCATGTCTATAATGCACCCAAAATGCTTGATCTCTGGAATTATATGGTATTCGTAAACCATGCTTTTGAAAAACGCTACTCCTTGCTCCACTAGCCCTCCATGGCTGCAAGCATTGAGAACGCTCAAGAAAGTGATTCTGTTGGGTTTAATGCCTGCTCTTCTCATCTCCGCAAACAGTTCAACTACCTCAGTTGACAACCCGTGCATTGCGAAACCCGAAATTATCGATGTCCATGACACCAAGTTTCTCCTGTCCAGCATTTGGTGAACACCTTGAGCGAGTTGTGTATAGACCCAATCTTGGCATACAAGTCTATGAGTGAATTCCCGACTCGGACATCCAACACAAGAAGACCCATCTTCTCACAATAGCTGTGCAATGCCTCGCCCAAAAGAATCCTTCCAATATTAGCTATTGCAGGTACAACTGCTAAAACGGTTATCTCGCTCGGATTAAAGCCTTCCGCCATCATGCGATGGAAGAGATCAACGGCCTCCACCGAACGACAAGAACGCGTGTACCCATCAATCATCCCGGTCCAGGAGACAACATTCCTACATGGCATTTTATCAAAGAGCAGCCTCGCGTACTCAACTTCGCCCCGCCCAGCAAACCCAGTGACCATCACATTCCAAGAAACCGCGTTCTTCACCGGCATCTCGTCGAACGCCATCCGCGCATCCACCAGGCACCCACACACAAGGTACACATTGATAAGCGCGGTATGCACGTAGACGTGGAACTCGAACCCCTTCCGAACGACAAGCCCGTGCAGCTGCGCGCCGGCCCGAGGCCACGCCAACCCCGAGCAGGCCCCGAGGGCGAACATGAAGGCGTACGTGTCGTCGGCGACATGCCGGCGCGCGTCCCTGAAGAGGTGCAGCGCCTCCTGTGGGAAAGGGCCGCGGGAGTAGGCCTTGAGCAGCGCGTGCCACGGCGTGGGACGCCGGTCGAACACCTGGCGGGCACGAGCTGGGAGTGGATCTGGAGGAGCGGGCGCCTCTCCGCCTGGTGCTTCAGGAGGAGCGCGACTAGGCCTTGGACGTGCGCAGCGGCGCCGGTGGCCGCGGCGTGGAGGGGTGGGCTTCCCTGCGTCGAGAAGTGAGGGGAGAACCGTGCCATGGTGGTGGCTTAGCCTTAGCTAGTCTTCTTTAAACCCTACCCTGCGCCTCTCTCATCTACCTAGAAGATGTTGCCACCTGAAGAGAGGGAGAGAGATGCAATCTCTGCATACCTTGTGTAGAGAGAAGGTCGCAGCGGCTGCGTTGAGAGCTGGGCAGGCTTCACTGGAAATCTTCGCTCTCTCTCGCCTTCCAGCGTCCAAGACGAAGCAAATAGTTAGTTGACGCTCGTGCTCTGCTTGCTCTTTCCGAGTGAACATTGCTGTGTTGTTGTTGCGAGGCAACTCACAACCCGATCTCTCCTCGCTCCTCTTCCTCCATGTTGCGCAGAGTCCTCGCCGGAGCAATCACGCGCCTCTCAGCCTCCGGATTCTCCAAGCCACCGAGGCCTCTCCTCCCGCTCAGAGCATCGCGTCTCTCCACTTGGAGGGAACCTGGTCGTGACGGCGGCGGCGGCGCTGACGGCGAGAGCGAGGGAGAAGATGACCCCTTCTCCTTCCCGGACCAGAAGCAGCTTCCGCCCGACGTGGCGCGCGGTGTGGAAGCCGTCGTAGCGGCGGCCGAGGGCTCCCACGCGGACGCCGCGCGGGCCAGGGAGCTCCTGGAGCGGTGCGGCGCCGCGGCCTCCGAGACGCTCGTGGTGGCCGCGCTCTCCCGCCTCCGGAACAGCTGCGCCGCGGCGCACGCCGCGTTCCGGTGGGCGTCCGCGCGGCCCCAGTACGCCCCCGGGCGGCACGCGTGCCACTCCATGCTCTCCATACTTGCCAGGCACCGCCGCTTCGACGACGCCCGCGCCCTGCTCGACGAAATGCGCCGCAAGTCGCTCGCGTCCCCGAGGGCGGTGCTCCTCCTCATCCGCCGATACTGCGCCGCGCGCGACGTCGCGAGCGCCATCGCCGCGTTCCGCGCGCTCCCGAGGTTCGGTTTTGAGCCTGGCGTCGCCCAGTTCCATGGTCTCCTCAGCGCCCTCTGCAGGTACAAGAACGTGAAGGATGCGGAGCACCTGCTTCTGTCCAGCGAGAAGGAGTTCCCTTTCGAGACCAAGAGCTTCAACATTGTGCTCAATGGGTGGTGCAGCACGGCCTGCAGCGTGCGCGAGGCCAAGAGGTTTTGGACAGCCATGGAGGGTCGGGTATCGAGAGGGACGTTGTATCATATGGGAGTATGATTTCGTGCTTGTCGAGAGCTGGGAGCTTGGATTCAGTCTTGAAGCTCTTTAACCGCATGAAAGAAGCTGGCATTGTGCCAGACCGGAAAGTTTACAATGCAGTTGTGCACAAGCTCACCAAGGGACATTGTGTGGACGAGGCAAGGGCACTTGTCCGGACTATGGAGGAGAAAGGGTTTACACCGGACACGGCCACTTATAACTCCCTCATTAAGCCTCTTTGCAAGGCTTGTCGGGTCCAGGAAGCGAGGGAAATGTTCGATGAGATGGTAGGAAGGGGGCTATCAGCATCGGTGAGGACGTTCCATGCATTGTTTGATGTGGCTACGAGCCCTGATGAGGTGTTTGATCTGTTGGATAAGATGAAGACTCTGCACTGCGAGCCAGAGATAGACACTTACATTATGTTGATCAGGAAGTTATGTCGGTGGAAGCAGCATGACAGTGTGGACAAACTGTGGAATGCAATGCCTGCCAACGGGCTGAACCCTGATCGGAGTGCGTACATTGTGTTGATACACGGGTTGTTCTTGAATGGGAGGCTAGAAGAGGCAGGAAAGTATTACGAGGAGATGAAAGCCAAGGGATTTCCACCAGAAGAGAAGACTGAATCAATGATACAGGCGTATCTTTCAGGCCGAGAGCTTGCCAAGGCGTCAGCTTCTGTTGGCCCAAGACGTGGTTCGGTATCTCTCAAAGTAAGTCGCAGAGAATGGTAAAAATGAAGATCCCTTGGAATTGATCGATGAGATGAAACAGAGGACAGGTTTTTGTGGAGTAACTGGTAGGTAATTTGGAGAGAGATGATTTAGTTAATTAGAAATAAGAGTCTGAATATTTAGTATTGTATGTTTGCCCAGTTATTTACATTCTCAATAGATCGCTTGGCTATCGGCTGGAATTAGAATGCGCAACCTTTGTTTAACCTGTTTAAACTTGGATAGGCATCATTTTACTGTATTCCTTCTCTTCTAGCTGTTAGATTATACTAACTACATGTTGAGCTATTGGTTCACAATGTATAATCAGTGTTCACCATTTTAATACTTGATTTCATAAGTTTCAAAACTCAATATAATGCATACTCGCTAAAAAAAAAAAACTCAATATAATATATTTTTCAATACTTAGCTGTACCTAATATTAGCAGTTCTATTTCAGGCTTACAGAAATTCCATTTATACAGTGTCTTCTGGCACATTCTCATATAACTCAGGGTACACAATGTTTAATCGAGCCAAATTTCAATTTTAAGTACATATCATACGACATGATCATGCAATATCGATACCCCAACATAACATTCTCGGCGGCTATCGAACGTGTGATATCACGATACCCACAACTTATGGTATCGATTGTTATCTGAACAAATTTTAAGTGGGTATGCTACAACCTGATTTTGTGATATTAAACTCAGGCCAATGATATCCACTTAAAATTTAAAAAGACATTATTCCAAAGAATATGCAATATACCCATAAATCTGGGTATGCTGCGCTTATTTGAACACTGCTTCACTTATTTGAACAGCCTTTTTTAACCAAAAATGTGAGGCCCACCAATTTAGTCAAATGTTTCCACCAGCATCACGATTAATCACTTTTTATTAGCTGTCGTCTATTAAATGGTCAGCATTTAATACTCCGTAACAGATACCTTCAATCACGTTCGGGTATACAAGGAATAAGGTATCCTGACCTTGTCCGATCAAACCAGGCAACAATATTTCGCACTTTGAAATTCTTTTCTCCCTCTCCTCACGTACATTATGCATAATATTTCCTTTAATTGCCTATGCTAACGGGTTGACCCGGCAAACTAAAAACCATTACGGTGGCTCTATCCAGATACCTAATCCGACGGTCATGATGCATGGTGCCCAGGCTCCTTGGTGCCCCAATTGAGCTTCCATATATATATATATAGGAAAATGTGAATGGTTATAGAGGTTATATATATATAACCTCTATAACCATTCAAGATCTGCAGCTGTGAAGTCTTATGTTAATGATTTTCTTCTTCACAGACCACCATCATGTAGTGTCCTCTTTCTGCCACTGAGGCACTGCAACCTTTCTGATAGCATTAATTTTAGTGCATGTGCATACTAATAATCCAGCTACAAGAGCCCATTGGATCGAAGCTGGGACAGATTGCCGCCAACCTGTTAGAAATCAATGCATCTTTTTATTCGGAGGTGAGAGTTTACCTGAATTTCAGTTATATCTCATCAGTTAGGTGTTCTTTCCTTGGCTATCCCGTGGCTTCAATAAAGCCTAGTAGCTAGTGGCTTCGTCCAAACCATTGATAATATGGTACTTGTCAAATGACCTCTCGTTGCATGTGATCTTTATTAAGACCTTTCTGTAATATCCTACAGGATATTCCTGCTAATAGCAAGTGCCTTGTTTTGTGAGTTGTCACTAGCAGTATGCAGAACTCTGGTATGTAGTCCAGTCTCCATAGGATGGAATTATCTTGCAACTGATGCAAGTTGATCTAAATTTTGTTGATAAGACGACGACAGATAATGGGTACAGTTATGGGGAAAACAACTTGCTTTCTCTTTACAAACCTACAGCCATCTGAGCGATGCTTGTCATGCTAGTGCTCACTGTCATTTTCATGGCATCTTATAGCTGTAAGCCTGCAAGTGTCGCTAACTCTTATGACTCATGACACCGACTAACATAGTGCACGACCACATCCCAG
Source organism: Poa pratensis (assembly GCA_947311845.1). Taxonomy (NCBI): domain Eukaryota; kingdom Viridiplantae; phylum Streptophyta; class Magnoliopsida; order Poales; family Poaceae; genus Poa; species Poa pratensis. Next base: position 21,652,769 of record CAMZMU010000071.1, read on the forward strand.
CTTTAACTGATAGCTGCGTGGTAGTCTAGTCGCAGTCTGCTCTTGTATGCACTGAATGTTACCATTCTGTCAAATATCTGAAATCACTGCACCCCAAATTCGGATAAACAGCAAATCTATTTTTCAAAGAAATAATGAAGGGGGTGCAAAATGCAATATCAACTGAGGAACAATTCTCAGTAATCGAGCATAGATTAATCAGGGTGAATAATGACAAGTTCAGTTTGGTGTTTGGACTTAAAATTATGAGAACAAGAATACTCCCTCCGTTCCAAAATAGATGACTTCCATTTGTCTAAATACGGATTTGATGTTTGGACTTAAAATTATGAGAACAAGAATACTCCCTCCGTTCCAAAATAGATGACTTCCATTTGTCTAAATACGGATTCAAATCCGTATTTAGACAAATGGAAGTCATCTAATTTAGAACCGAGGGAGTAACTGTTTTTGCAGAATACCAAATGCCTAGATCGAAACCAAAGAATACATACTACAGAACTACCACCACAGTTTGCAGAGTCATGTTTGCCAAATAACTAAATCATTTTTTCTCTCTTTCTAGTTCAAATAAATTATCTATTCCCCTCTTCTTATTTACAAGATTTCTCTGTTCTTCATTCCATCTCAGAACGGTGGCAGGACTGTCTGCCACATCCTCATCTGCGGTGAGCTTATGGACTGCAGGTAGCTGCTGCTGACGTCCAGCCCAGGCGCCGGCGCCGGATTTACCATCAGCCCCAGCTGTTTCATGTTCCATGTTTGCAGGTCGTCCATGTTCAGACCCGTGAACCAGTCGTTGTCCTCCTTGACCGTCACGATGGCCTGCCCCTGCGCCATGTCCCTGAAGCCGTGGTGGTGCTGCTGCTGCAGGCCGGAGGGGTTGTCGATCTCCGACGAGTCGTACGTCTGGAAGCTGTCAGACATGGCGTCGCCGGCCATGGGGTCCATCACCTCCCCGTTCTGTCTGTGGTGGTGCGGCACGGCCATGTCCAGCTCCACCTTCACCTTCTCCCAGTTGTTCTTCTTGTTGTACAGCCGACACAGCACCCACTCATCCAACTGCAAGGAAACAGAGCATCGTCACTTCGTCAGTATGGATCGAAGCAACGAGAATGGATTTTACTGAAAGGCAAACGCTGGGATCAGTACCTTGAGGGACCCCTTCTTGCCGGGCGCGCGGTCGGCTTCGGCGAGGCGGTACTCGTGCATGATCCAGTCGGTCTTGACGCCCCTGGGCGCCCTGCCGGCGTAGAAGACGAGCGCCTTCTTGATCCCCACCGTCCTCCCGCCGCTGGCCTTGGACGGCACCGGCTTGTCTGCGCCCGTTGCCTTCCAGTAGCCGCTGCCGGCGGAGCGGTTGGGGCGCGAGCCGTTGGGGTACTTGCGGTCCCGCGGCGTGAAGAAGTACCACTCCCTGCTCCCGAACAGCGCCCTCTCTGCACACACAAACGCGAGGAAGTTAGCACATTCGCTCTGTCTGAATCCATGAAGAGGGACGGAGCCAGCCATGGAAGAGAACAGGAAAAGCAGAGGAATTAATAATCAACGCACGCACCAGGCAGATCCCATGGATCGAACTTGTAGAGGTCGACCTCGGCGATGATGTGCACGGGCTGCGGCTGCTCCGCCACCTTCCTGCAGAGGTAGTGCACGACCAGCTCCTCGTCCGTGGGGTGGAACCGGAACCCCGGCGGCAGGTTGAGCTCCGCCTCCGCGTCCCCCGCCGGCGCCGTAATCGCCATCCCCGGCTCGGCCTTCACCATTGCCATCATCCTCCCGGAACCTCGAAGAATCTAGACGACCACTTTCCAGAGAACTCCCCTCGTGCTAGCTATGTCCTGGCTGGAACGAAAGGCGGCTGCTGCTGATACCGCCTTCGGCTTCGCTGTTATCGGCGGGTGTGTTTCCTTGGCCACCAAGGCGGCTATATACGGGCCCTGCGGCACGCTCGTGGGCTCCGGATGAGCACGCCCGCGCCTGCCTGCCTCGAAGGCTCGCGCGTGGACAAGGGTTTGACCCTCGCGACGGCTCTGACGAAAGGGACAGAAGGGTCAAAAGAGATTCATTTTAGCAGCTGCGCGATAAGGAGGTTTTCGGGGCGGAAATTGTACATCAATAAACCTCGGCGAATGGCGTCGCCATGGTCGTCGGCCGTGACGACAGTCTCGGTGATCTTCACCGCCTGTGCGTGCGGTGCTCTCGGCCTCTCATTTGCGTCACGTGCAAAATGTAAAAAGGAGCCCACGCCGTCCTCCTGTAAATTTCTCGTCCCTGCTTTGGATTTTTATTTTCTCGTGGAGAAATTTTCATCAAAGGGCAGGGTCTTTTCAGGGAAAGAAAGTGAGGAGCTGCGTTTCACACACGCTATGTTCTTTTTCGATGAGCATCTTAGAAATGAGTGGTTATTTTAACAGCAGACAAGCTGCGTTCGATAACCCATAGATGGAATGTACTACGGCATATGCCATGAGCTGCTGCAGGTGTCTAAACCGTACGGAAGCCGTACGCCCTATATGACGATCGATCGACACAAGGATATGCTTGGGACATCATCACAACATTTAACAATTAACAAAAAAAAAAAGCATTTAACAATTCGAGCGGATAAATCCCAAGCATGGACCGTTCATACCTGGTACGGCCACAGACAGCTAGAGTCGGTGTATCTGTAACCTACTGTACTAAAAAAAAAACTTTGTTCCAATCTGCACGTGCCTTCGTCTCCATCTTTTTAGATAAAGAGTGTTTATTAATATCGAGAAGATACAACATGCACCCAGCCTCTGCAACAACGCAATAACCGAAGCCATTACGGATGCACACAGCCAAAAGACAATAAAAAAAAAAAACAATAAGAAGAAGAAATAAAAAGAAAAGTCCCGCAAAAGAGTTACAGTCCTTGCAGCAGCCGCGCAACCACCACCAAAACAACACCTGATGTCCAAATCTTCAAAAGCAACGCCTTCAAGAAGAACAGTGCCAGGCACAACCAATTAAGGCCAGACCTTGGATCCAGGCACGTGCCTTCATCCTCCATCTAGATGCGCTGAACCTGAACCTTACCTGGGTGCGCCTGGGGCGGCAGGGTGGGGTGGCGAGCAAATCTTCTGGTGGTTGGTAGGCCAGACAGACATACTAGCAGCGCCTTGTCGACCGCCGATGATCTTCATTCCTCTGGCGGTGGACTATGTTTTGACATTGCAGACGAAAAGGACGGATGGACAGAGTGCTACCACCCTCGCGAAAGCTCTGCCCCTGTGGCGACTTGGCCTACGTGCCGTACTCCGCTTGCTCTTCCCTTCTGCCTCCGATTCCGGCCTCTCTCCCCCACATCGCCGGCGGCCAAGGTGGCCGGAGGTGAGTGGGAGGGGGGCCTGGAGCTGTATAGTTAGGTTTTTAGTTAGTTTCTACTCTTCAATAAATTCAGATCTTGGTTTCATGGGTTTCTTCCTGCTGTTCTTCGTCCTGTCCATGGTGGCTGGGAGTAATGGCGGTGGAGAGGCCATGTTCCTCAGATCTGAAGGGGATCCGGTGGATCTCGAGTTCCTCGGTCTTGCAGCTTTGATTTTCAATGAGAGTCTCATCTCCTGCTGCTTGATTTCATCGGAGGAAGCCGCGCTGCTCGGGTCCCGTGGGGGGACCTTTCCTGACTCGTGGTCGTCCTCCTGCTTTGCGTTTTGGGCTACCGGCGCTGCTGTCTTGTCTGTACTCCACCGCGGCGTCAGGCGCTGCTTGCTTGCGGCCCTGGAGAAATCCTTTTGGGGTGAGGAAAATGGCACAGCTCGCTGGTGGCTTTTGGTCAACCTCTTCGGATCTGAAGCTCAGCATCAAGCTTCGGTTGCCTACATGCTCATGGTTGGAGTCGTTGGTTGTGTACGTCCTATGCGTGCTTTTGTTGCTTGCCGCATCAGTTTGGATGTCTGCCAAGACCTGCACGTTGCGGCTGAGCAATGTGGTCAAATCATTGCAGCCGATGACTCTGAATACCATATTGTTACGAAGGGTTGGCTTCTCCAGATTTATCAGGGAAGTGATTGGGACCGTGTATCCATGTTGTGCAGTACATTTCCCTGGACTACTGCCACTACTTTTGGGTATGATGCTTCCTCTCATACAAGAATTAATACTGGTAGCAAGCTTGCAGTAATTGATGGCGACCAATTTTTGTTGCTACAAGCCTGGTACATATTTGGAATGTTTGAGAAGTGCAGCATCACCATAGTTCAAATTTTGAGAGATTTTTGGCCGAGGTGCAAGTTTATCATTCTGTTTCTGGCCAATTCATTCAGAAGTGGCGTATCCATTAGTCTGGAGCTGAGCATTGGTCCTGATGAGCAGAATTTTCTCACATGCTTTTGTTGCACTGCTTTAGCGTTGATGGATGGTAATACTATTGAAGATACCGTCCCCTTACTGTTCGGGCTGTGTCACCGGAGGTGGACGACATCACCTTCGTTGTTGATCCTCAGATTTAACGGAGGGGACTATTTGAGTTTGAGCTCGGTGAAGCCTATTCAACATCTACAGCTCAACACTTACAAACCTCAAGTGCATACGCCAGAAAGACTGTCGGGAGAGTCACCCGCAGGGCATCAACTGGTATGGAGCGCAAACGAGGCCCTTGGAGACTACATTTGCAGCAAGTTCAAGCTCGTACTGTCGACGGACGACCGACCGCTGTTTGACTCCATTTGTAGTCTTCGGTATCTTCTATGCAAATCTTGGCCATCTACTATCTGTTATGTGCAGCTTAGCACTGCTGACCCTTGCTCTGTTGTGAGCTTTGTAAGCCTGTACTGGGATCGTTAAAGTAATATATCTTTTATGTTCAAAAAAAAAGAAAAGGACGGACAGGCAGCTACGTACCTCCGAGGAAAGGGAAAAGGATCGATGGGTGCGGCTGCGAAAGCGACGAATACTACAGTAGATGGTGTGCACTTTCATATCCCTGGGCAAACAAATGGCTGTGCACTGCAGGAGTCTCTTCGGTGTGATTCTCCTTAATTTAGCAGGCTGCTGTGGTGGGCTTTCATATTGGAGGATGGTGTCACACAGCTGGTGATCGACCACTTACTGCTATGCTACCATTAGCTGTCATCTGGTGGGCTAAACATGCATGGTTATTACAGTTTACAGGCGTAATGTGACAGGGAACACTCATGATCGTTAGCTAGCCTTCTGGGCATCCTTGGCCCTGTTTAGATTTCTGGGGAAATTTCCTTCTATCTCCTCAAACTCCCGCACCATAGTAAAGTGAAGACATGGTAAGGAGTGGACCTGTTCAAGGGCAGGCTGCCAGCGATTTCGGTTGACGCCCTCCGCGCTTTGCTCCGTCTGGACTCCGACTTGGCGACGGCTATCGAGGATGCCTCATCCGCCATGCAGACCCACGAAATAGATTTTCGTCCCGCTTTATAAATAAAGCACCGGCCACCAAACAACCGACAGTACAAACCCGACACCACACAAGCTGAGGCAGCAGCAAACACACGCACACGGCCAAAGAAAGAAAAAAACAGAAATAAATGGAGACAAAGGCGGATCGACTAAACTACGATGACCCGTAACCGCTGCGCCCACTCCGAAGAAGTACCACCACGCTCCTTGCTTCGAATCATCTAGTACCAAGCAGCACCTTCAAGAAGGGAAGCTCACTCTGCCGCCCGGACCAGCACACTGGTACTAGGGTTTCCCCCGACACACTCAGAGAGACGGACGACGGATAGCCACGACGCCCTTCAGGAAGGGATGATGCCACCCAAAGGCGGCACCGCGTCGGTGTCGGCCGAGCCAACAAGGATTTCTCCCGAATAACCATGTCCGCACTCCTGAAACGATCCGATGCACAGGAGCCCGCGAGGGCGAGGCCTCGCCACCACCAGACTCACCACCCGCCAACATGCACCACCACGGCTACCAAGTCAACATCGTCGTCTCCCCGAAGCAACCGTCACGAGGACGGCAAGACGAAGGCGAAGAGGGCTAATACCGGAAGAGCAGAAACCGCGGCCGCGCGGAGGGAACTACCTCCACCGCCGAAGACGGTAGTCGACCGGACGCGACCACAGAGCACACCAGTCCCCGTTAGGTCCGGCCGGGCCCGCCTGGCCCGTAAAGCCCCCTTGGGGGCAAACCAATCCTAACAGGGTCCAGCCGGGTCCAAATCGGACCCGTGAACCCCGTTGTCACGCTGCAACAAGCCGGCCACCATCGCTGCTGCCCCTGCACCCCTACCTCACCGTCCGCTGCCGAACGCGCTGCAGAAGAGACCTACCCAGCCCGATCCAGATGAGCCCGTAGGCCCCGCACTGGGCCCCAAGGCCCAATCTGGATCACCAGGGCCCGATCTGGGGCAAGGACCCGATCCGGGCCACCATGGCTGGTCACGGCCGAGCTCGCGAGCGGGCCGAGCCTCCCTGCAGCTCGCCGTCGCCCGTGGCGCTGCGCTGCCCGCAGCCCCACGTGCGCTGCCGCCGCCACGCCGCCCCCCGGCCGAGACCGGACCAAACGCCGCTGAAACGCACCGTCGCCTAGAGGTTGGAGCCCCGCCTCCTCCCACCAGGCGCGGGGAAGGACAGGCCGCCGCCGCCCGGGCCGCGCCCGGCAGCCTCTGCCGACGGCGCGACGGAGGGAGGCGAGAGGGAGGGGACGGAGCGGGAGGGGGCCGAGGCCGCGGCCGGGCGGCGCGGCCGCGCGAGGGATGAGGGGGAGAGGAGGAGGGACAGGCGGCGCGGGCCGGCCGGCGGCGGCGGTGGCTAGGGTTAGGGTTGGCTACGCTCGGGCAGGTGTGGCGGTCACTCAGGCTCGGCGCCTGGCTGGCCGGGCGTAGCGGCGAAGCTCGAATGGCACCTTTCTAGAGGACACTCTCCGCCATGGAGACCCTGAGGGTCTGGACGTTTTTTATTTAAAACGGAAGCAAAAGTTCTGCCCCATTATATTAATGAAGTAGTTTCCAAGAAAAGTAAAAGTGCAAATTATCACAACGGGTTACTCTCCCTGCATTATTGCGCTCAACCATTTAGCATTCGCGGTGACCCAAAGTTTTTGCTTCCGTTTTAATTTTCTTGACCCAAAGTATGCTTGTTGTGGAAGACGCGGGCATTCCTGTCATTACAAATTCTCCAAGATGCTAGCAAGGTGATTGAGGCAACGGCCTTTCGGTTGGAGGTAGAGGAGCCGGTCATGGAAATCTGCCAATCCTTACGGGAGAGCGCAAAGAGAGCATGTCATTGATGAGGGTCGAGAGCGTAGAGATCAAACCAATCATTGATGAGGCTCCAAAGTCTCACCGTGTACCGACATGGACGAGAAGACGAGCCACCAACTCGGTCTATCTCTTAAATAATGGGTTAGGACCACAATTTGGCCGCCCTCTCTTTGCTAACCGGTCCGCCGCCTAAAGCCTATTTTCAATTGCAAGCCATGTAAAAAACTTCACTTTGGGAGAAGCCCAATTTTCCAAATCATCTTCTTCATGTTACCGGTGGGTGCACCAAGGAATTGAGCTTTATAGGCCAAAGCCAGCGAGTATTCTCCATTTGCTGAAAGATTCCCAAGTGATATCACCCTCCAAAGATAGTTGCGGCCAAAGCTCCACAAATTGCTCCAACATAGCAAATGAAAATTCATCGGTCGCACTCGAGATGCTCCACCTTTCCTTTTTGAAGGGAGGTAGACATGTTGGGGGGGGGGGGGGGGGGTGTCCTTTGGCTTTGATCCTTTCATCATTGAGGTAGATGGGTCTGGACATCGCCTCCCAGACCAAAGATGCTACTGCTAGCCTCAATGTTGTTGGACTGTGATTTGTTGCTTTCATGCACTGATGATGTAGTTCTCATTGTTTCTATGTTAGCTACATTCTTCATTAATGTCGGGAGTTTGTTCCTTCTGCCCGATGTGCCTCCCCCTAAGGATCCTATTCCTCTATGGTCTAGTTGCACCTATGTTGTTCATTGGTGCGTGATGTCCAAGGCTCTTACCGAAGTTGCAATGGTTATGCCTACCGACAATGCTTGACCCCCCCCCCCCCCCCCCCCCCCCCCCCCCACCACTCTCAAAAGACAAAATATGAGTATTTGGGAGGGGGGGCGGGGCAAAAGACTAATATTTTTCCATCCAGACCCACCTGAAAAAATTCTTCACAAACTAGTCAAAAGTTGGTGTGTTGTGGTGTGGTGGGGGTGGGGGGATGGGCAAAAGACTAATATTTTCCCATCTAGACCCACCCGGAAAAATTCTTCACAAACTAGTCAAAAGTTGTTGGTGGGGGGGGGGGGGGGCAATGGCCCCCTGACTTGTACTAAGGTCCATCACTGCTTATGACTACTGGTTGCAATCCTGCTGCTCCATTGTTTCGATTATGTGTGTAAATGAAGTTCCAAATGTGCTTGAGTGGAATGTCTGTGGGCTCAGTGCACCCTGATCGTTGTGCCATCTCATCCTTCTCTTGTCACAATGCCGTCAAGAAACCAAGCTGGAGAATGTCGGCGTCTACACTGCATCTTTCCTTTGAGGGCATCGTCTTAAGGGTTTTGCCCAGCGGCCGACAGTTGGTACTACAGGAGACATCCTTCTCCTCTAGGATGACAATGAAATTCACCAGCAATCACTTGCAAACTGGGGACTTTTGCCTCTGGTGCGTCGCTTAAATCCGATTGGTACTAGAGTAGTTTCTTTTTTGTCTCATGCACTCATGTCCCCATGAGTTGCATTTCCCTGCGGTTATTTTATTTTTCTGACTTCTGCATTGTATGTTTCCTTCTTCTTCTTGATCAATGAAGTGGATTTTTTTGCCACGTTTGAAAAAGAGAAAAAAAAAGGTGTTTATGTAATTACATGTACAACTTCGGCAGTGTGCTCGGTATTGGGTGGGTTCTGGTAATCTAGTCTACATATTTGATTTTTTTAGCTACTGCGTGGATAGAATCAATAAGGCAAAACTTTTAAATCGTTTGTAAGCTAACTAAAGAGATATCAATAAGGCAGTGTACAACTTTTAGCTACTGCTCGATGACGACGCCAGAGAGTGAGAGAGAGAGAGGAGGCGACGGTGAGAATGAGATGCTGGCCTCCTCGATCGCACGCACCTGGCGGCTAAGGTGAGGTCAGCAACGGCTCAGGCAAAGGCGCATCCAGGGAAGATGCCAGGGGATAGGAGTGACGCAAGCGCGGACGTAACCAAACCACAGGTGCGTTTACTTTGCTTCTTGAGATAGCCTTGACCTGACCGTACGTGCGCTAGATTGATCGAGTCATGGCGTCACGTTGGCCGCGCTGCAACTGCTCGGCGACTCTGCTTGAACTTGGTCGAATCAGCAAACAGGATTTTAGCACGTTCAGCACAAGGGCTGCACCGTGCCATACGATACGACGCACACCGGCGGACAGGATAGTCCAACCACAGACATCAGCAGCCTGTTGAATACCACGACTTCTTCTCCGAACTGGCGGCCGGAAATCGTGAGAGCGGACAGATGGCTTGGTTGGACTATGCTGCAACCCGCAGTCAACTAAAGTGCATTTGCTATCACTCAAATCATAGCCAACCATAGTGGACCTGTACGCTCTCTCGGTTAGAGCATATCCAACCAGCCCCTTTTGTCAGCGGACACATACGACCCTGCCCGCGGACAGGGTCGGACAACCATCAAATGTCGTGTCCTCCAACCACAAAGTGCATATGATATCCCTCAAATCCATGCATCGTACGATTTTTTGAAGTCACAAATAAATAGTACAAATCAAGTTACAATTATCCAGAGTATACAAAATAGTTATTCGTAGTACATAATTCAAATTCACTGATTTCCGATGAAGGTCCACATACGTTTTTCTTTTGAGAGGCTACGCACGCATGCATAAAAATCTTTCTGGCCCATCCTTCTTCTCTCTTAGCCAAACTCGCAAGGTTTGACCCGATCTCTTCGATTGATTTTGCAAGAAATCGCTGAAAATCTTCACATACTTGTTGCGGCAAATCCACACGCTGGATGCTCGAATAGCTAACTGTTACTCCCTCCGTTCCTTGATGTAAGGTGTATAGTTTTTTTTTAAAAAAATCCATAATATAAGGTGTATTTGTTATAAATGGATAATTTGATCCATCAAAAACTGAAATCTAGTATCAAAAGAGGTATTTAACGGATTGTATTCATTTTGTGCCTATAAAGAACTCATCTCTCGCGATTTTTTCTAGAATTTTTTTTTGTCCCCTCTACGCAAAATACCATTGTCTTAATATTCGTGCAGAAAACTATACACCCTACATTCAGGAACGGAGTATCTGTTTAGGAGTGCCAATCTACAAGAGTAAAAAGGATATCTCTGTCGGCTTGAAAGTGATCTTTAATCGTGCTTAGCTACACTCACTCTCTCTTTCTTTCTCTCTCCTTTTTCTCTCAAAGAAATACGCTAAAACACAGAGAAGGGAACAATCTGAATATCTCGCAAGCTATTAGCTCACCTTTACGAAGTTCTCCCACCCTACCCAGTAGGGCCCGGGTGGCTTATTTAGCCGTAATCCGCAAACTACATGTTAGAGGATTATACCTTGTATGGCTCCCGTCACAACGTTCATATTTCCTCTTCCCTCAAGTGCTTTGCATGCCGCGGCACCAGACAATGACAAGGCGTATAGTTTTTTGCACGAATATTAAGATGTGGGAATTTTTTATACGATGGACTCATTTTCTCATGGAAAAAATTAGGAGAGAGGAGTCCCTAACAGCCACAAATTGAAAACAATCCTTTAAATCTCTCCATTATAGATTGAAACTCATTTTTTGATGCATAAAATTATCTATAAACCGCTAAAGACCCTATATTTTGGAATTTTCCTCAAAAAACTATACAAATTACATTAAGGAACGGAGGGAGTATCTCCTATGAACTATCGACTTGGCGACTTTGTCCTTTTTACATCTCTTGGAGATTGGTCAACTTTTAGGGTGGTTAAACAAATCACCTCACGTGATTTTTCCTACTATTTTTGACAGTACACAAAATTGTTCATGTGTACACTAGCAAACCTATTAGTCCTCTTAACCATATGATATCAATCATCCAAAACCCACACGTAAGATACTAAAACCCTAAACTCAGGTTTTATCATTTCTGCCACTATGACCGAGGGTACCTCATTTTTGCCATTTGACCAATTGAAATCTCAATCTTGTCACTGCTCCGTTAGTTTGCTCCTCAGTTTTGCCACTCTGTTACTCCACCTTTAGTTTTGTGATCCAAGTAGAAGTGTAGGTGTATTTAAGGGGTTCGAGACTTACTCAAATGTGATCCGAATAGAAGTGGAATTAGATTCCTATCAGGTGACAAGTGTTGTGGGGCCGCATGGGACTATGGGAGACAAGAGAGACTTTTCTGAGGAGTTGTTCATGGGAATCGAAGGAGGCAGAGGAGTTGTTCTGAGTTGTTCGAGAGATTCCTCTTATCATTCACCCATCCATGGTTATGGCCACTAACTTGTTATGTTAACGGGCCGATTCGATTCAGACTTGTTGTCCTAACGGGAAAAAATTCCAACACTTACAAATCCATTTGATGGTGGTCTTCACAAGTCGACGGGCAAGGTGAAGTTTTGTGCAAAGACTGCTGATTGGTGTCATGTTATCAAGTTTTGTGCATAAAACATGTAAGTCGTCAAAAAGTTAAAACTTTTATTTAAAATGGTGTTTTAGCAATTTTACTGTTCATCCAGGGAGTTATGCGAACTCCTGGGGGACAAGACGACCACCATTTTATGTTTGGCCATACATATCAATATTTATTTCTTCAAACTTGAAAAATAATAATTTAGGACAAAACAAATAGCACTTGTATTTCAGGAATTAGTAGAACGAATATATCTCCGTCGGCTTGAAAGTGATATTTAATCGTGCTTAGCTACACTCACCCTCTGTTTCTTTCTCTCTCCTTTTCTCTCAAAGAAATACGCTAAAAACAGGGAAGGGAACAACCTGGATATCTCGCAAGCTATTAGCTCACCTTTACCAAGTTCTCCCACCCTACCCAGTAGGGCCCGGGTGGCTTATTTAGCCGTAATCCGCAAACTACCCGTTAGAGGATTATACCTTGTATGGCTCCCGTCACAACGTTCATATTTCCTCTTCCCTCAAGTGCTCTGCATGCCGCGGCACGAGACAGTGATGATTATATCGAAGAATCAACAGCTTCAAGAGACCAAGAGGCATCATGTTTCTTAAGACTCAAGATTTAGACTCAATATAAACTCTATTGTTGTACCCATTTATGCTTCATGTTCAAGTCAACTTAACGCAAATTCTACCCCCCGTCCCGTGACGGTTCATGTTCTCTCAACATAAGTTTTACTAGAGAGTTCTTCACTGGAGGCATGACCCCTCATTTTCAGCAATTGCGTGCTTATTCTTCTTCTCTTGAGGTTTCTCGCCTCAGCTTCCCGTTCTTCGTGCTTTTTCTTGTATTGGCGTTTACTCCCTCCATTCCGGAATGTACGGCGTATAGTTTTTTGCACGAATATTAAGATATGGGAATTTTGTATACGATGGACTCATTTTCTCATGGAAAAAAATAGGAGAGAGGAGTCCCTAACAACCACAAATTGAAAACAATCCTTTAAATCTCTCTATTATAGATTGAAACTCATTTTTTGATGCGTAAAATTATCTATAAACCGCTAAAGACCCTATATTCTGGAATTTTCCTCAAAAAACTATACAAGTTACATTAAGGAACGGAGGGAGTATCTCCTATGAACTATCGACTTGGCGACTTTGCGCTTTTTACATTTCTTGGAGATGGGTCAACTTTTAGGGTGGTTAAACAAATCACCTCACGGGATTTTTCCTTCTTTTTTTGACAGTACACAAAATTGTTCATGTGTACACTAGCAAACCTATTAGTCCTCTTAACCATATGTTATCAATCATCCAAAACCCACACGTAGGATACTAAATGTACTTTAAACTCTAAGTATAGGTGTATTTAAGGGGTTCGAGACTTACTGAAATGTGATCCGAGTAGAAGTGGAATTAGATTCCTATCAGGTGACAAGTGTTGAGGGGCCAAGAGGTCTTCTATGTAAGTCGGAGGGGCATAGGACTACGGGAGACAAGAGAGACTTTTCTGAGGAGTTGTTCAAGGGAATCAAAGGAGGCGGATTAGTTGTTCTGAGTTGTTCGAGAGATTCCTCTTATCATTCACCCGTCCGCGGTTATGGCCACTAACTTGTTATGTTAACGAGCCGATTTGATTCTGACTCGTTGTCTTAACAAGCTAAAATTCCAACACTTGCAAATCCATTTGATGGTGGTCTTCACAAGTGGAAGGGCAAGGTGAAGTTTTGTGCAAAGACTGCTGATTGGTGTCATGTTCTTAAGTTTTGTGCATAAAACATGTAAGTCGTCAAAAAGTTAAAACTTTTATTTAAAATTTTGTTTTTAGCAATTTTACTGTTCATACAGGGAGTTATGCGAACTCCCGGGGGACAAGACGATCACCATTTTATAGTTGGCCATACATATCAATATTTATTTCTTCAAACTTGAAAAACAATAATTTAGGACAAAACAAATAGCATTTGTATTTCAGGAATCAATAGAACGAATAATTACGGGCAATTTGTTTCGCTGCAAGTCTATAGGAGATAACAATTATACAAAGATGACATCAATATTCACTGCAAGTCCATAGGAGATAACAATTATACAAAGATAGGGTAACGGCACACTGATGTTTTAAGATTTCACAAATGATTAATGCAGTTAATTTAGATCACTCGATTGTATTGCTATACAACACAGAAAACCCAACACTGACAAAAAATGTGTTAAAATACTAATCAGGCCCTCAAGAGGCAAGCTACAGGCAAAACATCTGGCTAGCTATCTAAAACTACACGGGAAAACTCTGCAAGAATGGGTTGACCAGGAACGGGGGCTACAAAACGTCGGCCCCGCATCATGTAGTGCATCTGACATACCTATCTACAAATAGCACGACTATGCTGCAAATTTACAGTCAATTACAATGGTCGGTATTTATCATAGAACTGTCAACTGTATTTAGAGTGGATCCATAGACCCACTCTTCAGCCTCTCCATTCGTGCTTGCAGTCCAGATAGTGCTCGCTCATCCATGGGTGGAATATTGCTTTGTTTGTGGTTCACCATCTAGTCGTGTCCCTCCGTGGAGCATATTGCCGTTCATACTTGCCAGTGGCCGAGTCTGAGCTCCATCAAAATTGCCTCCCACAGCTGCAGCTTGAATACTTTTCATTCTTTCCCTGAGAGCATCCAATGTCCCTGCTGGCAAATACAGAAATCATTCCATAATCAGAAGGCAAAATCAATAATATTGATACCATATACAGTTAGATATCAAGATGCCAAAAAAAACGTAGGAAATAGACCTGATGATTGGTATCTATCGGTCTGTTGGTCAGTAGATTGTAACCTAATATCAGAATCTCCTTGGACTCTGAAGGGATCATCTTCGTTACAATCTGCTTTGCTATTTATCGATTTTGTGTGCACAGGAGAAGGTGCGAATTTTGGAGAGGGTATAGATGCTATTGGAGGTGGCGTTGATAATGGAAGACTTGAGGGTGTTCTTCCAGCTGCGGCATTCTTTTCCACCTGGATGTACCAAAAAACATATTTCATGTATCTCAGTCAATAGTACCCACAAAACTCAAACCTCTCTAGGAGGAGATTACAAACCTGAGCAAGCCCATCTCTAATGTACGTTCTAAATGCTTCACTTGCATTTGAAGCTGAGCAAATATATCAACCTGAGGGAAACATGTTCTCGAATCAGGAATCAAACCAGAGAAGACATTTTAAAATGGCGATGTAAAAAATCCAAATTCAATGTTTCAGTTTACTTCTCCAACGATAAAAATGTACGCATCATGATCGTGTAAAATCAAAATCAAAGAAATTTCCAAATGCCTGGCCAGTGATATGCAAATCATTTCATTCGAAGTCAGCCAACGACAGACAGTGAGTATACTTGACAAAATACCTTTGGGTACAGCTGTGTTATCCGGTAGAGCTCATAAAGACCAATAGTACATGTTTGCTTGTCACCGATTTTCTTGAATACTGCAGCAAGCTCTTGCTGATCATACCCAAAACAAAGGACAAAAATACGTCAAATAAGGGTGTGAAGTTGAATACAGTTAACCCACAAGATGACATGACAAAAGAAACAAGTGGTTTGAACCTTCAATTGTGCATCAGTGGAATGAACTGATGGATTTGGATTGTTCGATGCAGCATCGCCCCAGTGAGTTTGACCCATAGGTCCAGATGGCGTCAACATCCTAGCTGCTGCAAGGGTCTAGGATGACACAATAGTATTGCTTAGACAAAAAGAGGTGCATAAAAGCTTTCTTGGAACAATTATAGGACATAATATTTCAAATTCTACCTGAAGATTAAGATCAATGTATGCCAGAATGATTGGCTGAGGCTCAGCGTCTATAGGGACCATTGAAAGGTGACCTTTTATTGCTGTACCTCGAAGCTTTACAAGTTCATGCAACACAGTTTTGACCATTCTTAGTGGTTTGTCATCAGCTCCAGCCCTACAACATATGCAATGCATCTCATGTGACTGAAATATAAAAATAAATGATTGAAGAGTAAATATACAACTCTAAGGGTCAGCACAGACCTTCTCCGTATCTCTTCCATCCCAAGTTCTTGTAAATAAATATGAACACTTTGAAGAATGCGATCAAGGTCGACTTCGTATATCGTACTTTGAAGAACCTGAAAGATGACACATGCCATCAGAAGTGACACCCAGTACAGATTCACAATGGTCCACAAACAAATAGCAGCATACCTTTGTCAACTTAATTAAACATTTGACAACTAAATCTGAGAACTTCTGATTTTTTACAGCAAGGGACTCTGAGGGAGTAGGGCATGGCCATCTTGATGGGTCTAACGGTCTCAGTAAGTTGATTAATACGACGAATGAGGATGTTCTCTCAGCATTATCCTGCTCAAAGTAAGAGAATAAACACAGAGCAGACAGCAAGCTTAAGAGAACATGAAAAGAAATACACATACCAGGATTTTAAGCATTAAGACATTAAGAGCCTTGAGTAGTTGACTACCATCATCCATAAGAGGAACTCTTTCATCTAAAAGCCAGAGTAGTAGCTCTGTGATAAGGCTATCTAGGGTACCCTCTTTCACAGCATGAGCAAGTCGTTTGATCTGGAAAGTCTGCAGAATAACAAAAAAACTCGTAAACAACGTTTAAGAAATATATAAAAACAAAATAAAGGCAAACATAGACATATCAACAGACCTGCATGAGAGTATTTAATACATATTTGCAAGACCTTGAAGAAGCCCCAGATAGACTGAAATTAAAGGTTTTCGGAACCTGAAAGATTTTTCATCATCAGAGTTAGCAAAGTGACCGAAAGCTAAGCTGAATAAAACAAAAAAGCCTTACCATAACAGACAAGCATGAAACTAATCTGTCAGCTTCCTTGATGAGATCGTCAAGCACAGAGCTTTCGGGGTCAACTGCCTGAGTTAGCTCATGGCATATGACTTTCATTCCTTCAACAGACTGCATAAACAAAAACATCCAAGATCAATGCTTAGACTTCAATAATGGATGTACAAACACGGTGAAACAAATAGATTGTTACAGCTAGATATCACAACAGTATTAGAAAAAGGAATGAACAAAGAGGGCATCAACAAGAGAAAAGGAGATGGCCAACCATGGGAAGTGAGTAAAGCACAAACCTGCTCAGGCAAACCTAATGCGACAATATCAAGAGCTTCACGCCAGTCTGCGGGACCAGTAGCTGCTGTTGCTATCTGCCTCGGTGCCATATGGGCATCAGCATAACCAAAGTTTTCCCTATTAATAGAAAAACATACATGAGTGGAGTTGTGTTACTAAATATAAAAGGAATTACAAACCCATTAAATAAGATAGCTGGAGCACCTTGAGATCATCGATCCTGCTATTGAACGGGAAACCAACTCCCCACTTTGTTCTGCTACATCAGACCTATATCCAAAGAATACGAATAAGTAAAAAAAATGCCATCACAGTACACATCTGAGGGAGTGAAGCAAGAAGTGAACTGTTATGTTTTTGTTCAAAATTGTCCATCGTGCATTTTCAGTCCTAAAAGTTGGAACTAACCCATTCTCTCTAACTGAACGTCTCAAAGCTGCTCGAGCATCGCCAGGCCTTCCTTCCCTCCTCTTGTCCATTTCCCGAGCCTGACAATATACCATTATACAATCCTTGCTTTATCAGGTAAATGAACAGTTTACACTAAAAAATACTATAAATTTGTTGTGGGTTGATAGATGATGATGACCTTCCATTTAAATCTATCATCGAGCATACTTCTTTGAGCATCTGAAAGTTTTCCAACAAATCTCCAAACATCGTCCCCTGCATGACCAAGAGAGTAGACTAAGAACATCTTGCAAATCAATTCCATTACTTGTCACCAAGCTGTAATTATAGTGCATACATTTAAATTCAAATATGCAAGCAAGCATGTTTGATGAAAAAAGGAATCCAATTCTCAGGAGCAATGGTCCAGGAGCTTCCGGGAGTACATCAACAGTTAGTAATCTAGGTTTGTAATAGGGCCAAGCCGCTAAGGGCTTCCAACCGTTGATCAGGTAGTATCCAAAAAAAACAGTTCTTATTAACATGAAAAATCAACTGCTGGAAATAGGAAGGGAAAGGCCTTACCAAGGTTCTTGTAAGCAGTGGCAAGCGTATTAAGAGCGGCTTTCCTGATTTCTCCATCACGCTCTGCTGTTAATGCCGCAACAGATGGCAAATTTTTCAACAAACCACCAACCTGGGAGAGTAGAAATAAGCATGACCATAAGTAAGCAAGAAAATCAGCACACTCTAGTACAGAAGGGCGGAGGTGAGGGGTCCATACCTCGGTCCCATTATTATCCATGAAATATCCAATAATATCTACACACTCTATCCTAGTTCGGTTGTTCTTGGAGCGCAGTCCCTCCAAAATATAGGGAAGTAGTTTTGGAAGAGAGTAGATATTGATCATTTGCTTTATCAGTTCCCCCATCTTCTCCCTGACTTTCTCAATGTTGTGACCAGACTGCAATATAACAGTTGTTTCGATTAGAAAGGAATTTGCAATATAAGTACCAAGTATGTTCCAAGGAGAAGTCTGGAAAAACATGTCCATAGTGTTTAAAAATAAAATCATCCAATTATGTTTCGTAGCGTTAAACTTCCAATGGTACCTTCTCTATAAGGCAAGGAAGGAAGATTGCAGCTTCTGCTTCCGTCAGCATGTAAGATTGATCTTTCAGACCATCAAATAGCTCGGGAAGAAAGTCAAGAACCTACCAAGTCAAAATAAACAAAATACTCAGAATCAATTTAGATAGTGTAAGATTGATCTTTCAGATCATCAAATAGCTCGGGAAGAAAGTCGATAACCTACGAAGTCAAATTAACAACATACTCATAATCAATTTAGCTACAGTACCTAAACAAAAGACAATAAGCTGCATTGAACTTTCAGCTAGCATACCTTCAACA
Organism: Poa pratensis; assembly: GCA_947311845.1. Lineage (NCBI taxonomy): Eukaryota > Viridiplantae > Streptophyta > Magnoliopsida > Poales > Poaceae > Poa > Poa pratensis. The sequence goes on from CAMZMU010000071.1 coordinate 21,671,348, forward strand.
AACATGTCGTATTAGATTCACAGAAGCGCAAGACAAACCATCTTAGTAATATATCAAGAAGCTCAACTACTTCTTTACCACTTGAAGGAAGTGCCTGCACAATTGGATAGCATCACAACAAAAGGATCATATGAGCTAGGTTACGCAGTCAAATTGCAGAGATAAGAGATTCAATATTGTCATCAATTTCTAACCTTTTGTAGCAACTCAATACCATCAATTTGCCTCTTAAAGTCTGAGTTCCATAGCCGCAAGCTAACATCTTCTCTGAAATGCTTAAATAAATCAACCTGCAGATATTTTTTTAAGCAATCCGATGAGTTGTTTAGATGACAACAGATAGCATCAGGCAAAGCGGGCAATGAAATACACAACGCCCACATGTTGAAAAAATAAAATAAAACGAAACATCAGATTGGTATACTGAACCAAAATATCAAAGTAGTAGATCTTCTACAATGCATCACAGCAAGCGATATTTGCTACAAGAAAAAAATATAAGATGCAAACATTTCTGGAATTCACTGATGTACAACCACATAACTTAATGAAAAGATGGTAAGTGCTCACGATTGAGATGAACACATTCCATGATTGAATCTAAAACAACAGCAGCGCGAGCAGATTCTAAGAGAAAATCCAAACCAACTAAATTGATATGTAACAGGAATTGTTATTTGCCACTTGTGAGTCCACACAGCAGTGTGAATACCAACTTTCAGCAGAGCACATGTGCTAATGCTAAGCATAAGGCTCTGCTGCTCACTAACCTGCTATACCGATTTACCACTTCTAGTTCTGACATGAAAACACAACTGTGTAGTATATGCTATGTTTGCGGTAATTAAGTTGTATGCAGCTGCTGTGTATACAGATTTGTGATTGAAATCAAATCAGGGTCAGAAAGTAGTAACAAAGAGGGTTTTCCTTGCCATTATAACAGTTTGCTTTTAAAGGCTTCTGACTTATCAGATTATTTGTGTGTTATTATTTTGCTTACGATAAATGACAATTCCATGTTACAGCTAACAAATAACAAGATGATTTACAGCATGACCACAAACCAGTAAAGAAGTATAAATATAGATACAGAAAAGTTCGCAACAGACCTTCAGTTCATCAATCTGCTCACGTCTTGGTTCTTCAAACTTGAACTTACGTACCAAAACGCGTCTCTCCCGATCTTCCTGCAATATTAAATATACATACAAATATAAGAATCCAATGCAAAACTTTGCAAATTGCGAGATTGAGGGACTCGATGATGGCCTACCTTGTTTGAGTCCTTGATGTTAAATAATGCCTGAGACTGTGAGGAGTCTTGAGAAGACATCATAGTAACAGAGGCTCTTGCTGGAACTCCTCTCTGATAACAAAAAATGACAATCAGAAAAGGGCATTTTCCACAGTGACACAACAGCAAAGTTACGCACTTGAGATGCAGCTTTGCCAACATTAGATGCACGGTCATTTGGGCCATGTTTGCCGTTCTTCAAACCACCTTTTGATGGCAAACTCATGCTTGTTGTCACCAACTTCACAGAATCAGATAATCCTGTTTAAATGGTGCAATAATACCAAATCAGTACAGAACAACAAGCGTTGAGAATAAACCCAAAATGTGAATTAAGATTCTGTGAGACACCTTCATGTACACTGGAAAGTTTCAACCGCTCTGCTACAATAGCCATAGTAGGAGATGGTAAATCTCTCAAGTTCTTTGCAACCTACAGAATACAGTGAATTAAGCCACTCGAAAACAGTTTCAGAAAATGAGCAACTGAATCAAAGAACATGAGGGGCAACACCATACCGCTGCTTGGCCACAGATCTTGAGAATTTCATTCATAAATGTCTCAGCAGCTTTGCGGACTTCAGATGATTTATCCTATTCAGCAGAAGTATATAACATCATTAGAATTCACATGAACTGTATATGGATACACAAAAAATGAATACCAATGAAATAGCTCAACTATCTAAAAACTACCATCAAAGAAGATGCAGACGGCTTCAACAATGGCAAAGACTCAGCTGGATCACTCATTTTAGAAACATGCTTAGACAACCAATCAAAAAGATCCTTTCGCCCTTCTGAACCACTTTTCTGATCACCCAAAGCTACAGTAATATATGGAACCATCTTATCAAGTTGAGCAGCAGCAACCCAGGAATCTAGGGCAGTCAGTGTGCACTCTCGCATGTGCTTCTTATTATCCCCAATACACTTCAGCACGTCTGCCAAAATACCCTACATTGTGACATAAAGATGCAGTTATTATTGGTGCAAAAGAACAGCGCTAAGAAACATATAAAAACAAATGTAGAGTTGGTTGCAAACCTTGCTTGATTTTTCAACGGAAGGTCCCATCGCAGATGCAAGACCACCAATCGTTGATAAGGTTGCCATCACTAAATTTTTGTTACTGTCATTAAGTCGGCCTCTTAGCGCAGTGAACAGGTCCGCTGCAGTTACAAGATAACAACGGTAATGGTTGTGAATTTAATGAACATAAAACCATGCCTTATTTAACAGTTGTTAGAGATAGACAACAATAATGAACCTGTGCCTGTTGGCTGAATGCGCTTATGGGCCTCCTCCACAATTTTATTGACTCCATCAATGGACTCCAGCCTTACCTGTCATTTCACACAAGTACAACATGAATATCAAATGCAGGCAAACTTACATAATTAGCCCAAGAGAATAAAATGAAACCAAGTAACTGCATATTACCTTCCAGTCTGGGCTCCCCAAATTTTTCAGTAAAGCAGGCGTTATCTTAACTTATGTCTTCCCTTGGCAGCCCATCTGATGAGGCAGCAGATGTGGACGATGCACTATCTAAGGCTCTAACTGTTCTTTTCGGAGGAGCAGCAGCACCCTGTTAATTCAACATAATCGGCTGTTAAAACTCCAATAAAAAATACATTTACATACAACGACCAAGACAGCATACCTCAAATGGATTCTTTTCATATTCAGCATCGAGAGCACTGAGAAGTGCCGGTTTGACATCACTCAAGAAGCCTTTGATATCTACAGGAGAAACTTTATTAAACAACAACCAAAAAGTGCATTCATCAAGTCATCAAGCCATACATAAATTAATAAACAAGTAACAACCTGGTCCTACAAACTTATGGAGCACACCAATCAGTTTAATAGTCGCATTTCGAGTTGCAGCGGCACTTGATTGCAGACCGTGTCTTTGCAAAAATCAATTATATCCTGGAAATAAAGAAGGGTATGAGCAATAGTGCAGTGTCTTCATAACTGTAAATAATACTTAGAAAGCAAAGTGCACCTTTAGTTTTAAATTGGAAATCCCAAAGTCTTCGACGGCAGATACCATCCAAACAATACCCTCGCTAAGAACCTTCGGATTCTTGTGCTCTTTCATTATTTTGTATAGCTGCAACAAAAAATGATGGAAATAATTATGGGGGTTGCAGAAATATCATCCAGTCAGTGGAAAGTGTTCAGTACTTTTTGTTGTAAGCAGATATTCTCTATATATTTAAACTGATTGCTACTTGTAAATGCACCTAGTGCAAATTGTTCTAGGGCTCATGCTGGGGCTATGCAGAAATTGTGAATCTCTCCTATCTAAAAGAAAATTTTGGTTCCACATTCTGCCACCTCTTCGTCGCACCTCCGTCACACACGCAGTGAAAAAATAAACCTCCACGGGTCTCCTATTCCCCGTAATTATTACTAACCAAATTTCGCCGCCTGACGACCCGCCTCGAATCCTAACCAAATTTCCCCTCATTCCGCCTCTCGTACAGAAGAGGAGGCGAGCCCATCCTCGTCCTCCACTGCGCATCCTTGTTCCGCCCGCGGCCAGAGCCAGCGTCGGGCGTCGCCCTTCGCGTCCGGCCTCGCAGGTCGCCTCTTCGGCGGCCATCACGCCGCTACACGCTACTCGTCCTCCGCCGCCGTCGTCTTCGAGTGCCGATTCATCTCCACCTGTGAGGAACACGACCTTCAACAGGCGTCAATCATCGCGTCGCATCTCTCTCTCTCTCTCTCACGTGGAATCTGCTTGTTCGTATTGCAGTTCTGCAGCGAACAAAAACGCCTACGACGAGATCCTTAGGTCCTCGCGAAGCCAGGACTGGGAGCAGTCTTTGCCTCTTTGGCAAGTACTATAGCCTACCGAGGCGCACCGATCCGCGAACGGTGAGTTTTTTCTTCGGGTTCTCCATTTTTGCGCGCTCTGGTCGTGGCCTCGGATGTGTCTCATGTGGTCTGTTTCTAAGTTTGTTTCTGTATGTTTGGTGAATCAAGAATCTAACGGGCCCTGGACAAGGACAACCGCTTTGATCTCGTTCGGTCTGCTTAGTAATTGTTATTATGATGATTTGGACTGGACCAATCGTGTAGGCTCTCTATGGCGATTCATAGTAGGTTCTGATCTGCTCGTGTTGGATAGTTTGCAATGTGGGTGAATTTGGATGCTTGACAGGTTTCCATGAGCTAAATCTTGAATTGGCTGATGATGGAATTGGTCTCTTGACGCATCAGTTTTTTCTTATATCTGTTTTTTGTATATGTTTAAGTCTGTTTTTATCTCTGAATTATTTGACCCATCGTTTCTTACCAGATCGGCTCCCCAATTGTATAAGGAGTTAAGGACTCGGCAATCAGAAACTGCGATGAGTTCCTCATGGGGGAAGGACGTCAAAAATATCCTATACTAGGAGAACAGCGCCACGAAGCAGGTCGAAATCCAGTTCAAGACAGCCTGTGTCCTCCAGGTATTGATCCTGACTTTAGTTTTGATCCTGCACTCTAGGCTGGTTTAGTTTTGACCCTGACATCCAAACTGTACCTGATAGATGATAAACAAGATCATCTGAAATCTGAAGCAGTCCCTGTTGCAACAAAGTCTAGGTACGCTTTGTCATTGTTTTCTTTTCACTCCAAAAAACAGTCTGTTATAAGAGTTATTATTTTGTTTTCTCTGATTATCATTGTACGCTTAAAATATATGAACGTGAATTTAATTATCTAAACATTCCCCACAAAAAATTACCATATTGACCCATTTAACGTTTTTCTTTTCAAAAAAAAACCAAAAACTGTAGGTGGCATTCAGGGTTGTCCATGGACAGTATTCTTCCAAGGAACCATGATAAGCCGAGAAGAAGTTTGCAGCCTCCAACTTCCTCCTTGGAAACCGAGGGAAAATTATTGACTTTGATTTGAGGCTTCTTATTAGCTATTTTGTATGTAGTACCTTGATTAGCGTTCTTAAACTGTAGGATTATTTAACCAAGCACATGTGATCAGGTCACTATGGCATCACCAAAAGCACATCGTCATTTCAAACACATGAGGTACATAATACTGATACTTTTTCGGTGGAATGTGCTCATCTCCTTAAATGCTGATCCTTTTCTGTTTTCTTGATTTCTGCCGGTGTATTGCAGTTCAGGTGTGAAATGAGATAACATAGAACATCTTCAGTGTAACTTGTTGTTTTTTATCTGTTACCTGATTTGAAGTCTTTCTTTTTTAGGATCTTTCATATTTCTTCTCACCACTTGTAATATGGAGACATATGAAAAGAAAGGGTGCTCTAACTTGATACAGGTATGTCATTACTGTTACAAGATTTTGGTAGTTCAATATTAAATTACTGCCCCCATTTCGGCAAATGCAACTTCTGATTAATTCTTTCAGCCGTGGTATCACTCATATCAGCACTGAAGCTGCAAAGGTATAGTACTATTCAGCTTGCATTCCTATTTACAATAAAACAAACGTTATCTTCATTTTCCTAATGGAGTAGTCTACATCCTGACTGTTGCACAGAGAATGCCACGGTCTGATCATTGCTCCTAATGATTACGGTGCTCATCAGGTTTCACAATGTAAAAGGTATGAATGGCACAGGGTGGGCAATATGAGGATTTTAAAATTCAACTATATGAACCCGTGGCTATGCTGTCACATCGACACATTTCAAGTTTAGAGTTATTTTATATGTTGAAAGATAAAAAAAGTCCAAGATAGAACTGTATTAGTGTTGCATTGTCAGTCTGCTGCATCTGCATCTGTAATTGGAGATTCAGGTTATACCCGTTCTTATGGTCTTTTCATAGGTGATTTCTTTCCTTTAGGTAATCACTATATTTTTAGCCATGGGCGGGGCAGTATGGTGACGACGCTGGCGCGGGGTGTGTCCAGGAAACTGAAGAAGTGCTCGAGACGCGGACGGACAGCCCGGATCCTTTGGCGTGCTCTCTGCCTTCTACTTGTGCAGAACACCCCGCAGGTGCGTCGCAACCTCAAGCCCTCCGCTTTGCAGCGCGAGCTCAACGTGCCAAAGTTTTGATATAGATAATAAGCAGGCCGAGCTACTAATGACAATGTAGGGAAATTAGTACGTTGTACGTCCCAGTCCCTACGAGTTTCAGTGTTGAACTTGCAATTGGTATTGTTGGTCCTAGCTAAAACATGTGAGTAATAATAGATCATGTTAAGCTGTAAATGTAAAAGGTCTCTACCAGGAGTTGCCAATTTAAATTTTATTTTATTCTCTGCAATTATGTTTGGATTGAGGAAGCATTGAGCAGATATAGTGCAAGTACAGGGGATATCATCAGTACAGCTGAGAGGTTGCAACAAGAATTTGGGGTTATCACTCAGCGCCAAGAAATTGTATCATGTTTCCTAAAGAATCATCCGTTTCAATGATTCTTTGATTGCTCCAGTGATATCTTACTCATTTTGTGGCACCAAGATAAAGAAGTGAGCTTGCCATTAGCTCAGATTCCCAGTTCAGTGTGCATTCGATCCTATACATGGATGTAACCTATAGAGTTTTATTTTACTTAAAATATTTATTGTTCCCAAGTACCTGTACAAGCACACTGACTTGAATCACTATGTCATTCTGAATCAGAGATTGAAGTTATATTTGTTGTTAATTTTTTAAAAGAGATGGCTGTTGTTATTTGACCAGCAAAGAAATGCCTATTTGGAATATATTTTATTTCAGTTTGTTGGTATCATGAACAGGCTATTTGAGCCAATAACACGATTAAATATTTCATGTATATACATGAATAAGTTTCTTAAAGATAATATACGTCCCCGTTGCAACGCACGGGCATATTACCTAGTATGCATAAAAAGACTGAAATGATGGGTTGATTGCAATGTTATATCATACCCTATCAAACACAAATCCTGGCCCTACTGCCTCACAGAAGGCGGTGAGACATTTCATTGCAGGTGCTCGAGTTTTTATATCAGCAACCCTTTCGCTTATGCCTGAAAGAATTTGTTTGGAAATAATAAATATTTGAATAATCAGCATCCTATAAAGACATAAGCAACAGCTGGATAAGGAAAAGGTACAGTGTATGATCAATGCAGAAATGTTCAAATTATCTCAAAATTGTGGAAAGTAAAGTAAGAGGAGCTCATACCAAGAATGCATAGAACGACACATCGCTTCGGGAACTTCTTTACAGTTGAGGCGATGTAGGTGATGACCTCTATAACTTGTTGTTGAACCTGTTTTGTTCAAAATATATATGACATTACTTCCCTTAAGGAAATATTTTTTACACAAAACAAAATTATTAGTAATTACCTGCACGTTTTTTTCACTCCATCCAGGCACAGCACATAATAAACGAACAAGGAGTTCAGCAGATTTATCGAGTTCTGTGAGATTTTCTACGTCCTGCTTTAGCATGCCAATAGCTGAAATAGTACAATATTAGTGTTCGAATGGGAACCATGGAAGCATTCAGGTTTGGAGGAACAATCTTTAATTTCCAGACAGGGTACAAAACATAACGAATAGAACAGAAATAGCCAAAGATTAAACAATGTTATGTCAAGATTTCCTTGTTTAATTATGGCATCAACACATTAGATGTAAAAAACAAATCGAAGCTTATTCTGCAATCCAAATAAGATAAAGAACAAAACAGGGAAGGCGCTCTGCCAATCGCTAACCTTCAAGGCGCTCTTTCCAGACAGTGCTCTTTAACTGGGAAATTGTCTCTGTTTTCACGACAGAATTTAATCTCTCTTCTATCTCTTCCAAACTCATTTCAGAAGGCTGCAAGAAATCAAAAAAATAGCATGTGAGCTTGCACCTATCTCCATCAGTGATATTTGCAGTCATTACTTTGTAAATATAGCATATAGTCACTGTTACTGCAAATCAGCTGGATTTAAGTAAACACCTCAGTTAAATATATGTGGTCAGTATCCCTATGTAAATACAAAAACTGTAGTCTGGAACATAAACATGAAATAGCCTGGACACTGATTTTTTTTACACATTTTCCATAGAACTAAGTGATAATTGACAAAGATAATGTGTGATTAGCAGCTACGACATGTTACATACTTAATGCAGAACAACGAAAATCAGAAATACTTTGCTTGTAAGAAGGACACGATATTATTATGACAAACAAGTCACCTCAACATCTTCAACCTCAGGAGCAGCAGAGGCCTTTGCCTGTGATCCACCATCTGACTTTTTTGTACCAGTTGATTTTGCAGGTCCGGTTTTCTTAGTCGCAGCCTACAAACACAAACATGGTGGCCAAACATAAAGAGTAGAAACTCAAACATAGGATGAGCATACGCATCCAAGAGCAAGAAAATAATACTAACCACTGCGTTGACAGTCTTCTTTCCACTAAGCATGCTTGCGGCAGATCTCCTCATTGATGAGCTATCTGTAACCTAAAGTATGAAATAACCATGGTTGGTTTGTCAATGAGTAAGTAATACATCAAGCTACAGTGCTATAAGTATTTTGAGTAGTGGCCATGGAAATATGTTATTATGATAAATGTGGTCCTTAAGCTTCACAGGCTACTGCATAAGGCTGGTGGCTTCTCAAAGCATTTCCATTCTTCTATTTTTAATATAACAACCCAAAAGCATCTTTATTCGAGCCATGAGCGAAAAAAATTACAGCCGTCGGTAAAAATTGTTCTAACAAACTGTGTTCTAGAAGGCAGCAGCCCCGCGTAGCCAGATTTATGCTGCCTACGCCACCTGATTATTGCCTTGCAAATTGGTGAAGACTGGTAACAAAGACAATCCAGAGGCCCAGCACAATTGCAAAGGAGACTGGGTTTTCAAGGAGATAATGTGTCGTGGTGTTAAATATAAAATCAAAACATATAAAAGGTACCTCACGAACAGATGTGACGGCTCCAGAACTTGAGGCAGGCACTGAAATGGAATAGTTGGCGTCTGTTAGGTTTGACATTGTTCTTCTAGAAAGCAACATAAAACAGAGGTGTATGGTTCTCGTCTATAAAAATGGAAAGCGACATAAGGTATAGCAACTCAAACCTGTTCCTGAACTTAAAGGAGTATCAGTGGCAGAACCAATCATATCTGACAGTTTTTTTTCCTCACGTCATCTAATTTCTCCAGGGAGCGTTCCAAAGGTTTCATACCAACCATCTAAACAGATAGCAGAAGTGCCCAAAAAATAAAGATTGTAAAGAACAATAAAGGATATAGGGATGCAAGAGAACTGTAGTCAAAAGAAACAAACCTTAGCTATGGCAGTCAAAACAGAAAAGGAAGAATCCCGAACTTCAGGGGTGCTATCATTCAAACACTACGGTAAAAAATAAAAATTAGTTTGGATGAATCCTGAACATAAATACAAGTAAACAACAAGGAAAATCTCAACAGGCTGTCAAAAAATGGTTGTTCACCTCCATGCAGATAGGAACATAGTCTTTGTGCAACTTTAGGACAGTTGCCTTATTGCTTGTTTCAATGCAAAATGCAACCCAGTTCAACGTTAACGATCGAACAAGAGGAACCTTGTTTTTCACAGCAACACGAACATCTGCAATAACACAACAAACAAACTTCTTATGGATTAACATTTTTGCTTCTTCCAGTATGTATCAAAGCAACACTACCTTAAATCATTTCAGCATTCACTTCTTAAGATATGTATCCATTATTTTTATTAAAAAAATTGCTACCACTTAAAGACTGGTCTGCTGCAGTCTAAGAAAATATGTCCATATTTCCAGGCTGACCATTGGCATATTTAAGAGAATGTGACAGACCCCGGCATTGAAGATACAGCTTTTAACAAGAAAACACTAACCATCAATCACATCAAGAAGTGTGATACAACCAGCCTTATGGATTGCTTCAAGCGTCTGGGTCAGTGCTTCTGTCATGGTTGCTTTTTTCTCTTTCAATTTTTCCTGTTTAACACAAGGACATATCGGGTGGAACATGTTACTTTACTTGGTCGGCATTTCAAGATAGTGCAGAATAAGAATTTCTTCAGTCAAGAAGAAGAGCAACAAATATACTAATACTCAATTGCCCCGAGCCCCTGTAAGAGGTTACTTTAAACAACACGGTTAATTTAAAATATATTGATTGGAATATAGGAGGAAGTCACAATCAAATGAAAGAGGAGGATCTCAAGTAGTAACTACAGTATTTTATTACCCAATTAAAACACCAAATATATTTTTCTCGGCACTAAATTATTGTCCTACCATAACATAACCAGTATATCACTATACTATCCAATTACCAGAACACGGATTTCTCCCCGCATGTGTGTAAGTGAAACAGATATATAGCAATGGTCACGGTGCCCTGGTCCTAGACACCAGGGCAATAATCAGGCAATAGATTAACTGTACAATTATTATTATAATAAGACGATAATTTTAACTAACATCTAGAGAAAATGTATTGGTTGTACAGGACCCCGTCAATCTTCTTAAATCACAGAAAATCGCATCTCACACTTGGAAAGAAAGGTGGATGAAGCAGAACAGCAGCACACTGTCCAACAGCCCCAACTTCCTGCAGATGGTAAGCTTTTCCAACTCTGCTCACTGCTTCTCTCCCTTGCTGTGATTCTGCTGTCTGTCACGATGACCTATTCAGAGGTTCTTTTCTCAAACGTCCTTCTCTTCCGAAGTACCTCCCAAGGCTATGCCCAGCTGATCAGTGATAGTATCACCGGCAATCAGGGTTCAGGATTATCCCTACCTCTCCCTTTCCCCCTCCTTCCATGTTAAGCTGAACGAATCGCATCTTGAGATTTCTTTTCCGCGAGTCAGATGCCCGAACCTTTAAGCAGGCACACTGGCCGACACCTCAAACTTACAGGCAGGCAGGTTTCAAACGACCCCAAGCAAGGCAACAAGCAGTAGTGCGTAACAGACTGTTTATCCTTTAAGTGGATAACATACGCACATGGAAATTTGGCAGCACTAATAAGTTGTGTGGCTAAAGTGAAGGGCAACATATCACATATACAAAAGTACAGAACACTCCATAGTGTAAAGCAGATCAGACATCTTAAGCTATAAGCTGGCAGATAGCACAAACAACAACACAATGTTGGTAATTTATGATAATTCAGAAAAGGGACCTTTCGACTTACAAGTAAAACAGGAAGCAGATTCCGTGAATTCCCAGAAAAATGAGTTCTTAAACCTCTAGCTAAATTCCCTATTGCTTGAGTAGCTTCCACTGCAACGGCCAAATTAACATCTGTAACAAGCTGTGATAGGAAAAAAGAAGAGGAAAGCAAGTGAATCACAAATTACAAACATTATTAGACAACGTATTTATGACAGCACTCAGGATCCTGAACAGTTGTGTGATAAATAACACAACAACAAGCTTGGCAAGGAAATAAAAGTAAAGAAAATAATTGAACGGCTTTTATCACCAAATGCTACCACAGTAACTCAAGAACCTTCCCAAATACATATCAAGACCTCCCAAAGAATACAGTGTGTCGACAGCTCCACATTAAGTATTGCAACACTAAGGAACATAATGCGACCTCTTAGAGATTACCAAAACAACATAACAAGAGTTTTTTTTGGGCAATGAATCAATGCATATCTGACAAAAAATTATGCAGATAGTTTTAGGTAAGTATTCACATACACATTGCTTGCCGTACAAAATACGATATAAGCCAGGACAAACACTAAAAGGGAGTCTTATTGAAATATAAGGAAACAGGAAAACAATAGATGAGTCAGGAAACAGCCTTGAAATGAAAAAAAATCGTGCCAACAAGTAAAATCAGTGTGCACAATGGGCAAATTTTGAGGTATGAAATAGTAGACTAAGCCAGTATTAACCTTTTTAAGTGTTCGAGAAACTTCATTAAAATCACCAGGAGCAATTTTTTTTGTTGAAGCAAGCTTAGTCAGCTCTGCCACAGCGTCCCTTCTTTCCGACCATTTAGTTGCTTTCTGGTATGACACAAAACACAATGACATCAAAATCTAATATAACAGTGACCAACGTTTACTATGGAGTGACAGTATGTGTATTCAAGACAGATCACATACCACGCCATCCCAAAATCCGGACTTTTCAAGTGGAGTTAAAATATCCACAGGGTCAACAAGATCATATTCATCGATCTCCATAGGGGCTAGAAGTACAATTGCATCAGTACTCTTACAGTAAATATAAAAGGCAGCAAATTTATCAATAACAGAAAGGAACATAACAATAAAAATGCTCCTAAAAACAACATACCATCTGGCACTGCCTCGTCACAAGTACTGGCGCCTGTTGTCTCTGGTACAGCTTCCTCCTCAAGCTCTTTTTCTTGTTCGGATCTAGTAAACAATATTCAAATCACATCTTCAATACCTTATTGGATAAGTTGAAAATATAACAAATGGTATTCACACATACACACGTGTGGTAGAAGGAAACAGTACCACTGCAAACATATGCCTGGGAGAGTACCAAGAAGCGAAGAAAAGTAGAAAGCAGGGCCAGCCTTCACCTACCCTAGGAATTTGCAGGTTGTTGGGACTAGAAGGCGAGAAGGAGGATTGGATGACAAGCTCGAGATCAAGCGTCCTAGCAGTGTGGTGTCATGGAGATTGGAATGGATGAGGCGCTGCTAGATGAGAATGGGAAGGAACGGATTGTTCCAGGAATCCAGCTAGAAGAGTTAGAAGGAATGAGCTGGGCAAACATCTTTTGGGCCTGATGCGTGTAAAACATGTTGCTGGGCCGTTGTGCTTGGGTGATTACTTTACATATTCGGTGACATCGTTCATTCAGTTTTTACCAACAGAAACCAAATTTACTAATGTCTGTTCAGTTAATTCACATGCCAACCAAAATGCATGGACAATCTAAATAACTGAAATTCGGTTTTTTCTTTGGTTTCTGGTTGTTCGGTGGTTTCTACACGCATATGAAAAATACTCCCAACCAGTGGGTCCACCAGGTCAGAGGGACAGAACAGAGGAGGTAGCTCCTGTACTCGAACCCCCATGGGTGGCAGTTAGAGCTCATTGGCAGCAAGATGTTGCCAAACCTATCTTGGCTTTTGCAAAGAGAGCGCTGGAGCTTGCCGGCAGTGGGTAGCGCTGATGATGTGGCAAAAATTGGTGGCATGGATGCCATGTGGACAATACCAAGGTCCACATCAACAAAAGCAGGGTCTAAAACTTTGGGAAGAGGTTAAGTAGGCAGTGTTAAAAGTTAAGAGAACTGAAGTGAACCAAAAATATAATGGAGAGGGTTATTCAAACCACTGCAACACTTGTGGGGACTAAAATGGCCTTTTTCCTTGTAAATATGAAGTTGGTTCATCTCTACTCACCATTATTGCATGAGAAAAGGAATTACCAAAACAACGATATCCAGTATATTTGGATAAGAAAAACAGTGATAAAAGTTGTATGAGATGCTGGGAAATGCAGTGGTTTTGTATCATATTATGCATGTGTCTGTGACATGTGATCATTTTCATGTAGAATCACAAAACGGCCTGGGGAGTTTAGATATCTAGTTTCCCAGGTAATGTCAGAAATTGCTCATGTAGCTAAAAAAGTATCAAACAGACATGTTCATTAAAGAAGTTGACCTTATCTTGCGAGTTGGCTTAGCAATCCCCGAAACATTTGATAGCTCTGCTTCCAATTCTTTTTTCTACAAATACAAAGTGTGATTATACTGTTGGCTCGTAATATAAATCATCAATAAAAACACTGCACTTGTACAAATAATCCCACCATTGTATCTCTCATCTTCTCAAACAAAATTGACTTTACAGGCTCTTTGCCAATCCATCGACAAAGCTCAAGCGTCAAACCCTTGGAAGAAGCCCGAACGTTCTGATCTGGATGATCGAATAGCTCAGGAAGCATCTTTAGAATTTTTTTGGGTGGTACAACCTTAGCTCCGAATTCACTGGTAGGAAAAAAATTATTAACAGAATTCGAAAAAAAAACTTGTTCTAACAAGAAACCAAATTACCAGCTAAGAACTTACCTAAGTGCTTGAAACATAACATCAATAGCAGGTACAACAGCTTTAGCCACTTTATTCTTTACAGCCTTCTCCATTGATTCCTGGAAGCACGAGCAAATTAAGTCAGTTTGAGCAAACTAGCATGCTATCAACTATAATTATAAGAGGTAACATGTGATGGCACAATCTACAAAGAGGTCGGAAATATTTTAGATTGGTTGAGTAAGCAACGAAAAAAGAATATGGTTTTCGGTAAAAGGCTGGTCATCAATGCCTTGTGGCAAGATATGATGGCATCACCAGAACATATCCTTCTCTTATACTCCCTCCGTTCCATATTAGATGACTCACATTTGTCCACATGTGGATGTATCTATACATGTAACATGTCTAGATACATCCACATTTGGATAAATGGAAGTCATCTAAATTAGAACGGAGGGAGTAAATGTTAAGATAAATCAACAAGCTCATGAAAATACTTGAGTGATCAAGCACATACTTGCAATTGCAAATAAATGATGAGATACCAAACAAAGCTTCTACGTATCAACGAGTGGGATCTAATTTTGCTATGTCTACGCTAAATAGGTGTACCAAAAGGTACTCCCTTGTGTCTCGAAATATAGGACGCCGCGGTATCTGTGCAGTCAACACTTTGAAACTTTGACCATTAGTTTATGTGGTATATACATTCACCACATGATATTAATGTCATTGGATTTGTCTTCGAATACTTTCATAATATATAAGCTTACTTCTGCTAATATATTGCGATATAACCTTTGGACTGAAGACTAAAATGACTTATATTAGATAGTAAATTAAATTACAAACGCTATTATTGGCATGTAAATGCATAAGCGTGTATATCCCGTCTCCATAGTCCATCCTGATGCTACTCTTGTCATATCGGTATACTTTTAGACCACCACCACCATCATCATAATGCATTTCGGTTGAGCGGGAAAATACTCTGTTTTACAGTATTTGGGTGGGTTGGGCAGGGATTGTTAATTGCTTACAGATGATAAATACAAAATAAGTATAATACAAATTGGAAGGTGAACAAAGGTAAGGGTTGTCTTCACCCTCCTGGGATGCTAGTAACAATAATTAACAGAACTTTTCCTTACTGGGTCAGCAGTCAGCTACACTACTTGCAGAATCTTGGTGGCTACCAAGCCAGAAGAGAACATTGGTGAAGGAGGGAAATTGGTGTTTGCTGTCTCAGGCATTGATCCATGGTTTTAAGCACTGAACTAGTAAACAATAGCCAATTTGTGACCCGCCATTCGCTAGTGGTAACTTTAGTATTCGACATTCAATACTATGCCATAGGTTTTTAACACTTTCGGAGTTATAGCAGCATTGGTACGTGGGCAGGTACTGCGTGTAACTTTACAATCACAAAATGCGTGGCATAAGTTGTGGAAGACAAAGTGGCTGAGTGTGAACCATAACTATTTGCTCAATGCACAACGAATAATCACAATGCATAAGTAATCACGGGGTGCAGTTCCACTTACAAGGAAGACCTCTGACGCCTCTAGCTCCACCCAAAGGAGGAACGCAGCTTGAGCCTTCTCCACAGTCTTCGGCCGACCAGTGAGGCACTTGGCACAAATCGCGTCGCACACCTCCTTGGCATACCTGGGAGGGAGGGGCCAATTCCATTCCGAAAGGCGTCGGAACAAGTGACCAGAAGCACAATACAGCAAATGATGTAGTAGCATCATGTAGTAGACACGCACCTGGATACATCAGCATCAGCGGCTCGCTGGAACGCTAGCAGCGCGTCCAGCGCCTTCTCCTGCACCGGCGCGTTCGCATCCGAAACCGCCTTCTTAAACAACGGAGCTAACCAGCAGCACACAGGGAGAAACAACAGCGACGGTCAGATCTAACCGCAGAAAAAATCCGACAGGAATCCCGAAATGGGACCGCGCGAATGGAGAGTCGCGCGGATCCGAGCGCTCAATGGGGTGGATCGGGAGGAGGTGGGGGTGGTGCTCACCAAACTCGCGGAGGCGGGCGTCCTTGGGGTCGGTGATGGAGTCGCAGACGGCGGCGAGGTCGATGTTGGCGTCGTTGCGCACCTTCCAGTTCTTGTGCTGCAGCCGCTCGTCCCACGGCAGCTTCTTCGCCTCCTTGAGGAGCTTCTCGTCCTCGGTCGACATGGCCGGCCGCCGCCGCCGCTAGACGGGGCGCTGCAACCTCCAATGCGACCGCCGTCCCCGGATGGATCGATGCGGCGGGCTAGGGTTTCAAATTGTTCGTGGGGGAGTTTGGATCCGAAGGGGGGGGGGAGAGAGGAGATGGGAGGGGGAATAAAAAGGTAAAATCGATTTATTCGAGAGTGGAAAATGCAAAGTGAAATAGAGGGAGGGAGGGAGTTCGGAGCTGCGTCAGGTCAGGAGCGGAGCGAGCGTCATTTTGTTCGTCCGTCCGTTCGCTCGCACGGGGGAACCGGTAGGTTTCGGGTCAGGGTCTGGTCTCTCGGACGAGCACGAGAAGGTGCGCTCGTACTGTCACTTCCCGGTGGGCCATGTCCTGTGTTCCACAACGCCCATTTGCGAGGCGAGGGAGACGGAGCGTGGGACGGTGTCGGTCCGGTCGGCGAGTTTTGAAAGATTTTGAATTTCCGGTGAAGACGGCGGACATCGGTGCCACGTGTACGGACGAGGTCTCGTGCGGTCGTGCCTGTGCCGTTTCTTCTATCTCGTGGTGAGCTGTAACCTGTAAATGGCGTACGTTCTCTACATCGCACATTTCTTTACAGCTTCCTACGGTGGCAATTTTGACAAAACGGACCCTTTTGCAAAACTTTAACCCAAATACTGTAATAATTTTCCTAAAGTTCTGTCCGGATTTGACCCATTTTGGTACCGCCAAACCCTCTGGCGGTAGCCTTGTAGGTGGTACCGATTGGGCGGTCGGGTTATGCATACCGTTGAAATGTTTGCCGGTATCAACAAGGTTAGATCCGGCTAAAAAAATTGAAATAAGTTTATTCCAGGCTCAAGTTTTGTAAAAGGGTTAGGTTTTCCTGACTATCCAACATAGGACATGGGCCAAGTGTCAAATAAGGTGACTTAGCCGAAAATGACAGTTGCAACTTGTTTTTGGACGAAATGCGCATAGTTTCTTTGGGGATGCTATTGGGTGGTTCTTTCTCCTCTTTCAAGGAAAGAACATGTGAACTCCTACTCTAAGACGTCCGACAACTAAGGGCGGATCTAAGAAATGGACGACGAGCCATCATAGGAACTTATTACAAAAATAGAAAAGGCCCACGTTAGCCAATATTTTTTATAGAAGTGTCACGGTTGGTCCACTCCAACCAGTAGCAACATAGTCATACACATGTATTATATTTGTAGATAGGAATAATAAGAAAAAGATATATCGTATATTTTGTGTCATATTTTTGCACTTGTTTTACCATTCATAATAAAGGGGTAACTCCAATTGAAATACTAGGGGCCTCTTGGATTTATGGGTTTCTCGTTTTTTTTTTTTGGAGAATTCAATTTTTTATTGATTTTTGGAGGGATTTTTTGATTTCTAGGATGGAATCTCATAGTGTTTTTCTTAAGAAATCTTTTACACTACAGTTTATAAGAAATCTAGCATACTATGATTCATTGATTTTATGTGATGGAGTCGCACAAAGTTTGGTGCATATGAAATCTTGTAAAAAGGGAATGGACATGACATTGCATTGTCGCGCTTTTCCTATTCCTACATGTTTAGAATCCTGCAAATCAAAATTCCCTAACTTGGGCATGTTCCAGAACATATTTATCTAAGTGTTCCTATCGACTGCGTAGGTCGTTAGGACATGAAGAAATGAGATTCTAGGCAGGAAGGACAGACCAGATACAGCTATCCCGTTGGTTGATAGCGGGTATGTGGCTACCAACCAGCACCACATGTATGCAAGCTATTATAGATAGTATATATAAAAGCTGTGCAGTTCGGCGGCCTGGGAGCGCCCCGGGCACTGTTCATCGCACTGTTCATCTACAGTGTTGAACAGTGCTTGGGTACTGTAGCGATTTTTTTTTTCCAACATTTTTCCCTCGCTTTTTTCGCTCAATTTTTTTTGTTTCCCCGAAATTTACATACATGAAATATATTCGCGTCGATAAGTGGGTTCCATCCCCGTGAACGGTTTCGAGATTCGTCAACTCTGACTCCTCAATTTTGGATCCAGATTCACACAAACATTTGACAAAAAAAATTCAATTTTTTTTTCAGAAAAGTCCTCACGTTTTTCAAAAAAATTAACGGTTTCGAGTTTTGTCGGCTCTAACTCCTCGATTTTGGATCCAATTTCCCCGCTTTTTCTCCTCAGATTTTTTTTGTTTCCCCAAAACTTATATACATGAAATATATTCGCGTCGACAAGTGGATTCATTCTCATGAACGGTTTCGAGATTCGTCGACTCTAACTCCTCAATTTTGGATCCAGATTCACACAAACATTTGACAAAAAAAATTCAAATTTTTTGCAGGAAAGTCCTCATGTTTTTCCAAAAATTAACGGTTTCGAGTTTCGTCGGCTCTAACTCCTCGATTTTGGATCCAAATTCGCACAAACATTTCACGAATTCTGTCAATTTTTTGGTATATATAAAAGCTGTGCAGTTCGGCGGCCTGGGAGCGCCCCGGGCACTGTTCATCGCACTGTTCATCTACAGTGTTGAACAGTGCTTGGGTACTGTAGCGATTTTTTTTTTCCAACATTTTTCCCTCGCTTTTTTCGCTCAATTTTTTTTGTTTCCCCGAAATTTACATACATGAAATATATTCGCGTCGATAAGTGGGTTCCATCCCCGTGAACGGTTTCGAGATTCGTCAACTCTGACTCCTCAATTTTGGATCCAGATTCACACAAACATTTGACAAAAAAAATTCAATTTTTTTTTCAGAAAAGTCCTCACGTTTTTCAAAAAAATTAACGGTTTCGAGTTTTGTCGGCTCTAACTCCTCGATTTTGGATCCAATTTCCCCGCTTTTTCTCCTCAGATTTTTTTTTGTTTCCCCAAAACTTATATACATGAAATATATTCGCGTCGACAAGTGGATTCATTCTCATGAACGGTTTCGAGATTCGTCGACTCTAACTCCTCAATTTTGGATCCAGATTCACACAAACATTTGACAAAAAAAATTCAAATTTTTTGCAGGAAAGTCCTCATGTTTTTCCAAAAATTAACGGTTTCGAGTTTCGTCGGCTCTAACTCCTCGATTTTGGATCCAAATTCGCACAAACATTTCACGAATTCTGTCAATTTTTTGGAAAAATATGCGCGTCGACGAGTGGGTTCCACCCCGTGATCGGTTTCGAGTTTTGTCGGATCTAACTCCTCGATTTTTGATCCAAATTTGCACAAACATTGACGAATTTTGTCAAATTTTTTTAAATATATGCGCGTCGACGAGAGGGTTCCATCCCCGTGAACGTTTTCGAGTTTTGTCGTATCTAACTCCTCGATTTTGGATCCAAATTCGCACAAACGTTGACGAATTTTGTCAAATTTTTCGCAAAAAACTCCGCGTTTACCAAAAATTACATACATGAAATATATGCGCGTCGACAAGTAGGTTCCATCCCCGTCATCGCTTTCGAGTTTGGTCGACTCTAACTCCGTAATTTTTAGATCCAAATTCGCACAGCCATCCCTTCATAGTAGTATATATAAAAGCTGTGCAGTTCGGCGGCCTGGGAGCGCCCCGGGCACTGTTCATCGCACTGTTCATCTACAGTGTTGAACAGTGCCTGGGGACTGTAGCGATTTTTTTTTCAACATTTTTTCCCTCGCTTTTTTCCCTCAATTTTTTTTTGTTTCCCCGAAATTTACATACATGAAATATATTCGCGTCGACAAGTGGGTTCCATCCCCGTGAACGGTTTCGAGATTCGTCGACTCTGACTCCTCAATTTTGGATCCAGATTCACACAAACATTTGACAAATTTTTTCCAATTTTTTTTCAGAAAAGTCCTCACGTTTTCCAAAAAAATTAACGGTTTCGAGTTTTGTCGGCTCTAACTCCTCGATTTTGGATCCAATTTCCCCGCTTTTTCTCCTCAGATTTTTTTTTGTTTCCCCAAAACTTATATACATGAAATATATTCGCGTCGACAAGTGGATTCATTCTCATGAACGGTTTCGAGATACATTTGACAAAAAAATTCAAATTTTTTGCAGGACACTGTAGATGGCACTGTTCATCTACAGTGTTCTACAGTGCCTGGGTACTGTAGCGATTTTTTTTTTCAACATTTTTTCCCTCGCTTTTTCTCCTCAAATTTTTTTTGTTTCCCCAAAACTTACATACATGAAATATATTCGCGTCGACAAGTGGGTTCCATCCCCGTGAACGGTTTCGAGATTCGTCGACTCTGACTCCTCAATTTTGGATCCAGATTCACACAAACATTTGACAAAAAAAATTCAATTTTTTTCAGAAAAGTCCTCACGTTTTTCAAAAAAATTAACGGTTTCGAGTTTTGTCGGCTCTAACTCCTCGATTTTGGATCCAATTTCCCCGCTTTTTCTCCTCAGATTTTTTTTGTTTCCCCAAAACTTATAT
Organism: Poa pratensis; assembly: GCA_947311845.1. Lineage (NCBI taxonomy): Eukaryota > Viridiplantae > Streptophyta > Magnoliopsida > Poales > Poaceae > Poa > Poa pratensis. The sequence goes on from CAMZMU010000071.1 coordinate 21,692,248, forward strand.
ACATGAAATATATTCGCGTCGACAAGTGGATTCATTCTCATGAACGGTTTCGAGATTCGTCGACTCTAACTCCTCAATTTTGGATCCAGATTCACACAAACATTTGACAAAAAAAATTCAAATTTTTTGCAGGAAAGTCCTCATGTTTTTCCAAAAATTAACGGTTTCGAGTTTCGTCGGCTCTAACTCCTCGATTTTGGATCCAAATTCGCACAAACATTTCACGAATTCTGTCAATTTTTTGGAAAAATATGCGCGTCGACGAGTGGGTTCCACCCCGTGATCGGTTTCGAGTTTTGTCGGATCTAACTCCTCGATTTTTGATCCAAATTCGCACAAACATTGACGAATTTTGTCAAATTTTTTTAAATATATGCGCGTCGACGAGAGGGTTCCATCCCCGTGAACGTTTTCGAGTTTTGTCGTCTCTAACTCCTCGATTTTGGATCCAAATTCGCACAAACGTTGACGAATTTTGTCAAAATTTTCGCAAAAAACCCCGCGTTTACCAAAAATTACATACATGAAATATATGCGCGTCGACAAGTAGGTTCCATCCCCGTCATCGCTTTCGAGTTTGGTCGACTCTAACTCCGTAATTTTTAGATCCAAATTCGCACAACCATTCCACGAATTTTGTCAAATTTGAATTTCCTTCGACAATTATTATGTCATTATAACAAAACATTTCATACATAAAATTTCTCTTAAAAGCCGCGGCGTGAATACTAAAACCCTGACAAGTGGGTCCAGTTCACCTAAAGAATTTGCAGAAAATGAATTTTTTTTAGAAAATCAATAGTTTAAGAACTATCTACCAGAAAAATGTAAAAAATATATCAGCATAAACAGGAAAACAAATTCTAATTACTTATATCATAATACAAACATTTTTTGACATTTTTTAAATTGGACCCAACTCACTTAAATAATTTCCAGAAAATGAATAGTACTATAAAATTAATGGTTTAGAATCTACCTACTAGAAAATTATGCAAAATATATCGCAACAACCAGAAAAATAAATTCTAATTAATTGTACCATAATGCAAATATTTTTGGGCATTTCAAAATCGGTAAACATTTACAAAAAAACCAAAATGCACTTCTTCTGATTAAATGAAGCTGATTTCGAATTAAAAAAATATTATATACTTTATTTCCTCTACTTAAGTATCTTAATTAACTATTTAAGACAACATAAAAACATATCATACCATTTAAAAACCAGTTTGCATTTAAATATAACATAACAAAACTCTCTCTAAATATGCAATTTAACTAAATAAATACTCAAATTGGTTAATAATTCTACATAACCATAATATTTTTACTCTTAAAATGAAATTAAATAGAATATTTATGTCACAAAGGAAAACATATTTTACCATTTTAATCTAGCTAACATATTAGATGTAATATAACTAAAATCTCTCTAATTGTATGCTTGAATTTTAAAAAACCTTTATTAGATGGATATTTAAAGCAAATACAAATTCACTTCCTCTAATTATGGACTTAATTTAATAAATGATTAAAGCAAAATACAAACATTTCAAGATATTTCACATTTAGATATAATATAATTAATCTCTCTCCAAATATGTAGTTAAATTTAATAAATGCTCAATCTGGTGAATATTTCGATATAATCATAATGTATTTCCTCTAATTATGAATTTAAATGAACTACTTACGTCAGAATAGGAAACAAATTTTATCATTTCAATTTAGCTAACATATTAGAGGTAATATGGCTAAGTTTTCTCTAATTTCTATTTAGATTTAAAAATGCTTGATTAGTTGGATATTTGTAGGAAATACAAACTCATTTCAGCTAATTATGGACTTACTTTAATAAATACTTATACAAAATATTTCCTGCAAATTCATTTTCCTCATATTATGAGTTTAAAATTAAATTCAAAAAATGCTCAAGCAATGTACTCCCTCCGAATATTGGGTTCAATTAAAATTCCCTCCGAATATTGAGTTAAATTTAATATGTAAGATAAAACACAAGCATATCATACCAAACCGACTAGGTTAACATTTACAAATAAAATACCTAAACTCGCTCCAATTATGCGATTCAATTTACTAAATGCTTAAAGTAAACTTAAATCTCTTTAAATATGAACTTAAATTTAAATAACGCTTTATTACATGCACATTTGAGGATGATTTCAAATTGAATTTGCGCTAACTACATTATACACGTTATAACTACTGCCTTTCCTTACAATATATATACCACGATTTAAAAAAAAAAACACAAATTACCACAAATTAATCTCAGCGAGGCCGCGGCGTGACGCCGCGCAAAATTTAACTAGTACATAGCTGATAGGTCGACGTGCCAGCAAATTAACAACTCATTGTTTTAGTGTAATTGGCACTCGACCTAATACAACGTTTTTAGAGTCTTAATACCATAGCGGCGAAGTTATGCACGAGTCTAGGTGGGGGCCATTCCCCCCCCCCCCCCCCCCCCCCCCCCCCCCCCCCCCAACCCAACCATCTCGTGATTATTGTCTAGCTCCGCCTCTGGGCCTGTCATAAATAGCCAACATAATCTATTATTTATAAAAGGGAAAATCTACATACATTACAATGTTGTTTGCTATAAAGAGTGGTACAGTATAGTAACCGAGTCCATCCACCTTTAGCAACAGGTGTCAAGTTTGCGAGTTGCGCTCCAAACAAACATGTCGCTAAGAAATAAAAAAATGATTTTCTCTCTCCTCTATCTTGCATGTAGCAATATGATAAGACATGTGGATCCAAACTTATGGCTAAATTTCACCTTACACATCGTGAAGAATTTCATAGAACAAGTGAGACCCAACTTATGGTAAAACCTCACCTTATATATTACGGATGTCTTGTAAACTTGTCGATTAGCTTAGTCATTTTGTCTCATTTCTCTCTGTCCCTCTACTCTCATTTGCTCTTAATACCTAGGAGTACATGTAGAGCTTGACCGGTGGCGGAGCTTGGGCTGACCTCCTTGGGGGGGGGGGGGGGGGGGGGGGTAGGCTATGGACGTAGAATTACAAAGGTTTGGGCCAAAAATTTGGGGGAGGGGGACAAATGTGCTATTTTCTATGAGTATGTAGGCCCAAAATTCTTGGGCTGGGGGGGCTTACATACACGTAGCTCCGTCTGTGAGTTTGACTCTTAGGGCAGCCACACCTTTGGCATAGCCAATTTTGACACATTACCATCATATACTACAATACCAAATTGCTAATTTCGCTACAACGTGTTTGGTTGTCCAATTATAGAATAGGACCTACTACATGGCAAAATTAATAAAGTTACGTTCATTCTCTCTCCTCTGGTACCTCTCCACGTGTACGAGTTGACCAAAATTTTCAATTTGGCATCAGAGCGTCCTCCTGCTTCGGTTTCCTCTTTTTGTTGATTTGGAACTACCCTCGCAATGGTGAGAACTAATTTCAAAAGCCATATCTCAAATATGGAACCACATTTGGCATAACGTTGTGGCCACCCTTACATGAGAGTACACTTCCTACTTCTTTTTTTCATTGTCTCCCCTCCATAAAATGGGTACTTTCTAGTACTCCCACCGTTCCATAATGTAAGATGTTTAAGGTTTACACATGCATGTCTACATTCATACTAAAAAAATGTACACATACACTAAAAAGTGTATGGCTTAAACATTTTATATTGTGGAACGGAGGGAGTATTATATTTCGGTCCGTAATTTAAGCTTCTACCATTTTCTCCGCGGAAAAAGATTTTTGAACTGAACCACGTTGTACAAGTGTAAAGAGCATGGAAGAAAGAGTCAGTGGCGGACCTAGGATTTTTCGAGTGGGTATGCCGCACCAAAAAAAATTGGCGGCTACTAGTTAAAATCTATTAATTCTTTCAGTAAACTATGGTACAATTTACATTGTAAGATAGTATAGAAGCAAATAAACTATATGTAATAAAAAGATTAAGTTAAAAGTTGCATAAATTACCATACGAATAATTCAAGCACCATACTAATAGTTCAAAATATGCATTTAAAAACTTACAACACTAGTTATTTAACTACAGAAAATCTTCGTACATGTTATTTTTATTGAACTCTTTAATGTCAAGATGATGTATAGGAATAAGAAAAAGATCAGCTACTTTGATAATTACCACAGCGCGGATGCGGCTTGCGGGTGTTGATTATCCTGATTTCGTGGTCGTGGGCTAGCGTCAGCTGTCGGCCGGCGAGGACGAACTGGAGTTCAACCTCGCGGTGTTGCTGCGAGCGGCGTGCCGACGAAGGAGAAAGGGCAAACTAGTGTTCGACCATGCGGCCGGCGTGCCGGCATTCAGGAAACCTCGCACCGTATTGGTGTCCAGGGTCTAGAAACCGCATTGGTTTAGGATCTGTAGACCGTAGACGAAGACGGAAGACGCGTAGGTCGTGCTGGCAGTTGTAATCGATCAGGTTGTCCTATTTTCTCCCTACTAGGCCGCACTATCAGCTAAGCAGTTCTGCATGCGATGCGATCGATCAGCTCCTACTAGTGCACGAAACGGCCGGGTTCCAGGGTATGCCGCGGCATACCTAAGGATGGCAACGGGGCGGGTTCGGACGGATATACCAAAACTAGATCCAAATCTAAATCCATCGGCATCACTATTGCCCACCCACGAAAGTATCCATGGGCATGGATGTCGCCCCATATCCAAACCCACCGGATATCCGGATATCCATGGATATCCACGAGTAATGCATCGGAATATTAAATCAACAATATTTCAACCACAACGTACTTAAAATATGTAGAATCTCAAGCAAATCACACCACAAAATACATAATCTCATCTCAATCTCACAAAACATAGCCAATACTTCTTATTACAAGTTAGCAATAATTAGTAATTACGTGAATTTGGGTCATTGGGTGAGTTGGGCTTCAAGAATATTAAGAGATGGTCCTGGGAAAAAAATACATAACTCACTGGCATGTGGGTCCCACATGTCAGTCAGATATCCATTGGATATCCGTGGAGCAAAATCTTTGCCCGTGCTCAACCCATGAGTTAGCGGATATCCGCCCCATGAAATCCATGGGCAAAAACTGCCCTCCAAACCCTCACCCACCGGGTCGGATATCCATGGATACCCGGCTCCATGGATAAAATTGCCATCCTTAGGCATACCCGGCATACCCTGTGGGTCCGCCACTAGAAAGAGTAACGTAATGACATCTACAGGATTTTTTTTGTTATCGTGTACTACGTGTCCACATCCACACTGCACGTCGTCATTTTGCTGTTATGTTCGGTCGTATATCATTGTTGCTCCTTTTAGCCTCTCGGCCGGCGGTGCCATAGAAAATTATACAGTACCGAACTCACCTCACCTCATGGCCTATTCACGTCACGGTTTAGCCTCATTTGATTCAAAGGGATGGCAAAATATTTTTTAAAGATTGGTTTCTATACGAAATTTTCCTATATATATAAGTTGTTTGATTCATATCTTGTAGTGCAATTTCTATAAGAAAAAAGAATGAGATCCAAGCTCATAAAAAATTCCTTTACAACAATCAAAGGGATGGATCTCTCTTTTCATATGATTCAATTAGACATACCACTTCAATCATTAGAATTTCTGAACCCCACCCGTGCAGGAAAGTATAACAAAGCAAAAGGCGAAATTAACTCGAAGCAGCAGCAGTACTCACTTTCCGGACCGGATGCATTTGTTTGCACGATTTCGGCCCCGGAAGTACGTACTTGCGCGACACAAGTCGTGATGGTATCTCCAAAGAAGTCGTAGCAGTAGTTCATGGTGGTAGGCATTGAGCAGGACTGGGCAGTAGTTAAGTTAGTTGGATAACAAACATGCCACCATGATTTGCTCTTTCGGTGGCTAGCTCTCGTAAAGCCACTTGACTTACGCTTCAAGCAGTAGCTAGGAACCAGATCCATCCACGATCGGCCGGCAGCCTTTATTTGTGCCCCGTTGCTTTCCCAGCGTATTATCTATATCACACCGGACACCACCGGAATCAAGCCGGAAAAAGGCCCGGGCTGAGCTGAATCGCTCAACCGCCAGCATGTTTTCATTCTACTAGATTCGAACGGCGCGGCTCGCCGCGCGGCACATGTTGATACTTTAAATTTTTTGCCCGTGGTTATCACAATTTATACAGATTATTAAAAGGATAGTTTATATTCATACATATTTGATCACATGTCTATAAATTTCAAGGCATATTTTTTGCATAGTAAATATCTTAAGAAATAGGAAGATCAAACCAATGTTGATGCACACATGGGAAGTAATATAGAAATTCACACCGCATTCAATACACAACTAAATATGGATAGAAAAGATAAAGGAAACTCAAAATATCAATAAGCTAATGTGATGGTAGTTCTAGTGCAAACTGAGTCAAGGCCTAAGTCATAAACTCTTGAACAGCAAGAAAAATGTCTAGTATTAGTAAGAAAAGACCACGCTGAAGGGTGGTGGATCAAATGCTATGTGAACAGAGCAATGTGATGTATTACTTTCGAGTGGTGTTGATACAAATTTTAAGTGCGGCTCGCCTCGTGCAAGGCGGTATAATATGGCGGGAAACCATGTTCCAGCTGATCAAAGCATTAATTTCAAGATATGGTGCTAGTAACATCTGGCTCAGCTGAAGATATAATCTTCGAGCTATTTAACTTATAAAGGCTGAAGGATAGATAGGCCTCCATAGACGTTTCACCAAGCACATTTCAGTCTGCTCCTGATGCCAAGTTTCCTGAAACAAAGGCTTGCACACACATGAATTCGACGAAACATTCCTGACAAATATTATGGGTACCATTTCAAGGCAAATATTAGAAATTGCTAACAAACAAACGGCAAGGATGAATTACACTAAGAGACGGAGTGAGATTTATTCTACAACAAATATGACCAGCAGGGAAATATGCAGAGGGAGGAAACGCTAAATTAAAAAAAAACTATGACTAAAAGCTCCAAATGTCAAACAAAGTAGATTTCATAAATACCAGCATTCCAAACATTAATTAGGTGCAGAGACTCCCTCTGGTATGTCATATCCATCCTAGTAGGTTTTTGAAATTCTAGGAAACAATACAATGAAATGTGCAGCCTCCTATATCGACCAGAGAAGAAAATAATCATAATTCCCAAATGTCTTAAATTATCTTTAAGGATTACCACATGTGGTTGATTCGCCGACTGCCAAGTGCACTGACAGCACAGGGCAATATATACACCAGCCTCAAAGGACATCTAGCAGTACATCAATGAAAAAGAAGAGGTATACCTCTTAGTTCTATATTGGACCAAACATACAAAGAACAGGCGACCCAAAGGAAGAGCAGTCGAGGTACGCAAAGCTGAAACATGTAAATTTGGACCAAGAAATTATGAGAAAATCTCTACATGAACTCACTAAATGAAAAATATAGAAAATCTGCAAGCAATGGCTATAACTATACTCCACTCAAGCAAACGGCTTTCACAAAACTTTCTCTTTTAAAACCAGACATAGCGTTCTAGAAAAATCCTAGCATATGGAATTATCTAATCCAACAGTCAAGCTGCAGTGCAAAAAACAACACGACATATTGTGGTAGTGACGATCCAATAGAACATACGCATGGGTTTGAATGGTAAGATAAAAAATGGCAAGCAAGCGTGAGCATAATCAGAGAAACATCAAATAAAATAAATAAGCTCTAAAAATTCACCATGACTGTAGACACAATTAGGAGGATTTCAAGCTCATATGGTAGGGCTTTCAGAAGCACCCCTTTCAAATAATGTAAATGAAATTAAAGATCACAGGCTTTTCCCGGTAGGTTGTAGATATGAGCACAGTGAAGTGCGATGTAGTTTCTATAAACATTAGTTGGCAAATAAGCCAGCAAAGAATATGGGAAACAAAAGGAAGATAATAACAGTTCATAGCTTATTTCATTTTAACTCATTTCCCTAAAACAAAAGTGTCCATATTCAGTCCCTAACTCCATGAAATTGCAAATGCACTCATTGAGGTTGTCTAATGTTCAGTTTCATATTTCATATGTTGGCCTTGGCATATATATTAATGCCTACATGTGCCTAATGAACTTATTCACGCGGGTCTCTCTGACAATAAAAATGACAGGTAAGAAGAAGACAGGTGCTTGGAGATGTATCCTTGCATAGATGCACATAGCTGTCCTAACAGAAATGGACCAGCTATCGTATATAAGGTTAGGACAACAATATCAGGAGTAATAAGCCAATAGGTTCATTAGCATGATTAATAAAGCGTCATTAGTATAACTCACACACCCAGGAACCAAAAACCAACTATAATCACATAAAGCATAAATATGAATCCATCGGAGAGGAACAAAGAGAGAAGGATGCCAAGAAAAGACAACTGGGCTTGCAGAAGCACCACTCTCAAAGAAATTTAAACAGAGGATAACATGCTCTCAAAAGTTTATTACCTGCATCAAGTCACTGAACCTTGAGCATGGCCAATCTTCCTAGGGCTGTCAAACCTGCCACACAAAGAAAAAAATCACTATTTGTAATTAATAGTAGTACTGTATGATGAGGTAAAAGGCACTCAAACATGTACTTCCTCTGTAACTAAACGTTTTGGTAGCTAAAATTGAGCTACCAAAACGTCTTATATTAAGATACAGAGGGAGTAGTAGCCATTTGGCATAGAATCAATTTGATGTGCAGAAACTATATATAACCGATCATGTTTTAGATTAGTCATGCAGTTTGGTATGAAAAAAAAACAGTCAGATTAGTCCTGCAGTTTGGTCTGAAAGAAAAAACAGTAGGAAATCATACAATTTTGCTGGATATAATGATATATTATGTTGCACCATGTACATGGTATTTTATCCAGCATAAATTGAAGGAATTTCGAAACCACTTAAAGCTGAACTTTATAACAATTATTTTCTTGGACTGATGTATTCTCTAAAAAAGAATCGTAAGACGAATCTATATGAGAAGTGCCATCAGTATAGTGAAAATGGCTCCTCCATAACAAATGAACATAGAAAATTTGCTTCTTTCGTAAAGGAGAATATCTTAAAGAAAAAACCGTGTTTTAATCAGAAACATAATACTTAGTCACATACCCATAGTGCACACATGGTGACGTCGCACACATGTTGCTTTTCTAGAAACAAATAGTAAAACCTCAGTAAGCATGTATATGCTATGACTAACTGTGGCAGCTATGGTAAGGTCACAATGCCTCTGGGTCTACTTAGTCACATACCCATAATTTTTAGATGATGTAAGCTCTAGTCCGAAGACGCTAGAACTATAAGACAACTATTGGAAAAGAAAGTAGTAATGTTTTCGCTGCCAAAATAAACTGTAATGAGCCAGAGAAGTAATGGAAAACACAATCAAGTATCCAATCCTCCAAAGGCAAAGCACAGAAATGATATTTTTCCTTTTTAGTAACCAAATTAAATATATAATAATGAGTTTACCATATTTGCTATCCTTGGAAACATGGAAAAGAACACTTTCATACTCTTGAAAATTCTATTTTTGAGTGATGTGTAAGATTCCTCTTTTATCATAACCACATGTCTATTTTCAGTTCGGAAAATAAGGCAAAAATATATTTTAGTTGTCAAAATAAACTGTATTAAACCAGAGAAGCAACTGAAAACAGTCAGGTATCCAAACTTTTGAAGGAAAAGCACAGAAATGAGAAACAACTCTGAATTTTAGCGAACAACCTAAACATTTAATACCAAGTTTACCACATCTGCTATCTTTCAAAATAGGCAAGAAAACAGCTAGATACTCTTAACTACCTGCTTTCGAAACAGGATAAGGCATACCACAGTGCATGCCTCATAAATTAATTATAATGATCAATTGTTTTGTGAAACCTCCTCTCTTCACGAGCACCTTTTTTATGTTTAATTTGGAAGAGAAAGAAGTATTCTGGAGTAAAAGATCTAAGAACACACTGCACAAATGTGAGCATAAATTGAAGAAATAAGCAAAATACATGCGTGCACAACGAAATACGCATACTCTAGCTCTAGATTTGCAGGAGTTCAATTTGTCAGTATGCCCAAAGAGACATAATTTTTTTAGCAAGACAGGATAACAATCTAGCTGCTTCAAACTGAATTGTGCTCAATTATTTTGTTGACAGATCCCTCTTCTTCTCTTGAAGCAACACCAGGCATTTAATAATCTTGAAATGGCCCGACGAACCAACATGCTAAGCAGGAAAATATTTCTCGAGGAAAAAAAATTATATTTACAAAGACAGATGATGGGCATGGCAAGAGAACCTGCGGGCTACCGATCTGAAGCGATAAACAAAGACAGACGTAGATCGAGAAAGTATGCAAATCTAATTATGAGGCACAAACTGGTGGTGGCTATCGTCGACCACAAGTAATCTTCAACGGAAGGAGAATAATCAGAGGAAAACAACGAACTGAAAAGAAAACTCAAATACAGCGCAAATCTATGAGGAATCCAGGAAAGGAAGTGAGACAGAGATAATTTGGGAGGGGATAACGATACCAGTGTCAACGAATAAGGGCGGATATCGTACAAAGATTGCACCCTGAGACATCAAAGAGAAGTTTCTGAAATAGAAGCTGGAAGATGCCTGCACCAGGGAAATGTTCTATGTAAATAGTAGAGCACAAAAAGAAGCAAGGCTGTGAAACTCGTTGGTGCCAAAAAATATAAGCACCAGGAGAAAAACGAAGAGGTCCAACACGCTAGATCCATTGAATCAAACCAAAATCTATACAACTGAAGGCATCACATATATTACTCTAACTCCATAAGTTAAACAATATATAATATGCACTCCACCCTTGTCATAAAGCCTGAAAATGCGTAATTGTCAGGTGTGCACTCCTTAAGCTATGTTGTAGGAAACCAAAAGGACGGAACTTGCCCGCTTCATGTCAATCTGAGATGATGCTCATGTTCTATACATAAACCATGTTGGCAATATTTTAGGACATTTTCTGGCTCTAGGGGTGATCAGTTGAGATATGTAATCAATAGAAACTTGCCGAAGAATAACACATTACAATTATCAAAATGACAGTTTTACTGGTCCCATTCAAGCTATGAAACAGAGAAGGGCTTGAAAGGAAAGAGAGAATGCTTAAGAAAACTTACGATTTGAAACAGAAATTGGTTTCCTTCAGTGCACATCACGAGAAACTGGTTCCTTATATGCCAAGGTCAGACGACAAACATTTTGAACATAAGGAACTCCCGCTGTATTCTCCAGAGAGTTGTCTGTGGAATAATGGTCTGTGGAATAATGGAGAATTATTTATTTGGACCACATCTAATCAACTTGTAAAGAGGAAATAAAACATAGTTATGCAGGAAATGGGCACGGCTTATTCAATATCAACAACTATAATGACTACATTCACATATGAGCGAATGGAACATCAACACATAACAACTTCAAGTATAGAAATGCACTGTTCCTTATAAGTTGTACAGTACAAACACCGGCACATAGCATCTCTAGACATAAAATTAAACACTTCTCTCACAAACTATTAATGGTTGGCTGTCTGATATTGAAATGAGGTATAAGCTATTTACTTATACCACATGATAAAGCCCCACGCATCTCTATACTGACCTACAAATCATAGAAGTGAAAAAGATAACTAAATTTAGTTTAAATCTCAAGATCGGATTCAGATCACTTCAGGTAAGAAAAATATGTTTTTAACTTACAATTACATAGAATTCTGATGTACTGACCACATTATTTTGGACCAGGCTTTAATTTTATCATGAATGGCAGGAAATCACATAGTAATATTAGTGTAAGCACATATCAGATCAATTTAATTATTGAGACAAAAACTCTAGGCACAACAGAAAGTCCATGATACATGGAAGAGAAAAATGAAACCAATTATATCTCAAGAACTTCCTATTAGTGTAACATTCCTATGCAAGTAAACTAACTACCTAAAACTGAATGTGCTTGCCTCATACTCAGAAGATGATCAAAGCATGAGGTTCAGGTCCAGAGCTGTGAGAAGACACGCGAGACGCCCTCCTTGAAGCTGCATTTCCACCGTTATGCCAATGAAATGAGACGCAAAATATCCAATGTCACAAAGTCTTTTTAGTACCTGACAATAACTAAAATGCATAAAATAAATGGAATGTGTGAGGATATAGCTGCCAAGTAATTATACATTTTGTGAATTGAGATTCATTTGACATAACTACATGTACCAAATATAAATGGGTACTTCTTCATAAGTTGTGAAGTTAACTCTCACAGTAAGAAATTTACAATGATAATACCTCGTTGCAGAAAATCGCTACAAATTATCAGCGCAAACAACTAATGTGAGAACAGCTTCTAAGCGGGTACAAAAGAATGATCGCGACATTCATCTGTTTAGATTCAGCATGCTCATCACGAAATACTCAGACTAAATATAAACTTGTAGTAGCATTTATCACAAGAACTGCAACTGCAAGCCAATCTAGCTATACTTGCTGAATCACAATAATAGTTATCGGAGTAATAATCTGCAGCAAATTTGTAGTACCTTGTTCACTCTAGCGTGGAAAAATAAGCACCTTTATTCCCATGATCTACAGCCCATGCGCTCTAATGCTTGTTACAGACTGTCTTGGTCCTCCTAGCTAGAAGATCTTTATAAAGCTCAATACTGAAAAAGAAATCCACTCGGTGGTTAGATAAAAATTCAGTTGTATAGGATCATCCGGGGATCACAAATAAATTGTATAGGATCAACTTATACCAAATTGTTTGCTCAAATGTATCATGATGATCTAGCTGACACAAATGATGGTCAGGAAATACCTTGTGCAGCGAATCAGCGAACAAACGGTTCACCTTGGTTCGATGTCGTCGTCCTTCACTACAGCAGCGACGCTTTGTACTCTTCCTGTGATAAGATAAATGTTATATTACATATGAATGATCAACATATGCCAAATATCATAATGGAGAGCAATGGTAGCCGTCATATCATTTTAGACAATTAAAACAGAAGATTCAATACAGGTCAATAGAATTGGTAGCCACTTGGGAGAAAACAGAAATGCCTTATGGAATCCAACATCATCACAGCTTGGTGCAATAAATAAGTTCATCAATTCGACGATCGGATGGACGTAATGTTAGTCAACTCGCAATATTTATTAAAGATGTATCATGATCGCCTAGGAGTTACAATCAACGTCAATGGTGAGGAGTGTTTTTATCCCCTTGATATGGCCTAAATTATGTTTAACAGGAAGATCATGGTTTTTATTTGACCCAAATAACTTACACGTAGCTTCATTTGGATTATTAATAATAGGAAGCTCATGTTTTTTATGTGACCCAAATTCATTTGGATGTTTAACGGATACAATGGCTCTAGACATAAATGGAAGAAGTGCATATATAATTCTTAACCTTTTCCTTTGAAGATGAATCCATTAAAAACTGCACTGCAATTCAAGGCTCATGCTAGTAGTAAAAAGAAAGTACCTAGATGAACTGCAGCTAGAGGCGATGGTCCCATAGGGCTTCTAGTGAAAACACATGACATATACGGAGGAGGACACAGAGAAAGGATGTGAATCAATTTCTGCATTCAGGCCACGGTTAGCTACTAACTCCAAGTATCTGTAAAAAAAGGAAAGGGGTTATGATACACAATTATGACCAAATATATATTGGAAAGGAGAATAAGGATAAATGACAAATTAAATTCAATTGTTAAACCTGTAAACAAACTATATCAAATAGGAAGGAGGAGGCCATCACCAGGAGTGGTCTGATCAGCATCTACATACATGAACAAACGATGTCATTAGCAAGGGAAAAAAGGAAATGCAATCAACTAATGAAACATCAGACAAAAGCGATGGAGCAGTCACTAATAAGAGGGCATGGATCCAGTGGCCAATGGAGTGAACATAGCACAACCCCAACCGCAGACAGAACCGGTAAATTGCAGGACATGTCAATATAAGACTTCAAGTTGAATTTTCCAGGCATTGTAGTTACAAAACCAAACGTTTAAATTATTTACATCTGCAGTATTTCTACAAACATGGAGGAAAGCATCATCATAACCACATCTAGCGCGGCTGCACAGAGGAGGATTAATGCGTAATATTGTATAGGCGGATAGAAAATTCTATTTTTAAGTGATGTGTAGGTTTCCTCTTTTATCATAACCACATTTATATTTTCAGTTCAGAAAATAAGGCAAAAAATTTAGTTTAGGTGCCAAAATAAACTTTACAAAACCTGAGAAGCAACTGAAAACTTTTGAAGGAGCATCACAGAAATGAGAAACAACTCTGATAATTTAGCCACCAACCAAAACATTTAATAGCAAGTTTACCACCTCCTCTATTTTTCAGAACAGGCAAGAAAACAGCTAGATACTTTTAAACAGCCTACTTCCGAAATGGGATAAGGCATACTATAGTGCATGCCTCTTAAATTAATAGTTGGCTTCGACTGCCCATTGGTAATAGCTTTACCAACCAATGAATAGAATAACGTCAGGAAAGCTACAAAGTCATCTATAAACATACGACATGGCAAGATGTTTGGTATGTCTGGATGCTCTAGTCGGTGACCTGTACATTCTTCTCATGATCTCATCTGACTTCAGCTGCAAACACGCAAATGTTTTGTAAACAACAGAGCAAAACAGAGCTGCAAATAACATGTGCCCCGCTCCAAATGAGAACAAAATAATTTTTCATTTTAACAACAATAATTGTTGCAGCATTAGGAAAAATAAAAGGAGCAGAGTGTGGATAACAATATTAGAGTGACAAAACAATGAGCAAGATGCAGAATTCGCACACACATATCCAGTAGCATCCATACATCTTATATTCCCACCACAGAACACATCAATTTCTTAACTTAGGCATATGTTTACTCAATTCACTGCTCTGACCAGAAAATCTGGTTGAGGGGACAAATACCTGATGTTCAGTCAGCAAATCTGTGCAACGGAAACACCTTCATTTGCTTCTCACTTGTTGATGGATCCCTCATAGCACAGCCACACAAGCACAGCTGCTAGTTAACCACCCAAAAGCACCGGATCTACACCAAGAAAAAATGGAATGGTGTTTCCTTCGTTGTGGATATTGAGGGAGAAATCAAATGAACTGGGGGGAAGAAAAGAAGGTGTACCTATGAAAGAACGGCCTGTGAGGCATGGCGACCAATGACCTAAAGTCTGCCTCCTGGTCAGCACCCTTGTAGCCAGATCTCGCCCATGTCTTGCCGGTTCTGGCAAAAGAAGAGCAGCCGAGAAGACATGTTCTTCACCCGCTCAGATCTGGTCGCTGGAGGGGAGCCCTACTTCCTCTTCCTGAGATGAATGGGGCTAGGGGTGGAGCAGGAGGGCACATATCGCAACACGGTGTGCGGGCTGTCTATCGAGGTCCACTGAAAAAAAAACAAATAAACGGAACACAAATCAGTGTCAATACTCTGCAACCACCACCCATCCCATATCGCTTAGCATCCTCAAAGATATAAAATAACAGAATAGGAAAAGAGAAGACATGGGAAGAACCTCACCTGCGTCCTCCACACCGATGCAAGCCATCCCCTGGCTGCGAGTAGATAGGAGGCGGAGGTGGCCAGGGGGCAAGCGGATGGGCTGCTGGCCGTCATCCTCCCCGAAGCGCTGGTGAAAGGCGAGCTCCTCGCATACGCCGCCGCCGCGCCGTGGCCGCCGGCTGAGAGAGAGGAGATGAGAAGGGCGGCGAGTGATACATCTCAAACGTATCTATAATTTTTGATGTTCCATGCTTGTTTTATATCAATTGCCACATGTTTTATATGCACTTTATATCATATTATGATATTTATTGGACTAACCTACTAATAGTTGGCAAAGTGCACAATGTTCTTGTTTTACACTTTAATGTGTAGGAATTATCAAAATTGGGCAAAGGAAACCTTACAACAACAACAACAAAGCCTTTTTCCCAAACAAGTTGGGGTAGGCCGGCAAAGGAAACCTTGTTGGAGTCAAATTGGGACTTTCCTGAAATCTGTCTGAGAACTTTTTACGGAGATTGTCAGTTTGACCCTCAAAGATGGCGTCCAATGGAAATCAAATTCAAGAGAAAGTTGTCACAATTTTCCATACGAAGATTTTAAACCCGAGATCAGCCCAATCGGAGTTCGTACGCGGCCTGTAGGCCCGTTTTGGTGGAACCCTAAAAGGGGGTGACGGAAATCCGAGAGTCCATATAAAGAAGGAAACCCTAGGTCGTGAAAGCCACCAAAAGCCACGAATTTTCCTCCTCTTGGCAGCCGCCAAGGAGGGGGAGGAGCTCCTCCATTGCTGCACCATCACCAAGGAAGAAGAAGGGGGGCCAAGGGCCGCCGCTCGCCGCCGCCGCGCCGTGGCTGCTGCGGGCCGCCGCCTCCACTCCGGGCTGCACCTCTTCATCAACCTCTCCATCAAGTGTGCTCACCATGACCATGTGTGAGTAGTTTTCACCGAGGCTGAGGGCTCTACCGGTAGCTATGTGGTTCATCTCTCTCTCCCATGGTGTGATCTTTATGTGATCATGAGCTTTGTAATCTAGTTGGATCCATGGATGTTACTCTTCGTTATCTTATGAATTATGCTACTTGAGTGGTTTTATTAATGTAAACTCCGGAGTCACCTTTGTCCCATGGTGCGAAGTTGACAGTGTGCGTACCGTGTGTGACTCTTAGGCTAAAGATTACATGAATACTTATCATGAGTTATTATTTGTGTTGGATGTCTCTATGAAATTGTGGTGTTTGTCTAGTACTATTTTGGGGCGCTCTTAGTGACATTGGGGTTCCCTAGATGTGGAATGCAACTTTAAGGTGTGCTTTTATAGCCCTACGCAGTGGATTGGTGTTCGTTATCCAACAAGGGAATAGCTCAGAGTAGCATAGTGAAGAGGAAATATCTATGTATTTAATTATATTATTATTGTTGAGAGTGTCCACTAGTGAAAGTATGATCCCTAGGCCTTATTTCCAAGCATTGAAACACCGTTTGCTCTCATTTTGTCTCATGTTTGCTTGCTGCCATTTTTATTTCAGATTGCAATTACCACTTATAATCATCCATATTACTTGCATTTCACTATCTCTTCGCCGAACTAGTGCACCTATACATCTGACAAGTGTATTAGGTGTGTTGGGGACACAAGAGACTTCTTGTATCTTAATTGCAGGTTGCTTGAGAGGGATATCTTTGACCTCTACCTCCCTGAGTTCGATAAACCTTGGGTGATTCACTTAAGGGAAACTTGCTGCTGTTCTACAAACCTCTGCACTTGGAGGCCCAACACTGTCTACAAGAATAGAAGCGTGCGTAGACATCAAGCTATTTTCTGGCGCCGTTGCCGGGGAGGTAAGGTAAAAGGTACTCACATCCTCCAGCTACTTAGCTATTTTCTAGCACTGTTGCTGACGTGTGAGTGCTTGAAGGTATTTCCTTTAGATTCTGCAGTTATATCTTTTTGTTTCTTGTTTTTATTTCACTAGTTAGGCTTAATGGAAAACAACAAAAAAATTAGAGATCTTTATGAATTTATATTGAATTAGGACATGATGTTTTGAAGAGAAAATTAAAAAATCTATGGAATTACTTGCATAATGTGATAGCAATGTTATTAGCATGAATTCTTTGAACACCATTATTGCTAATGCTATGGAAAAGTCTAAGCTTGGGGAAGCTGGTTTTGATGAATATGGTATTTTTAGTCCCCCAAGTTTTGAGGAGAAAAATTTCTTTGATGATACTTTGCCTCCAATTTATGATGATTATAATCATTGTGATGTTTTCAGTCCACCTACTATTGAGGATATAGTTTATGTTGATTATGATATGCCTCCTATTTATGATGATTACAATGATGGATGTGATAGTTTTACTCCCACTATTACTAATGAAACTGTTTTTACTTATGTGGAGAGTATTGATACTTTTATGCATATGGATCATGGTAAGAATGTTTCATGTGATGGTTATATTGTGGATTTTATCAATGATGCTACTGAAAGTTTTTATGAGAGAGGGAGACATGACTTCATATACCACAATAATATTAAGTCTCCTCTCTTTTTGTTGAAAATTTTGAAGTTGCACTTGCTTTGCCTTCCTATGCTAGTCACTTTGTGCTTTATTGATTTATTTTCTTACAAGATCCCAATGCATAGGAAGTGGGTTAGACTTAAATGTGTTTCACATTTTTCTCTTGATGCTCTCTTTTGCATTTCAATTCTTGTTCCTATGTGAGCATCATTAAAACTATCATGGCTGTCCAGAAAACAGATTCCTAAGCTTCACTGCGAAAAATGTTAAAAATCACAGAAAAGGAATTTTGACCTGAAATTTTACGACAGCAATCTTCAGTTATTAATACACATTTCATTAGTTCAAAATTTTCTGATTTGAGCAACGTAAGTGCCTCTGAAAATTCACTCTTTACGGGCTGTCCAGTTTTTGACAGATTCTGTCTTTATTTTGCATTACTCTCATTACTTGTGTTTTGTGTAGTTCTATTGATCAAAGGCAATGCACAACCATAGTAACAGTAGCTAATGTTTAGAATCAACTCATGATATGTCTTTGCTGTACCTATGAGGATTTAATTTATGGAGACACTAACCCCTCTAATCAAGTTTTATGTTGAGTTTTGTGTAAAGAGAATTTTTCAAGTGGAAGAGTTGAGGGTGATGAACAAAGATCAAGAGGGACAACCACTCAAGCTTGGGGATGTTACCCCTAGACTCACCCAACATATATCAAATAAGTACAAGAATTCAAGCTTGGGGATGCCAAGCCACCTCACTCCAACCATCTTGATAACAAGTAAGTAAGCCTAGCTATATGGCTATAAAGAAAGCGCTTTACGGGAGGCAACCCGGTTGTTTTTATTTGTGTCCTCTTGCTGTAACAAGAGACTTAGTTTTTAGTTTAGTTTCTAGAATTTTTAATAAAGTGCCAAGTTTTACTCATTTTGGTTTGAAAAAGTTGCTTATAGCGTTCGGAGATTTTATTCCTGCACGAATCTGTGCACGGTATGATTTTTAATTCTATTCTGTAACTCCGAATGAGCTCATATTTGAACTGTAGTGCAACTTTTCATCCTCTGTATGCATGAATTTTTCGGAATTTTTCGACAAAGTTAAGTAGGGTAGAAAAATACGTTTTGCTGCTGCTGTTTTTCTGGACAGATTCTGTCCCATTTTGTTTGATGCATGCTTAGAACTTTTAACTTGAATCTTTTTGATCCAATTGAGTTTATGAGTAGGCATACAACATTATACACTTTCTGGACATTCATATGAATTTTTGTCTAAGGATTATATGCAGCAAGAAATCTATTTGTTTATCACTACTAATGCACCCCACAGAAAAGAAATGGGAGAAACGGTGTTTTGAAGTTTTTTCACAGGGATTAGAGGAGATGCACCAAGAGCTATCCAAGGATGGTGAAGACCATAAGCTTGGGGATGTGAAGACAACCCCACTGGACCTACACACTCTCGGTTTGCACACGTCTAACTTCTGTTTTTCGATCGAAACACTTTATCGCATAAACTTGGAGCGTCTTTTTGTTTGTTTTGGTTTGATTTTTATTTTGTGAGACCACCACACTATCATTTATATATGAGAGAGCTACTGGAAATTTGGGTTGAATTATGTTGGATGCTATTATTAGATTGGGAAAAGGGATGTTGGAGTTGATTTTAAAAGATACATATAGTTGCATGATTCATGAGCTTGTTAATGAGTAATAATTTGCAAGTATTTTATCAAGAGCTATCTTTTATTCATGTTTTGATGCTGAATGTTATTTACTTTGTTTAACATGGATTAGTTAGTTCTATGGACACTCATGCATGCATTTAGATGGTCAACTTTCTCCCTCTTGCTAGCCCAAAAATTCCAACAAGCAAAAACTTGTTTCCAACACCTTCAACCAAAGTTTTTCCAGTGAGTCCACCATATCTACCTATTAGCTTTATGCTATTCCGAGTATGTTTATCATGATATTTGTGTTATCTATACCTCTGAATGAAAATGCTTATGTTGTTGATTGTTATGGGAAAAGTTGGTTATAGAGCTCTCTCGAACTTGATGCACACTTTACTTTCATTGCATAAATAAAACATGACCCATTGTGATTAAAATTATGATGTTGTGGGCTTGACAAATGTCTTTGGTTGAGAGTTAGCTCATATGTGCTGTCACATGGCAAGCTTTCAACATGCACTTCATTTCATTTAGTTGATATCATGTACTTTTGTTTATGGATGCTTACCATGGGTGAAATAAATGTGGAAATGAAGTGAGTTTAAATGAGTTTGTATAAATGGTTAGAGAGACGCCTGGGCCGCTAATCTAAGCCATGCATCATTCATGGTGGAAATTTACTTACATGCTATGGTGAACCTTCTGTGATACACCTTACAATAAAAAGCTATCTAATGGTAAATAAAAAGGGTGTTGAGATTGTTCATTGTGTTTGTTTGTCTTGTCATTTTGATATGGGCTTGTTCCATATCCTGGGACAAGAGGTACCCCAGTTGACGCTCTTAATGATACTATTATTACTTACAATGATATTTAACTTGAACTTGCTTTGTTTCCCAAGATGAGTAACACATGGAGTAGGTACTTGTATTCAAGGGGCATGAGACTTTCAACCTGTACTTTGTCAAGCACACTACTCGTATTTGCTTTCACTTTAAACTTAATCATTCAAGATGCTATGATAGGGGAATGAGAGCTTGACACCAAGGATTACCATATTACAATCATTAACTTAAGTAGAAAGTTCAGAAGTTAGATGAAACTTATTCATGCTTTACCTCTACTCATATATATCTTTCCAAAGTGTCCACCTTTTATATTCAGATTTTCATCAATACTCTATGGCCATTATAGGATGTTCTTTCTTTTCATTATGCATACATGTGGTCCATAGTACTTTCTTTATGTTACACTTTGTGAATTATCATTGAACATCCTTGCATTGAATATTTGATATCACTTCATAATCTATCTTGTACATTGCTACTCCTTTGAAGAATGAATCATTTGACTCTATGTAGCAATAACTTCATCACTTCATTCATAACATGTGCCTTACAATATTATATGATCAAGTTTATGATGGTAGCATGTCACTCAAAATTATTTTGTTTTATCGTTTACCTACTCGAGGACGAGTAGAACTAAGCTTGGGGATGCTTGATACGTCTCAAACGTATCTATAATTTTTGATGTTCCATGCTTGTTTTATATCAATTGCACATGTTTTATATGCACTTTATATCATATTATGATATTTATTGGACTAACCTACTAATAGTTGGCAAAGTGCACAATGTTCTTGTTTTACACTTTAATGTGTAGGAATTATCAAAATTGGGCAAAGGAAACCTTGTTGGAGTCAAATTGGGACTTTCCTGAAATCTGTCTGAGAACTTTTTACGGAGATTGTCAGTTTGACCCTCGAAGATGGCGTCCAATGGAAATCAAATTAAAGAGAAAGTTGTCACAATTTTCCATACGAAGATTTTAAGCCCGAGATCAGCCCAATCGGAGTTCGGACGCGGCCTGTAGGCCCGTTTTGGTGGAACCCTAAAAGGGGTGACGGAAATCCGAGAGTCCATATAAAGAAGGAAACCCTAGGTCGTGAAAGCCACCAAAAGCCACGAATTTTCCTCCTCTTGGCAGCCGCCAAGGAGGGGGAGGAGCTCCTCCATTGCTGCACCATCACCAAGGAAGAAGAAGGGGGGCCAAGGGCCGCCGCCCCGAGGGCCGCCGCCGCGCCGTGGCTGCTGCGGGCCGCCGCCTCCACTCCGGGCTGCACCTCTTCATCAACCTCTCCATCAAGTGTGCTCACCATGACCATGTGTGAGTAGTTTTCACCGAGGCTGAGGGCTCTACCGGTAGCTATGTGGTTCATCTCTCTCTCCCATGGTGTGATCTTTATGTGATCATGAGCTTTGTAATCTAGTTGGATCCATGGATGTTACTCTTCGTTATCTTATGAATTATGCTACTTGAGTGGTTTTATTAATGTAAACTCCGGAGTCACCTTTGTCCCATGGTGCGAAGTTGACAGTGTGTGTACCGTGTGTGACTCTTAGGCTAAAGATTACATGAATACTTATCATGAGTTATTATTTGTGTTGGATGTCTCTATGAAATTGTGGTGTTTGTCTAGTACTATTTTGGGGCGCTCTTAGTGACATTGGGGTTCCCTAGATGTGGAATGCAACTTTAAGGTGTGCTTTTATAGCCCTACGCAGTGGATTGGTGTTCGTTATCCAACAAGGGAATAGCTCAGAGTAGCATAGTGAAGAGGAAATATCTATGTATTTAATTATATTATTATTGTTGAGAGTGTCCACTAGTGAAAGTATGATCCCTAGGCCTTATTTCCAAGCATTGAAACACCGTTTGCTCTCATTTTGTCTCATGTTTGCTTGCTGCCATTTTTATTTCAGATTGCAATTACCACTTATAATCATCCATATTACTTGCATTTCACTATCTCTTCGCCGAACTAGTGCACCTATACATCTGACAAGTGTATTAGGTGTGTTGGGGACACAAGAGACTTCTTGTATCTTAATTGCAGGGTTGCTTGAGAGGGATATCTTTGACCTCTACCTCCCTGAGTTCGATAAACCTTGGGTGATTCACTTAAGGGAAACTTGTTGCTGTTCTACAAACCTCTGCACTTGGAGGCCCAACACTGTCTACAAGAATAGAAGCGTGCGTAGACATCAGCGAGCAGGGAGGGGAGGGCAAGGGCGGAGGTGACCACCGGCTGGGAGAAGGGCGTTGGTGGTGCGCCGGCGGCGGCGGCCATGGGAGAAGGGGATTGGAGGAGGAGAGGAGTGAGGGATTGGGCGAGGAGAGACACGAGCGGGGATTGGGCTGGCGGCTAGGAGGAGGCATGGGGCTGAGGGCGAATGAGGCAGCGGCTAGGGTTACGCGCGGTAAGAAACGACGGTCAAGATCAGAGGTAATTCCTTATCTACGGTCAATATACTCTAAGCTCTGAGAAGCCTCCTACCCCCCCCCCTCGCATGATTATACTCTTTAGATTTTTGGAACCTAACAACATTTCCAACCATGACCCTCAAACCTCTCCCAAACGTCCGGGCGGACAGCCCGCACACGTTTTGGGCCGAAAACCATCACCCAACCGCCCACCCATAGTCAGCCCAAACGTCCGGTCAGTCCGGCAAACCCCAAAGCCAGCCCATATGTGGGGAGGGTTTGGGGCCGCTCGGACGCCT
Source organism: Poa pratensis (assembly GCA_947311845.1). Classification (NCBI taxonomy): domain Eukaryota; kingdom Viridiplantae; phylum Streptophyta; class Magnoliopsida; order Poales; family Poaceae; genus Poa; species Poa pratensis. The sequence continues at coordinate 21,715,620 of CAMZMU010000071.1, forward strand.
CCGCCACGTCAGACCTGGCAACGCGGGCCTACCCAATTTTCCCCTAAATCAGACGGAAACCCTTGCTTCTTCCTCTTCTTCCTCCGCTCTGTCCAGTTTGGCCGCACCACTCTGCTCCGCCGCCGTCCCCTTCGAGTAACTGCCGCCGCCCCAAAGCTACAGCGTCCGCAGCCAAGTCCTCCGCGGTCGTCGGAACCCGTCGCCGGAGGAACCTCACCTAGACGCTCCGCTCCCGGTACGTTTTGCATCGCCCGACATCCACCTTGCTCTCAAAGTGTTTGTGTAAATGCCGGAGCCGGATTTTGATTAAGTGTTCATGTATGTAGCCATGGATTCTTCGTCTGACGAGGAGTACAATTACTCGGCCATGGATGAGATGGTTTACAATGAGTTCATCGACGGGTCCAGTGATGATGACATGTTTGAGGACGGAGACGAGGAGGCCGCCATGTCGATGATGAGCATTCAAGAGGAATTGGAGAAGAAGGAGGAGCATGTTCTCAACTTCCGGGATCGATTAAGGGGCGGATCACCGTGGCCCGTGACAGGCTCAAAGGCGCTCGAGATCTCTATGACGATTATTTCAACCGTCTGAAGCTGGTCTTTCATGAGGGGTTTTTCCGACGTCGGTTCCGGATGAGCTCAAGACTATACGCGCGCATAGAGGAGGAAGTAACTAAGTATGATGATTACTTCAAGTTGAAGTATGATTGTTTCGGAAAACTATCCTTCTCTCCTATGCAGAAATGCATCGCTGCTTTAAGAATGCTTGCCTATGGAAAAGCCGCGGATGCCATAGACGAGTATGTCTAGATGGGAGAGAATACATGCATCGAGACTATGGAGAGATTTGCATACGCCGTGGTGAAGGTGTTTGGAAAGGAATATCTGAGAGAACCAAATGTCAAGGACACCGAAAGGCTATTGGCCCTAAGAGAAGCAAGAGGATTTTCTGGTATGCTAGGTTCAGTTGATTGCATGCATTGGCAATGGAAAAACTGTCCAACAGGGTTGTGTGGGCAGTACCAAGGTCACAGCAAAGAGGCCACAATTGTACTTGAAGCTGTGGCATCTCAAGACTTGTGAATTTGGCGTGCTTTTTTTGGCATGCCCGGTTCTCACAACGACATCAATGTGCTTCAGCGCTCTCCCCTGTTCAAGAGGCTCTGTGATGGGATGCTCCACCATGCAACTTCACCGTCAACGGACATGACTACACCATAGGATACTATCTTGCACATGGTATCTATCCTCAGTGGGCGGCATTTGTGAAGACTATCAGCAATCCAACTGGTCCCAAAAAATGTGGATTTGTAGCTGCACAGGAGGCTGTTAGGAAAGATGTCGAGAGGGCATTTGCTGTGTGATACCCAATGATGCTATTATGACGGACGCCAGAAAACAGTCTTGATGGCGTGGAGTTACCTGCGTCAAAAGAATATGGGTTAGGTTGAGACTCCAAGTGCAGAGTGTGTAGTAAGTGGAAGACGTGTTTTCCCCACGAGGGTGACTCGAGGGTTTAATATCGAACTCTCGGGGAATCAGTAGTGAAGATTTATCTTTCCTATCCTTCTTTTGGTTACCTACAAAACAAAGTAAATGTTTTGGTCCTCAACCTCACCTAGTAGTTGTCAGGCACAAGGTGTGAGAATGATATCAAGATAATATGCAATGCAAACAAGAAATAAACATGCAATGGTGGTAAATAAATATGCAAGGATGGTGGTAGCAATGATAAATGATTTTTTTGGGTTTTATATGATGAATGCAAGATGTAAAAGTGTTTTTGTATTTTTGGATTTTTAAATGGCAGAAAATGGAAAAGTGGTAAAAGTGGTTGGAAAAGTGTTTCTTATGATTAAAAATGGACCGGGGTTCATGGTTTCACAAATGCACCCTCTCTTTAATAAAGTGGTAGACAATGGAACACTAGAGTTGACATATGAGATTGCAACACAACAGTTTAATGACAAGTTATAATTATATGGGCATCACGTCCTAACATAGAAACCTTTTGGTTATGAGTCTCTCTTATACTCCACCAAGATGCGAACTAAATCATAACACCTCAGTAATTAAGATAACTCAGAGTATAGCAATAAGTATCATGACATGAAGTTAAAATAAGAACATGCTAGATCTAGTCATGGAGGAAGTGGCAATGGTCACACCCAAATCTCCGGTAGCATGGTATTTCTTTTTATCCCTAGTGAGGTAACAAAGTAAGGTAAAACACCCAAGTGGATCGCAGAACTTTCTCTCACGTTCACTGCACTAGCCACCCCCCGTTACTCCAACTAATGCACACGTTTCCCCTCACACGCTCTCATAAACATGCTTGATCATAACAAGTAAATAAGAACGGGATACATAATATGCATCTACTTTCATAACTGAAACAAAACCATTGCAATCTCAAACATATATTAACTCATAAAAAGATCCACCACAAAGGTATTACATAGATGACCGTAATCATGTTCAGCAGCTCATACGGTACTAATTAGTGAAGCTCGAGAGAGAGAGATACATAAGTTACTTCCACAAACCCATAGTCCAGAGGTGGACTACTCCTTCTTCATCATGGAGACGGTGGAGAAGTCGTTGGAGAAGATGGAGACCACGCCGGCAGCGCCCCGCCGGAGTTTTCCCCCTCCAATCTGCAGCTCCAGGTCTCTGTTTCGGTGTTTCTGCGACGCTCCTTCCAGAGAACGTCGGGGGACTATTTTATAGGCATTTTTAGGTCAAAACGGAGTCGGTGGAGGAAAGATCGACGGCAGCGGAGCTCCGAGGCCCAAAAGGAGGGGCCCCACGCGACCAGGTACAGGGGCCACGTGGGCCCACCTATCTTGGCCCTCGGGCTTCCTCTTGTTTGCTTCCTTCGCTCCCACGCTTTGTTCCTTCCAAAAAATGATGCTCGTAAATTTCCAGGTCATTTGGACGTCGTTTGGGTCCCTGAAACATTAAAATATAGAAATAGGGTTTTCTGCCTGCGCAGGGTTAATTCCATAAAAAATAGGAAACATATCAAATATTCCCAAAATCATTATAAAATAGTGATATAACCCTTATATGATGCAAATATGACTGGAATATAAGTAAAAATAATGCAAAGTTCATGTATGCATTTTACATGCATCACTGTGCTGCAAGCTCGTTGGGGTATAGTCCGTGGAGCCGCAATGATGTGGGATTCAGAGGTACTATGGCAGGTCATGACTTGATGTGTAATTTTGCACAACATGATTTTGAGAAGCCTGGAGAAGCCTGGAGAACATGTCCACCTACCTGAACAAGAAGCGGAGTATGTCATGCACTTCCTTGAGATGCATCGACAACTTTGAGATGAAAAAGTGCACACCCAACTACTTAATGATCTGGTGGAGCATATGTATGTCTTCATGGGAAATCAGTGAATTTTAATTTGCATTGATTTGTGTTCGAATAATGTGAACTCTTATGTCCGGCTACTTTTATTTGTTTAGATACAATTATTTGTTGTAATAAGGTGATTTGAACTATTTATTTAGACTCCAAACTGGTTCTACGATGGACGTGCATGGCTTGCATTTTTTGGGTGTCAAGATTTGAACATTGTGGTTGTAGAGCACCACTTTTGGGGCCTGTCCGGTCACTGTCCGCGGACACGCCCGGACGTGTCCGCGGACAGTTTGGGGGCCGAATTTGGGGGCTCCGGTTGGAGATGCTCTAAGGCACCATATGATTACATTGTACACCAAGGAATATAGCACCAGTTGCGGCCGACCATGATTGCATGGAAGTGGTTAATACAATGATCAGTGGAGGCCTCGGCCATGGAATATGTGCGGCAATTTTTGATGATTTTCATCATTTATCACGTGAGTTTGTAATGGTAGAGTTTTAACATGTTCCGAGAGAGTTTAATTCTGAACTAGCAAGATTAGCATGCGGATCCGATGAATGTAGTTGGATTGAAGTTCCCATGCGACCATTGTACATCTTATCTTGCGTGATTTAACTCTGATTATTAATGAATGAAGATTTAGAAGGTTGTTAAAAAAGACCTATTGCGGCCATGTTTAGGGTTTAACTACTAGCACAGTAGCACTAGCTAGACCGACGTTGTCTCGTTCAACACGTGCGGTAAGAATAAAAATGTTCAGCAGGTTATTCTTCCAGGAACGCCAAATTATGAAGCTAGGGCAACATTTTTGTTGATCATTGGCAAATTCCATCATGATGTTTGATAGGTGTGCGTTAGCATAGGAAAGAAGTAGATCAACTAGTGGCAGGATCATATTGAACATCATCAGAACGAGAGGTTTTTGATCCGATGATGCGGTAACTTTTATGGAGCAAGATTTACCGGGATAGCAAATTTCTCATTCTTTGCTTTTTGCAATGGGTCTCTATCTACTGAGAGATAGGGTAGATGACACAATGGAGAATCACCGTGATGCTAAATATTCACCGTGTCGAGGGGGTGAACAGACATTGGCAAGTCCAAGTATCCAAATATTTCATCGGGAAGGTGGAGTGAATAGACAAGAAGCCATAGAGAACTACTGATACGTCTCAAACGTATCTATAATTTTTGATGTTCCATGCTTGTTTTATACCTATTGCTACATGTTTTATATACACTTCATAACATTTTTATGCATTTTCTGGGACTAACCTATTAACAAGATGCCACAGTGCCAGTTCCTGTTTTCTGCTGTTTTTCCGTTTCAGAAAAGCTAGTCAGGAAATATTCTCGGAATTGGACGGAAATCAACGTACCCCAGTATTTCACCCACACGAGTCCGAAGGGCGCACGAAGAAGCGACCCAGGGGAGCCAGACCACACTTGGGCGCGGCCCCAGCTCTGGCGCGCCGAGGTGTGGTGTGGCGCCCTCGGGTGCCCCTCGCGCCGCCCTTTCGCCTATTTATTCACCTCCTCCCGAAAACCCTAAGTACCCGAGCAAATATCCACGAAAAGTTCTGTCGCCGCCGCCGTCGTCAACCCTAGTTCGGGAGGGTTCTGAAGCTCTTCCCGGCACCCTGCCGGAGAGAGAGATCATCGCCGGAGGGCTCTACTTCATCATGCCCGCCTCCGGAGTGATGCGTGAGTAGTTCATCCTTGGACTACGGGTCCATAGCAGTAGCTAGATGGTTGTCTCTCCACTTTGTGCTATCATGTTTAGATCTTTTGAGCTGCCTAACATGATCAAGATCATATTATTGTAATGCTACATGTTGTGTTTGCTGGGATCCGATGAATAGTGATGTTATGATCAAGTTGTTTATCAATATATCTACTGTTTTATTTATGTTCTTGCATGCTCTCCGTTGCTAGTTGATGCTTTGGCCAAGTAGATACTTGTGACTCCAAGAGAGAGTATTTATGCTCGATAGTGGGTTCATGCCTCCAGTAATCTGGTCCAGTAATCTGCCAATAGGGATAAAATAACCGATGCTTAGATTAAGGGTACGTCTGTTAAGTCTAATGCGTTTGTTTACATTACACACTATTCTTAATGCAATAATCTGTTGCTACCAACTTAATACTAGCGGGAGACACGAAACGTTATCTCGGTAGTGGATTATTTAGGCATGGATGCGGCTGGTAAGCGATCCATGTATTATGTTTTAATGCCCAATAAATACTACAATAAACTGTCTTGTCATATATTGCATTGTCATGCGCTCACTATTTGTCAATTGCCCAGCTGTAATTTGTTACCCAACATGCATGTTATCTTTTATGGAGAGACACCACTAGTGAACTGTGGACCCCGGTCCATTCCTCTACACTGATAAAAACACCTACTGTAATCATCTGTTCTCTGTTACTTTCTGCAATTGTAATTGTTCTCCACACCATACGTTTAATGCTTTGTATTCAGCAAGCCGGGGAGATTGACAACCTTCCTGTTTTGTTGGGGCAAAGTACTTTGATTGTGTTGTGTGCAGGTCCACTTCAACACGCCACGTTTTCTGGCACCGTTGACAACCTTCTGAAGCGCTTCTGACTCGTACTGGTTCGATAGCCTTGGTAGAATTACAAGGGAAAATTGCTGCTGCATTACATCATACCTTCCTCTTGGGATCTCCCGACAAACGTGTGTTTTCACGTGATCAACTACCTCAAGGTCAACACCGACACATATGAGAAACGACAGAGCTTTTCACAACCTTTGTAACTAGGTTGGTACCTCCCGAAGCCCTCTAAAATGGTAGCAAGATTGTCAATGTCACACTTCATTAGGGTTATGAAGATCATTGTGTCGCGGCGTAGAGAGAGAGAGACGAATCATGCTCGCCGCCTTGGATACGTCTAAGGCTTCCATTTGAAGTGGCCATGTCAAACAATTGTTGCGGCATGTCTATTACGATGTCAAATAATAAGGGGGGTGGGGGGGGGGGGGGGGGGGGGGGGGGGAGGGGGGGAGGGGCTCGCCCTTCCATAGACCGTTCCCATGATTCATGATTGTTCGGCTCCCCCGACACCCGGTAAGAAACACTCGCACGGAGGAAGTGGATAGCATGGTCGCAACCCGAGAGAAAATTTGCATTGAACCGAGTCGAAGATCTACTTTACGTTGAACTTGACAATGAGGGTAGGGGTCTTGGAGCGTTGCATTTTTCTAGCGAAGTTTCTAATATACATAATGTTGCCATGAGTGCTTCTTGATTTATCAAGGCACCCTGGCTCGCGGAAATGAGTTGATTCATATATGGAGCAAGCCTCGTGGCCAGCATTTTGGTAGTGATTTTAGCGATGACAGGAATGAGACTGATTGGCCCAGGGACGGAGCCATGAACTATATACAAAGGGGGTCGATAAATCTCTACAGTGTAATCTACTCCTTTGTACACAATGAGGGGGGCCAAATAGCAGGTAATGCAATTAAAATCCCCAAGAAATGTGTAGATGATGGGGGAGCCATGGCCCGTGCTCGCCCACCCCTGGCTCTGTTCCTAGATTGGCCTATAGTCGAGGATTGATCCTGCTCCCTCTTTCTTAGGTACAAACACAATGTTCGCCGAGTTTAACCAATAGAAGGTTTTGCCAAGCAGACCGGAGAATAGAGTAATCACACGCATCACATCCACCTCCCAACATGATCTAAAAAAGGAACCGAAAAAACCGGCTAGCCTGGTGCTTTGTTACTTGGCATATCCTTAATCGCCTTCAACATTTCATCCTCGGTGAAGTCATCGGTGAGGGAGAAAAGATCGCAACGGTCAAAATTCATGACCTCCTAGTCCTAGCTGAAGTTGCCCACAGCGGCCCTTTTTCTCATGGTGGAGGCTATGTTTTCAATTTCTGCCTTGAGGTTTGCGTTTGTGTTAGCCACTTTGCTTGGTCGTTGTCTTTGGCTTTACCAATTTAAAATCGTGCTATGCTCGAAACTTTCGTCTAAAAAAGAACAGAGAGTAGCGTTCGCTCATAGTCCTAGAGAAGCTAATTTGGCTGCACATATTTTAGCTAGAAATGCGGAGGCCTCTTTGTCATTTGTCTGGCATGAGGATCCTCCTGATTATCTTGTAAGCACTTTAGCGAACGATGTAACTGTGATTGATGCTTAGAGGCGGCAAGTTCCAGACGCACTCTTTCCCTAACCAGAGTACCGAAAGGGACTGACAGGGTTTTAATGAGGCGGCTTGCTGACCTAATATATGTGGAAAAGTTTCAAAAAAAAAAGAGTTGTTGTGGTAGAGCCCGTCTAATTGCCGACCGCCTTACTGACCGCTCCACCAAATAACTCATGGATTATGTCGTGAACACATGGTTTTGGGTATCGCGTATTCAGTCCAGGCCGTACATTAGATTTGAGCCCACATGGCAATTGTACAAGATCTGGCATTAGTGATTCCTCTTTATCATTGACGTTGGCCGTCTCCCGTAGTCGTGCTGTCGCCGCGTAATCAAATCAATCATCAACAAATAGTGTACTATACTGGTATCGTCGTATTCTAGTGATGCGGGTAGAAGAGTTGGTAGCTGTTCTTCCTACACGATTTCGCTGAATCATAGTGTTCTTCTTCTTCCGAGTTCGGACGCGAATCCCATTCCACCATGCCTTTGCTTCCTCTGTTTGGGCCTTTTCGTTTAGACGGGCTTGGAGTTATTTTTTTGGGCCCAGTGATGATGAATTTGGGCTTAAACATGCTACTCTGCACGGGGCCGAACGAAAGCATCAGGGGCTTCCCCGGGCCGGGACCCGCACGGTTCGCTCTCAATGATCGGCCTCTCGTCATGTTTTGACGGGTTCAGCGTCGGCTGCTGGCTGGTCCAGAGACCATGCACACGTCCGTGCCTAGATATTGCTCAGGCATTTGACTCCGGCGCCGGCGGCTTCCGCATGCTCCAGTGTCCTCCGCGTGCGCCAAATGGCGACCACGTCGTCATGCTCTGCGTCTGCTCCTCTCCATAATATGCATCGATCGATCATCTACGGCTTGCGTTCCGAATAGAAACGTAGCAACGGAACTCATCTTTCACACAACCGAAAAAAAAAGATAAAAAAAAATACTACCGGCATAATATGCGTTTGCCTTTTTATGAAGAGAGGGAGAGAGAGATAGAGAGAGAGAGACCAGATGTTTCATATCCCAGCAAACAGGAGTAGGACCACAACAGTTTGATCACTAAACGCTGGTTTCGATCGACGTAGCGCACGGCATTACCACGTAAGTTCAACCATGTGAAGTGTTCAGAAGCAGGACTAGTGGATTTTCAGGTTTTAAACGAGTGCCAATCTCAGTAAAGGTCTTGCTGTTTTTTTTGCGCGCACTGTACGTCTCTATAGTTCAAGTTTGACATGCTCAAAACCTTTTGAGACCAATATTCGGTCATACTTTCGAGAGTTCATGTCCTACCCACCCCCTTTGAACTGGTTCGGATACGTGTGAGAGAACTGTCAGTAAAAACATTGAACTGAACTGGCCGCTCAGATACTTGGGAGAGGTGTCACTGTAAGCTTCGCCTAAACTCTATAAAAAACATTATTTTCCTCGAGAAGAAGTAAACAACACATGTTTTTTTTGTTGCTTTGACACATTATTCACACGGAATACTTCCCCTTTCATACTTGTTCTAATAAATGACTATAGAATTTACGGCGTGTACGTGCGCTGAGACAATGTAGACTCCACTTGAACCTTGTACTGTATTCTTGCCAAGATGCGGGTCACAAGACGCGTGCACTCCCGTATTGGCACCAAGCTCCGATTCACCTATAGCACTCTTGCATGCATCACCCAGACTGCAGTGATAAACAGTCGAGAAATCAATCATCGGCCTGCCGTTCAGCTTGGCCACACGCACAAGGATCTTCCCGAGTGCCACCTTCCTTTTTGTTCTTTAGAGTGTCTTCTGGCGTTGCCTGCCTCGCCTGCATTTGGTACCTCACGTACGCGTGCATATCTGCATTTTACTGTAATAACCAGCAAAGCATTCAGCAATGACGACAAAGGATAGACCACGGGAAGGCAGGTCCAAGAGTTCGCCGTCCTGCCTCATTTTTCCATTAAGCTGTCTCCCGCCGAATACAGGCCACACCGGTGTTTCCTTTCAAGATCGACCAACCATAAGCAGTTGTCTTTGAGTGGAATTCGTAGCATATTTAGCATAATTCATCCCCTGAAGCCATATCCACATCAGCACTACAGGTTACCTTGACTCAACAACCTGAGATTCATATTCGTGGCTCGCCTGCAGCGGATCCGGTGGCTGACGTGTGGACCCAGCACATATAAAATCCAACCTATGGCCGTACCAGGTCTATCTTTGTGTGAACTAACAGCACCATGATATGGACAGAAAACGTACAAAACCCAGAAACGCCAAGCCACCCAAGGCCAAATAAGCTACGACTGGACCGATGCTGAGAGGAGAGAATGCACAAGGTGCTGCATGCCCAGATAAGGCCTCAAGAGTAACACACAAACGTTTCCTTCAACCATCTCATCTTTTGATCAGTTCAATTACACTCTTTCTACGCCTTGATTTTCGAGTCTCAAGGCCACCAACAACCTTGCCCACAAGTGCAATTCTTCTACGCGCACATCCGTTGTTTGGACCTGGTAAGCAGTCCGACAGGCAATGCCTGATGAGAAACTCTCTTGGAGCTATAGCCTATATGAGATGGTTTTGTTTGAATGTCTGTTTTCTCTGCCTAACCTGGTTCTAACATCAGGAAGGAGGGAGAGCTGTTCGGTAGCTAGCTGCTAGCTCCTCCATCAACGTGCCCGTCGGGTAGACTTCTCCCACAAGAACGTACACTGAGACAATCTCCTGTTTGGTGTGACCTTCATTTGCTGCGGAGGCCAGGACGCTGCGGCGGAGTTGCGATGCACTGGGTGCTGCTTCTGTTCCTGCTCTTGGTGGGATTCCGGTCAGGCTCCAGCCAGACCAACTCCCAAGATGGTAAGTCGTAATTTCGTTGCTTCGATAGAATATTGGAAGAAAGTTGCTTTCATTTTAGGACAAGTTGCTCACTGAGCAGACAGTGGCTGAGAACAAGGTCAGCCAGATTAGTTCAGCCTGGAGCAAAATATATTCCTTATAAACATCATGGTAGTCTGTAACATCAAGAGTATGTTTCTGTTTTTTCTTCAGTTTGTTACCCCATGTGGTGCAGAAAATAAACATGTAATGGATCAAACCCACAGTAGTTCAAGTCAAACAAATTCAGAGGGTCGTGTGAAAAAAAACTGAAACTATGTTTTCTGCCAGTACAATTGAGATTAAATGAAGGCCTCCTTTTCTTGGATCAAGACTTACCTTGAATTTTCTAAAATGCTACTCCCATCACCTCTCATACTAATAATATTAGTGGCTGATAAAAATTCATGGCAGGAATGAGATTAACTACTGGAACTGTTGTTATAAAAGTGCCTTTCTAATGTTAGGTTACTAATTCTACAGTTGCCGCACTTCAAGCACTGACAAGGAATTGGCAGAATGAACCGCAAAGCTGGTCAGGATCGACCGATCCGTGCACCTCCTGGGATGGAATTTCCTGTTCTAATGGGAGAGTGACAGAAGTGTGAGAGCTGAACTCATCGGTCATGTTTTTTACTTCGGTTATGAACAAACAATCTGCTGAAACCTGGTACCTGCAGGAGATTATCAAGCATGAATATTGGAGGTACATTAAGCAACACCATAGACCAACTCTCTGCCTTGACGTATCTGTAAGTCCTTCGTTCCTCAATTTTAAAAGAACTCCATCATCCAATAATAAAAACTTCAGGTTTTTTCTCAGCAAAAACATGCTGTAACAGATAGGACTCCAGGAACGGGATGCTACAACATACAAAATTATGAAGATATCTAGAACATAATATGTTTTAAGCTACTGATATGAACTACATGCAGGGATCTGTCTAACAATCCAAGTCTTGGAGGTCCACTTACTCCGAATATTGGAAATCTGAAGCAGCTCACCACTCTGTAAGAACTGCGACCACACAAGAACATTACTCCTCTTTGGGATCTGTGGGGAGGACCAAACGAAAAGACAAGGGAATGCTGACATATCGTGTGTTTTCTTCAGGATTTTGCTTGGATGCAGCTTCACTGGCAACATCCCACAAGAGATAGGCAAATTAAGGCAGCTAACATTCCTGTAAGAATTCACTGAAATTTCAACAAAGATCTTCAATGAGATTATTCTGTTCATGAGGTGATACAATTCAACTAACAAATTGCTCTCATACAGGGCCCTAAACTCAAATAAATTCACTGGCAGCATACCCCCCGCACTTGGCTTTCTCACAAATCTCTTTTGGTTGGATTTGTCGGACAATCAACTGTCAGGGCAAATCCCAGTTTCAACAAATACAGACCCGGATTGGATAGGCTTGTCAAGGCAAACCATTTGTAAGTACTCAATTTTGTACCAGCTTTAGAATAAAATGAATAACCATATGAATTTCCATATCATCTTATCCATGCATCCAAATCAACAGCCATTTTAGTGAGAACCAGCTGACAGGCCCAATGAACAGAAGTCTTTTCAATGCCGACATGAAACTCATACATGTGTAAGCAGTGTATTCATTTGCACTTGCTAATGTCCTCTGTTCATTTATATCATCTGATTAGTTTCTCGATCATTGTCAGGATATTTGATAACAACAATTTTACTGGACCAATCCCAGATTCTCTTGGACTTGTCGAAACACTTCAAATTATGTATATACCTGATAACAGTTTCTCATTCGTCTCACACTCCCTTCTGAAAAATTTCATTAACTCTTTCTTTTGCTGAATGAACTTGTTTCAGCCGACTAGACCATAACCAATTCAATGGTCCTGTACCTAAAAGTATAGGCAACCTGCCTAACCTTACTGAACTGTAAGTAACTACTCTTAATGAATACCAATCAATCATTCCTCTTCCTTGCAAATGATGATGCAAAAATTTCAATGGTTACTGAAGGAGCTTAGCAAGCAACCAACTGAACGGGACAGTGCCAGACCTCACCAATGCAACTAAGCTCAATTATGTGTAAGATTCAAAATATATCAACACTTAAGTTTAATGATTCTTCTGCTGTGTTAAAGAATATTTTTCTCCGAACAGGGACACAAGTAACAATAATTTTGCAAGCTCATCAGCACCACAATGGCTTTCAACGTTGACGTCCCTGAACACCATGTGAGTTGTATGAGGAATAATAGTGAACACTAAATTGATTTAGTAAAGGAATAAGTCCAGGTACATTCATGGTGAGTGCAAACTATTTCAACCATGAATACAACCTTCAGATCAGTACACTCTCACCCTACATCTGCAATGTGTGCACAGATCTCAAGGCTGTATCAATGAGTGATGTTGTATTTGCACTAACCCTTGAGTGTGCAAAGTCCACTCTCGCAAGTCAGTTATATTTTAAATAATGTTATTACTCTGCTTGGATAATTTACAGATTTATGGACAATGATGGTCTTAGTGGGGCAATACCTAGCGCTCTTTTCAGCTTGCCACAGATGCAGCAAATGTAATTTCTTCAGTCTCTAACTAAAAAATTATCTGATAGCATATCTAGCTGAAAGTTTCACTTCAGTAATTTTCTGTAGATTTTGGAAAATGATCGTGTGCCCCTCGAGAGCTCACGCACTTTATATTTATATTTTTCTTTAGTTGCAAATAGACCCTTACATGACTTCTAGTTACACCCTACCAACAATTTCTGCCTTCTGATGTTGTAACTTGTACTGTAATGCAGATCACTAGCTAAGAATGCTTTTGGAGGGATACTTAACATGAGTGGTAACATCAGCTCACAACTGCGGGTTGTTAATTTGACAAATAATCAAATCGTTGCGACTAGCATTAATCCAAGCTACACCAACAGCCTAATGTAAGTATCCCCCAATATGATGTCTATTTGAAATAGTGGCATGCATCTCACCCATCTTTTTTGTTCTCGTCCAGATTAACAGGGAATCCTGCATGCTTAGACAATATCACTTGGTGCACACTCCAGCAAAAGCACCAAGTGCCATACTCTACTAACCTAGGCTCATGTGGTGCCATTTCATGCCCCACTGACCAGTTAGCAAATCCAGCTCCCTCACAGAGCTGCACTTGCACTAACCCCTTCGAGGGTTTGATGATCTTCCGAGCACCTGCCTTTTCTGATGTGACAAACCCCATGATATTCCAACAATTGGAGTCGACACTTGCGCAGAACGTTAGCCTGACTCCAGGATCAGTTGCACTTTCTGATGTCGAGTTCAGTCCAGGAGCTCCTCTAATATTCACACTGAAGTTTTTCCCAGCCAGCGGTGCAAGCTTCAATCGCTCAGAAGTTATAAGAATCAGCTCTGTTTTGGTCAACCAAATTTATAAAGCTCCAGCTGCATTTGGACCGTATAGCTTCATAGCAAGCAAATACTTTACAAGTATGCACATTGCATATGTTTGCATTCTCTTTTATTTGATATATCACCAAGTCTTACATAACCTATTCATTTCAGGCCTAAGCGACAAAAAGTCATCAACGCAAAGAGGTGTAATAATCGGAATAGCAGTTGCTGGTTTTGTCCTTATTGCTGGCCTTGTTCTGGTAGCAATATATGCTCTACGACAGAAGAAATTAGCCAAGAAGGCAGTAGAGAGAACTACTAACCCGTTTGGTAATAGTTCATTTCATCATTCGGAGTTCATCTAATGGAACATATGTTACAACCATACATACTAAATATGAATTGGTTAGCTATAGTGAGTTTTTCACACGTGCCAAAAAAATCTAAGATAACCATAAGCACTCTTTCTTGAACGTACATAAAAAAGTGTGTCATTTTGTATTAATAACATGGGGTTACAGAAAACACCTGAAATAACAAAAACTGAAAGAACTAACAAAACCCTGCAATGTGAACCAAAAGCTATCTAACCACAGGAAGCTTCAAAGTGTCACAACATGCTTGCTAATTAGATCTTGTTACTTCTTTGATACAACAGCATCATGGGGAGCAGGTGGTACAGATAACGGTGACGTGCCACAACTGAAAGGAGCACGATATTTTTTATTTGAGGAACTGAAAAAATGTACAAATAATTTCTCAGAAACCCAGGAGATAGGATCTGGAGGATATGGAAAGGTAACCGAACTTCTGTAATAACGTATTTACACACACATGGGTATGCACTTTGCAGAAGCATCTGACATCATATTTACCTGCTCAAAGGTTTACAAAGGAACAATCGCAAATGGGCAAATGGCTGCAATAAAACGCGCACAGCAAGGATCCATGCAAGGTGCAGCTGAGTTCAAGAATGAGATAGAACTACTGTCCAGGGTTCATCACAAGAACCTAGTGAGCCTAGTAGGTTTCTGCTACGAACAAGGGGAGCAGATGTTGGTTTATGAGTATATTCCTAATGGGACACTTAGGGAGAACCTGATGGGTAATACTCTTTTTTATCACTACCAGCACAGATTTATTTAAAAATTATTACACGCGCCTAAACAAGCTGGGGGTCTAATTATAGCTTAACTGCAGGTAAAGGAGGGATGCACTTGGATTGGATGAAGCGACTTAGGATCGCCATCGGGTCTGCTAAAGGTCTAGCGTACCTTCATGAACTTGCTAATCCACCAATTATCCACCGGGATATAAAATCAACCAATATACTTTTGGATGAAAGTCTTACTGCAAAGGTAGCTGATTTTGGTCTTTCAAAGCTAGTATCTGACACGCAAAAGGGTCACGTTTCTACCCAAGTAAAAGGAACACTGGTAAGTAATTCTGGGAATGATAACATAAGAGAATAGCTTTTATATTGGGAAAACGATTTCTTGCTAATTCATCTTCCATATTGGATTACAGGGTTATCTGGATCCTGAGTACTACATGACTCAACAGCTCTCTGAGAAGAGTGATGTATACAGTTTCGGAGTTGTTATGCTAGAACTAATAACTTCCAGGCAGCCCATAGAGAAGGGTAAGTACATCGTGCGTGAGATCAGGACCGCGGTAGACCAGTATGATCAAGAGTACTATGGCTTGAAGAGCCTAATTGATCCGGCAATCAGGGATTCAGCAAAATTAGTTGGCTTCAGGAGATTCGTACAGTTGGCTATGGAATGCGTAGAAGAGTCCGGTGTTGACCGCCCGACAATGAATGATGTGGTGAAGGAACTTGAGATCATTATACAGAATGAAGGGACACAGTTAAACTCAGCATATTTATCATCTGAACATTTTGGAAATGAAATAAGTAGAGATCCTCAAGAGGAACACTTGCCTATGAAAGATGACAGCAGCAGCAGTGCTTTTGATAATAGTGTATATTCCTACTCAGCTGTTGAACCAAAGTAGGTATTATGTCTTGGTTCTTGCTTGTCTCTACTCATTGTTTTAGGTGCACGGTCCAAGTGAAAAGGACACAAGACATGTATTGTACACTATTTCGCACGTCTGTTGATAAAACCAAGGTCTGAATATTTTATAAGCAGACACTCTCAAATCGCTTCAAGATGTAACAGCAGAGAATGATCTATCGGCAATACCATTAATGACCTTTCCTTTCCTATTCATAACTAAAAACTAAAATGAGTGGTGTGTGCTAAAACCTAAAGCAAAGAATTTTCCCATCTCCAGCACACAGTTCAAACTTCGAACCAATAAGCAAGCCAAACGAAACATTTTGCTGATTTGAATTGTTTCATCCGTTTTATAATTTATGTAGTTATCAAATGCAATTGCAATAGTTTTTTCCTAAACAATCCTACAACCATATGACACCATCATTTCACGATGTATATTTAACAATCAAAGCAACTTTTTTTAGCAAACTAATGGCTTCTCATTGGAAGTTGGGAATAAGGAGCAACGTTTGAAGTGTGATCCAAATTCTTCTAGAGGGCTTAACGCTGGCCAGCGCAACCAATTACACCTCGTTTTCTTGTCCTCCAAGGACTCTTGTTTACTGCCCACTATACATACCCCATGTAGTCGTACCCAAAGACGGTCTTTCGTCTCGTGCATGTAATAACGTCTCCATCATAGTGAAGTTGACCTTCGTGTGTGTGGTTTTTCCTGCAAGGGTTTTCCACGTAAAATCTTTCTCTTGTTTGATCCATATTTAGCTAACAACTAAATATTCTACATGCAAGTCGAGGTGAACACCTAAAATGCATTCCCCATATCTCATATTGGATCTTCCCTAAAAAATCCTTCCCCGTATTTCGTTCATCTCCAGCGAAGCCATAAATATCACCCCTATATCCCACTCTCTTAAGTAGAAAGATATATAATATATGCTGAACACTGTTTTCCTCACTTCCCCCCTATTTGCGGGATGCGATAGGGGACTGCTGGACTTACTCCAAGCTTCTGTTGGAGTGGGGCCATAAAGTTATTGGCACTGGCAGTCGGTTATCTATGTTTTACCGCTGAAGACATTAAAAATACATATTGCAGCAGTGTACATCGAAACATTATTTCTTGTCATTGCATAACCAGTCGAAGAAATAATTCAGAAAATTACCGTCCACATTCACTGCACTTTCCATTTTGAACAGCAGTGTTCTCGCTTTCAGTCATTTGGTGAGATGACATATCACAGATATGAATGCTAAATAATAATAACACGCAAATTATAGCACTGAAAATATTAAATTAAGAGGAGGGGCGAAATGGGGAAGTACCTTTGCACAAAGAGTGGAAGAACAAACCAATGAATTTGTCATTGTCCGAGCTTCCAAATCATTGGCATTGTTATTTCAGTCCCCGCCAACATATGCTGTACCAAAGAAAAAGAATACAAGCAAGTAGTGAGTATTAACTACTAACAAGAAAGTATATATTGTAAGATAACATGAATCACCTCATCACAGCTTATTTCAGCCAAGAAAAACCAACAAACAGTTGTCCCAAGAACATCCTGAATTCATAGTTAAAAGGAGACAGGTTGGTTGGGTGAAAGCTGTGACTTGCATCGACCCACCAAAGAATGAAGCAAATTAATCCTGGACCCGTGAAGGTCCTCAGATAACTATCAGATAACTACATGCCACCAACAGCCTGTCTAGAAAAGGTCAAGAAATTACACCCATGGAAGAGTCAGTAATCCTTATGCTACTTTGTTGTTTTACTTGCCTTTCGATTGTCTCAACTATCTCTCCATTCTGGCCACATGATCTACAGCTGGTCCAAATATCATGCAGAATACGCAAACAAGTGCATATTTGATTGACCTATTCCTACTCTTTCAAAGAGCAAGGCTTTGATGTTCATTGTGGAAAGCTCCTCCATTTGGTTTCTTGACAAAGAAGCTTACACAACAAGCTTTGCAGTTTGTTTCTGCTCTGTGTGTTCCTGAACTGTGGATCCCTATTGGCTCTCAGAATGGAGGCATTGTGCAAGGTTCTGCTACTGTTGATGTTGTTGGCCAGTATACCTGGGAGATTATGTGATACAGATTCTCAAGATGGTAAGTACGATAAACATAATTTTTGTACCTCTCTCTTCTTAGACTGTGTACCTTGCAAAGATGTAGCTTGATCATGTTGAAGGTAGCAAGCTACACGAGTATTTAGATGAAACATCTTTCATCTCCATACTTGTATGGACAAAACAATTTTATTCTACAAAAAAATGCCATATTTCAGCACATCTTTATCTTCAAGTACATACTGAAACAGTACTACCATAACCACCACATCAAAGTTCAATAAGTATTGTCTCCTTTCTCTCTTTCTCCAAGTTCACAATTTTTCTTATTAATCTGCATAGAAGTAGCACAACTCAGAGAAACTGTCAATTGCCTGAATAATTAAAATATAGCTGAAGTCGGTAATCTGTAAATTGTCTGAATAATAACATGGATACAAATTGTCAGTGGCTGCGCTCCTGTCTTTCGTTAGCGGATGGCAGAACTTCCCATCAAGCTGGAAAGCATCAAATGATCCATGTGGTACACAATGGGATGGAGTTATATGCAACAAAGGGCGTGTGACATCACTGTGAGTACTAACTAATGACGTTTTTGTTTCCCCTATCGTTCAGTTAACTTTGACATCCATGTTTCCAGGAGGCTTTCAGGCATTAATATCCAAGGCACATTAAGCGACAGCATAGGCGAACTCAGTGAGCTTGTTTACCTGTGAGTTACGTACCCAAAAAATCTTGGAAGTTTATTAATCGTCATTAGTAAGAGTGCATTTCCTGCTTCAAATGTTGGAGCATATCAGAAGTTTCTGCAGATTTTTACTGCTTAAGAAAAACAAAAGCACGCCTTAGATACAGAGATTGTAACATTTTAAAAGAGAAGAATTCAGCTATATTATTATAAGAAAAACCAGGTGTTAACATAAAAGACTTCCACAATAGCAAGTTCAGGAAAAAGAACTGGCTAATTTACCTCAATAAAATATAATATACCGTCTTTGCTCATACGTTAGGATGCTTGCAGGGACCTCTCCTTCAACATTGGTCTTGGTGGCCAGCTGCCTGCTGCAATCGGGAATCTCAGGCAGCTTACAACACTGTATGCCTGCATGGCCCTTAGAGCAAATCCCTATCTTGCAAAATTGGCATACAACAATCACTGACCTACCCTACTGCACTGTGCTTCTCAGAATCTTGTCTGGCTGCAACTTCACAGGAGGCATCCAAGACTTAGGAAACTTGGCGCAGCTCTCGTTCTTGTAAGAACTATGAGACAAACACGAAATCTTGTCCATACTCAACATTCTTACTTAAGCTCTGCTGCTACTTTGGTTAAACTAATGATATGAATCTGGCATGCAACAATTTCTCTGTAGGGCACTGAATTCAAACAGCTTTACAGGGGGAATTCCTGCATCCATTGGCCTACTCTCAAACCTCTTTATGATAGACTTGGCAGATAACCAGCTGTCTGGACCTATTCCAGTTTCCTCTGGTGTTTCTCCAGGACTTAACCTGCTTACACAAGCCAAACATTTGTAAGTTCCTCTAACATTTGTTCCTTCAGCCCGAGCAAAGACTGAATAATCAAATACAAGTATTTTAAGTCACTTTCATTTCCATACCACACTGATTCTTATTTCCTATCAATCAACAGCCATTTCAATAAGAATCAGTTAACTGGTAATCTAACTGGCCTCTTCAACTCTAGCATGATCCTCGAACACATGTAAGTACCAATTTCCGTTGTTACTAGCACTGCACATGTTATACTGACTACTTTGTTGATCTTCACCAGACTATTTGACAACAATCAGTTGTCTGGTCTTATCCCTGCTGAGCTTTGTGACATCAGAACCCTCCAAATTATGTAAGTATATGTGCAATGTCTGTCTTCCAACATATTCTAGTTGCTATTGATAACCTCCTTCGAATCTTCCGTAGCCGATTAGATAAGAACAATTTCAGAGGAGAAGTTCCAACCAACATCAGCAACCTAGTCAACCTAACTAGCCTGTAAGTGGTGTGAGCTGTGATCACCCACGACCAAAATGAATAAGATGTTTATCTCATCAGGTATAATTCTTTCTCTGCAGGAATTTAGCAAACAACCAGCTGAGTGGAACAATGCCAGATCTCAGTAGCCTGAACAAACTAAATGTGGTGTAAGAAGTTTCTGCATTGCTTCTTTTCTGCCTGCTCCTATGATGCAGACTGTTCTTCTGATTTACTGATGAATTTTCTTTGCACACCCAGAGATTTAAGCAACAATTTGTTTGATCCATCAGTAGCACCAGACTGGTTCTCGACTTTAAAATCTCTTGTTTCAGTGTGAGTAAACAAATACTTTGAACCATTGGCCATATCACATTTCCCTCTAGCCCACGGTAGTCATTAGTCACTGATATGTTTTTCCCTCAATCACATTTTGTTACCTTCACACCTAAATATGCAGAACAATAAATTCTGGAGGACTCTCCGGCGAGGTTCCCAAAGGGCTCTTCACCTTTCCCCAACTGCAGCAAGTGTAATTTTTCTGGCAACATATAACTTAAATTGCAGTGAGCATATAATTTCACATATTTTCCTAACTTTATCACTGATCAGCAGTATACTAAGCAATAACGCACTGAATGGAAGCTTTGACATGACTGGCAACATCACCCAACAACTGAAGATCGTGAATCTCCTTAACAACCGTATAGTTGAAGCCAATATAACACAAAGCTACAACAAGACCCTAGTGTGAGCAGCACCTGCATTTTTAGAACCAAGATCTACACATTTCCTCTCTCATCTGTTTATTCACTAGCATTGCTTTTTCACCTATTCGCAGACTTGTGGGGAATCCTGTGTGTTTGGATTCAGAATTCTCGAACCAATTCTTTTGTAGCCTTCAGCAAGAGAACCTGGTAGCATACACTACTAGTGTAACCAAATGTGGTTCGCCCTCATGCTCCAGTGATCAAAGTCTAGACCCTGCAACTTGCAGTTGTGCCTATCCTTACACGGGCAATATGACCTTCAGACAACCATTGTTTGTTGACCTGAGCGACAGTACGACTTTTCAGCTGCTAGAAACTAGCCTCTGGAAAGACCTTTCACTGCGCTCTGGTGCGGTTTTCCTTTCTGATGTCCATTTCAGCAGTGATGGCTACCTCCAAGTTCATGTGAGCCTCTTTCCATCGACTGGGACATCTTTCAATCTGTCAGAACAATTAAGCATTGGCTCTGATCTAAGCGACCAAAGTTACAAGGCACCGCCCATTTTCGGACCTTATTTCTTCATTGCAGATCCATATGCCCCATTTTCAGGTATTCACATATCATAAATTGTAAATTATGTTTTGTGTTTAGGTAAGAAATTCACTGGTGTCCTGTCTCAGATGCTGGTGGCAGTGAGAAATCTCAAATGAGCAAAGGCGCTATGGCTGGAACTGCAGTAGCCTGTGGTCTTCTTATGTTTGCCCTAATTTATGTGGCAATATTTGCTCTACGAAAGAAAAGGACAAAGCAATTATCAGGACGGGAAAATCCTTTTGGTGAGTTCCAAAAAATATAAAATTAGGATTCCAACTATGTAGCTGTTAATGCTGCCTGGGACATGACAAACTATATTAGTAGAACTGACAAAGATTGCATATAGGTAACAAGATACACAGCACATCATAACACAAAACAAGGGATCCCTTTTTTTCTTGCAACTCCACTGCTACATGCCCAAGCTTAAAAACCCTTTATAAGAATGGTTACGACAACCAATGCTTAGCTATCAAATACCTAAGGGCAGTAATAACAGGAAAACTGACAAACTTTGTAGATTACCGAAACTTTACTGATCTTTGCTTCATGCACATCCAAATTAAGCTTCATGGGGAGCTGCACAAAAAGATAGTGGAGGTGCTCCACAGCTAAAAGGAGCAAGGTTCTTTTCTTTTGATGAACTGAAGAACTGTACCAAAAACTTCTCAGAAGATCATGAAATAGGATCAGGAGGCTATGGAAAGGTAATAACTATCTAGTTATCCATTAACATTCTTCAAAGAAGATCAACACATACAACTAATTTAATGATTTACCTCATGCGAAAGGTTTACAAGGGAATCATTGCAGATGGAACAAGTGTTGCAATAAAACGAGCAGAGTATGGGTCAAAGCAAGGTGCGGTGGAGTTCAAGAATGAGATTGAGCTGCTGTCCAGAGTTCATCACAAGAATCTAGTAAGCCTGATAGGATTTTGCTATGAACAAGGGGAGCAGATGCTGGTGTATGAATATGTTTCCAATGGTACATTGAGAGAGAACTTGCAAGGTACGTACACAGAGGATAGTTCATACACCTAAAAGTAAATACTATTGTGTTCCTTTTCCCTCACAAGTTGCAATCTTTAAGTAGCAAGGGGAATCTACCTGGACTGGAAGAAGAGGCTCAGGATTGCTCTTGGCTCAGCCAGAGGACTAGCATATCTTCACGAACTCGCCGATCCGCCTATTATCCACAGAGACGTCAAGTCGACAAATATCCTTTTGGATGACAATCTGAAAGCAAAGGTTGCTGATTTCGGCCTGTCAAAGCTAGTTGCAGACACCGAAAAGGGACATGTTTCTACTCAAGTCAAAGGAACACTTGTAAATGCTTTGCTTAACTTTCTTTACCGATTAAAACTAATCCTTTTATAGATATAGTTGGTTACTCTTGTCATTGATGGCCACATTTGATTTCGTAGGGCTATTTGGACCCCGAGTACTACATGACGCAACAGCTCTCGGAGAAGAGCGACGTGTACAGCTTCGGCGTCGTCATGCTCGAGCTACTAAGCGCCCGGTTGCCCATATCAAAGGGCACATACATCGTCCGGGAGTTCAGGGTCGCCATAGATCCCAACGACCACGACTACTACGGCTTACAGGGCACCATCGACCCGGCCATCCATGACGCCGCCAAGTCGGCCGGGTTCAGGAGGTTCGTGCAGCTCGCCATGGAGTGCGTGGAGGAGTCGGCTGCAAGACGGCCCACGATGGGCTCGGTGGTGAAGGAAATCGAGACGATGATCCACAATGAGGGGCTTGGTTCATCTGCCTCGTCTGTCACAGAGTTCGAGCATGCAGGACCATACAGAGGACGGGCTCGAACAACAGCAGCAGTGGCAGCGGCGGCATTTCAGAACAACTCTCTCACCCTGCACGGCAACTAGAAGCTCCCTGCACGCCTTTTTGCTACCCTACCCTTACTTCTGTTATGGACATTTTGCCTCATCGATGGTTGCAACTTGCAGTTCGCCCAATATATACAGGGCATGTCTCGAATGTTTCTGATCAAATTAACTGACGATTGACGGTGAATACACCTAGCATGACATTAAATAAAGCAATGGCAAACGAATCGAGTCTGCTCTAAAAGTCTTGATGCTAGATCGCAGAGACTGTAGCTTCGAATTAAGGGAGCGTTTGGGTGGATTTGCGGCCGTTCGTGTGTTCAGGGTAGGGCAGGGGTTTGAACGAGCGCGAGGGTGGGGAAATGCGGACGAACCTGGCCCGGTTTTCGGGGAGGCGGACGCGGCCGGCGGCGGCGCGGATAGCCGTACCCCGCGCGCGTGCGCGTGCGCTTCGGAGAGCTCGTCTCCTCGCCATTCCATCTTCTGCATCCGGTCTGACTCTCTCCCCTCCGTTCGTGCCGTTTGTGGCGTGCCAGTGCGGTGCGGGCGCCACATGCCTCCACGTTGGTGCTTGGGTCTGGAGATTCAGTAGACTGAAGTACACTGAGAAACACAATAGGGATATTCCTCAAGTATGTTGGCCCCCCGTACTATCTTTGCCCTCCATTTCCTGTTGGAGATTCGTGCGGGTCAACTGGTCAAAATTTTGGGATATTTTCATTTTAGCCCCTGTCAAAAAGTAGATTCAACCCGCAGTCCACCTTTCCTATATAAGGCAAGCAACCCCTAACCCTAATCCCATTTTCCCCACCAGCTCCCGCTCCCGTGCGCCGCCGGTTCATGCAGCACGTCCCCCTGCCGCCTACCTCGCCCCGGCTGCCGGTTTCGTTGCTCCGGCCGCCGATTCGTGGCTCCGGCCGCTGATCTGGGCATGGCGGCCCCGCCGAGCTTCCTCCTACAGCGCCGCAAGGAAAGACGGTGAGGAGGTTCTCGTATGGCGGCAAGGACGAGCTTCCTCGTCCAGCGCCGGCCCCCGTCGTCCGGCGAGCTGCTTCCTCGTCGCCCTGCCGTCCTCAAGCCATGGAGCCGGAGCGTCACCGTCCGGCTGCCCGACTAGCTAGCTTGGAGCGAGTGTGAGCTTCCTGGATCGAGTGAGGCCTCTCTCTTCGGTCCTCTCCCTGGAGCACCTTATAACCTGGTGCCCAGGGGACAAGGGGACAAGGGGGCAAGCGGGCAAGGGAACAAGGGGACAAGCAGGGGGCCCGTGTGCTGTAGCGCATAGTGGCATACTATACTGCAACAGTACTCTTCCTTCTTGCTATTCATCAACAGTGTACGGGTGTCTTGTCTGCGTGTGCCCGACGGGACGCTGTGGTTGACTCTGTGTAGCAGGTGCGCAGCCAGACTCGAGCCGCCAGCCGGAGTCGGGCAGTGGATGGAGGTCGGGCAGCCGGACCCGGGCCGCCAGCCGGAGTCGAGCAGCCGGACTGCCATCTCTTGTTTCCTTGTCGAGTCGCCGACTCTGGTAACCCGGGGTTCATCCCCACGTCACCAGCCTCCGAACACGTTGGAGCGATACCGCCGGCCACGGCGGGGAGGGCTTCTGCGTGTTCATCAAACTCTACGTGTATTGCCTATAACATCAAGAAAACAAACTGAATTGCAACTGCGTTGAGTAAAATACGAAGGATGCCAAACGGATATCTATATGCGATGCTGATGCCGGCTCGCTTTTGCCCGGTTCCTTTGATCTTTTTCGTGTGCACCCCGTCCGGCGCAGGTTTTTGCCGGCTGAACTCTGCAGCGGGATCCGAAGAGATGCCGGAACGATGAGTGTGGCACAATACTTAGATCTAGAACCTGGATAGAAGCGACTCGAAGAAACAAAAGTGAACACTTATATGCGATGCTGATGCCGGCTCGCCTTTGTTTTGCTGCCCGTGCCCCTTCCCGTGCATGCGGCCAACCGACCCCTGCTCTTGCCGGCTGAACTCTGCAGTCGGATCCGAAGAGAGGGCCGGCCAAGGGTGCACGGTACTAAGATCTTGAGAAGCTGGACTCGGGCGAGCGATGGCATGGTTTTTCTATCGCGAGCCGGAAACTTTTCTTTCTTATGTGCCTTTCGCGTGTGCCCCCTAGCCGGTTTTTGGCCAACGTGTCAGCCGGGTTGCGGTCTGCAGCTGGATCCGAGAGTAGGCGTCGGAGTCGAGCACGCTACTAAGCTACCGTAAGCGAGAGTCGGTAGTCACCTAGCCACAGTCGTACAGAAAGTAAAGGGTGCTGAGACTGATGCGTAAACGAGTGAAAATGCGAGGCGTAACCGTCACTTAGTTGTTTTTATGTCGTAGGCGGAGATGTAGTTCGGGTCGTCGAAGCGGGGACGTTCGAGTCCGACGGAGCCGGTGGCGGCCGACCGGGCAGCCGGATTGGCCTCCAGCCGGATCGGGACGCAGCCGGCCCGGCATCCAAACGCGCGCAGCCGGAGTCGGGATCCCGCTGTCCGGTCATCCAAACGGGATGCAGCCAGCTAGATTGGATGCATCTGGCCAGCCAACCAAACGGGATGGAGCAGCCGGACCGGGACCAGCCGGTCCATCTTTTCTTTCCTTCTTCTTTTCTCTTTTTCTTTTTCTTTCTCTTCTTCTTTCTCTTTTTTCCTTTCTTGCCTTTCTCTCAGCCGGCTGGCTTTCTTCCTTCGATTCCCTCGAGCGGCCGGCTCGGCAGAGGAGCGCCGGCCGGACGGGGCGGAGGGACGAGGGCGCTGGCCGGCTGGAGGTGGCACGGGCGGAGGCGCGGGCAGCCGACCCAAGACGTGCGAGGCGTGGCCGGCCGCGACGAGCCGGTGCGCGGGCGCGGTGCACAGCCGGCCCAGGGCGACGCGGGCACGCAGCGGCGAGGACGCGGGCGGACGGGCGAAGGTTGGGCGTGGAGCAGCAGGAGCGGACGGGGCAGGGCCGACAGGGGTACGGCCGGCTTCGGGCGTGCACGTGCGACAGGCGGAGGAGAGGGAGCCGGCCGGCCGGAGCCGGGTAGACGGCGGCGGAAGACGGGGCCGCTGCGGGCACTGACGGGTGCTAGGGGGGTCGAGGCGAGGCGGAGCTGGAGGCGGCCGTCGAGCGGAAGAGGAGCAGCGGCGAGGGCGCAGGCCGGGGCAGCCGGCGCGGCGGCGCGGGTTGCCCCCGGCCGGGGCGCGCTGGCGCGGGAGGCTCGACGCGGATGGGACGCAGGCGCCGACGGGTGCAGGGAGCTCAGGCGTCGATGGGTGGAAGAGAGGAGCAGCTCGGGCGGAAACACCTGGGCAGATGTCGGCATGGAGGAGATGTGGGCGGAGGATGGGCGCGCAGGGGAGCTTGGGCTGAGCTTGGAGCTCGGGGCCGGCGAGCCTCCGGGCTTCTTCTCCGATGGCGGAGACGAGGCACGCGCAGGTGCGGCCGGACGAGGACGAGGCGGGGCTGGCCGAGGCCAAGGCGGGCGAGGTCGACAGGAGGGAGCCGGAGGAGCGCGGGCGCAGGAGAGGAGCTTGGCGCAGAGGACGGCCGGGCGCTGGGACAGACGTGGTCGTGGACGGCGCGGAGAAGCTTGGGTGGAGGTGAGCACGGGCTGAGCTGGGGAGGCCGGGCGCCGCCCAGCCTCCGGGCTTCTCCGCCGGGCGCGCAGCGGTGAGGCACAAGGACGCACGTCGCACGAGAGGTTGGTGGCGAAGACGGGCAGGCGCAGCTGCAGAAGGACGAGGACGATGGCGACGCGAGCGCGGGAGCCACGGTGACGCCGAGCCTCCGGGCTTCTCCGGGAGGCGACGCCGAGCCTCCGGGTTTCTCCGGCGATGGCGAGACGGCGACGACGACGATGACGACGATGAGTGGTCCCGCCGGAACGGAACTCCGGTCACCGCTTAGCCCCACGGTGGGCGCCAAATGACGTGGGATGTTCACGGCATATGCCACGGGGTGGCTTACTTGAGGGGTAGCTACGGCGCGAGCGACGGCGTTCCGGCGGGATTGCGCGAGAGCGCGGCAAACACTCGATGTATCCAGGTTCAGGGCCCTCGTGAGGTGGTAAAATCCCTACGTCGTGCATCTAATCTGTATATGGTGGAGTATATGAGGTTACACTTTGCTTCCTGAGCTGTACATGATCTTAGCTAGCTTTGAGCTTGAGCTGCCTGCTTGTGTGCTTGTGAGCTGAGTGAACTAGTACGTGAGAGTGGAGATGGCTTCCGTGAGGGACTAGCTAGCTTGGAGCGAGTGTGAGCTTCCTGGATCGAGTGAGGCCTCTCTCTTCGGTCCTCTCCCTGGTGCACCTTATAACCTGGTGCCCAGGGGACAAGGGGCAAGCGGGTAAGGGAACAAGGGGACAAGCGGGGGCCCGTGTGCTATAGCGCATAGTGGCATACTATACTGCAACAGTACTCTTCCTTCTTGCTATTCATCAACAGTGTACGGGTGTCTTGTCTGCGTGTGTCCGACGGGACGCTGTGGTTGACTCCGTGTAGCAGGTGCGCAGCCGGACTCGAGCCGCCAGCTGGAGTCGGGCAGTGGATGGAGGTCGGGCAGCCGGACCCGGGCCGCCAGCCGGAGTCGGGCAGCCGGACTGCCATCTCTTTTTTCCTTGTCGAGTCGCCGACTCTGATAACCCGGGGTTCATCCCCACGTCAGAAATTTCTCGGTTAGTGTTGTGAGAGCTCTGTAATATTTCTGGCCATTTTATGTCTTCAAGTAGCAGGCGACGATTTTGCAAAAAAAAAAAAACTCATGTAAGGGGCCTTTTTAAGCGACCTAACAATGGGGCCCTCTAGATCGCGAGATCATCAAATAAAATGTGTTATCGGAAGCGATGGCCGTCTATAGGCCCAAGTTCATCATTTTCCCCTCAAAAGTTTCACAGATTTATTAATAATCATTAACAACATAACAAAGATCACTATGAGTAATGAAAATTACAAATAGGTTAAAGACCGCATAGACTCATAGAGACAACTACAAACACTGAAATGAGCCGAAGGAGTGATGTCATCCTCGGCCCTCCCTCTTTAGAGCGCCCTCCCTCTTTAGAGCCGGGCAAATATTGTCGTAGTAGAGTCTGATAATTATCTAAAATTGTGTCATTAGTGTACAATGACCAAAGTGTATTAGACCATCAAGTACGAGACTAGCGGTGCATTTACCTGTAAATGCTTAACCCTAGAAAGTGGACTCCTTGTTTGGTTGTTAGTACGATCCTCGTATGCCCCTTACAGCTATAAAAAATGTGATACTGAAAGTTAAGATCACAGACATACAGTGCAGTTAGGATCGAGGTAAGCACTGGAGTAGTAGATACGAACCGTTTCGCTAGATACTGCCAGTGATCGAGTTCAGAATCGGTTATTATAGGATCATCATCATGTACCAACAACAATCTAGATACTGTCGCCGCCGACCGACCGTTGTCTCAAGATACCAGCATATATGCCACGCACCGATGTGCCATGCATGCAGGATCGAGTCAAGAATAGAAGGAGACCGACCACAGCCGGTGGAGCCCCCGGCGAGCGGACGCGCGGGCGTTGCGGACGCTGGAGGAAACCAACCACAGGCGCCCGCGCCATGGATGCCCGCGCACCGCTCCTTCCCATGGCGCCTCGACACATATAAGTTTCGGCCTCCTCTGCCTCCCCTCCCCTGTCCCCATCTCCATCGCCCGCCGCATGCACACCGCCGTCGCGTCTCGTTGATCGATCTACCCACCAGCAGCCGGCCGGAGGGGGAAGCGGTACCGGAGGAGAGACGCCGAGGAGGGATATGACGGCAGGGACGATGCGCGGCTGCGCCGCCGCGGTGCTTGCGCTGGCGCTACTCGCCGTGGCGGTGCGAGCCGAGGACCCTTACCTCTTCTTCGAGTGGAAGGTGACCTACGGGACGAGGTCCCCCATGGGCGTGCCCCAGAAGATGCTCCTCATCAACGACGCCTTCCCAGGCCCCACCATCAACTGCACCTCCAACAACAACATCATCGTCAACGTCTTCAACCAGATCGACAAGCCGCTCCTCTTCACCTGGTACGTCTCTCCTGATGATTAGGATGCGATTCGATCCACCATTCTTGGAGCATGATCGATATGTGTGCGCGCGCGCGGCATGCAAAATTGGCAGGCACGGGATCCAGCAGAGAAAGAACTCATGGCAGGACGGCATGCCCGGGGCCATGTGCCCCATCATGCCGGGAACCAACTTCACTTACAAGATGCAGTTCAAGGACCAGATCGGCACATTCTTCTACTTCCCCAGCATCGGCATGCAGCGCGCCGCCGGAGGGTACGGGCTCATCACCATCCACAGCCGCCTGCTCATCCCCGTCCCGTTCGACCCACCGGCGGACGACTTCTCCGTCATGGTCGGCGACTGGTACACCAAGGACCACACCGTCCTGGAGAAGCACCTGGACACGGGCAAGACCATCGGGCGCCCCGCGGGACTCCTCATCAACGGCAAGAACGAGAAGGACGCCTCCAACCCGCCCATGTACGTCGTGGAGGCCGGCAAGACGTACCGGTTCCGCGTCTGCAACGTCGGCATCAAGGCCTCCCTCAACTTCCGCGTGCAGGGCCACATCTCCAAGCTCGTCGAGATGGAGGGCTCGCACACCGTGCAGAACGAGTACGACTCGCTCGACGTCCACGTCGGCCAGTGCCTCTCCGTCCTCGTCACCGCCAACCAGAAGCCCGGTGACTACCTCCTGATCGCCTCCACCCGCTTCATCAAGGAGGTGAACACCATCACCGCCGTCATCCGCTACAAGGGGTCCAACACCCCGCCGTCGCCCAAGCTGCCGGAGGCGCCCAGCGGCTGGGCCTGGTCCATCAACCAGTGGAGGTCCTTCCGCTGGAACCTCACGGCCAGCGCCGCCAGGCCCAACCCGCAGGGGTCCTACCACTACGGCCAGATCAACATCACCCGCACCATCAAGCTCTCCACCAGCCGCGCCAAGGTCGACGGCAAGGAGAGGTACGCGCTCAACGGCGTGTCCCACGTCGACGCCGAGACGCCCCTCAAGCTCGCCGAGTACTTCAACGCCACCAACGGCCTGTTCCAGTACAACATCATCACCGACACGCCACCCAAGGAGGGCACGCCCATCAAGCTCGCCCCCAACGTGATCACCACCGAGTTCCGTACCTACATCGAGGTCGTCTTCGAGAACCCTGAGAAGAGCATCGACTCCTTCCACCTCAATGGCTACGCCTTCTTCGCCGCCGGGTAAGCAAATTGTAGCTGAATATATAGCTTGATATAAACTCTGAATGCCTGAATCACGTACGTTACGCGCATATATATTATGCCTGTGCAGCATGGGACCGGGGCTATGGACGCCGGACTGCCGGAGGACATACAACCTTCTGGACACGGTGAGCCGGCACACGATCCAGGTGTACCCGAGGTCGTGGACGGCGGTGATGCTCACCTTCGACAACGCCGGGATGTGGAACTTGAGGTCCAATCTGTGGGAGAGGTACTACATGGGGGAGCAGCTGTACGTGAGCTGCACCTCGCCGGCGAGGTCGCTCAGGGACGAGTACAACATGCCCGAGAACGGCCTCCGCTGCGGCAAGATCGTCGGCCTGCCGCTGCCGGCGCCATACAATAGCGCATAATCTACACTCCTAACTCCACCCACTCCATTCCATTCCATTCTTTTTCAAGGCCTACGCAATCATTGACCCAGCAACAACAACAACAGGAAGAGAGCAGGAGTTTTTCGTTTCTTTTTTTCGTACGCCCCCCACGTCGACTATTCTTCTTGTCAGGTTTTACTTTCTCTTTCGAGGAATAAAAAAAATAGGGGCTCAAGATCATGTGGGCACCATCTGTCGTCGGAAGGAGGATGATGATGAGGACAAGAAGAAGAGAGATTGGCCGGATGCGAATGCCATACGAGCTCGACCGGGACGCCCTGTCGAATCGTATGTTGTAATAGGAGTTAATTAATTCTACCTGATCATCATTTACCCAATAAGTCCTTCAGACAAATTGGTCAATTATTTTGTGTCTATAAGATATATATATATATATATATATATATATATATATATACATACATGAGCATATTGTAATTTTTGTTCACCCTTCTGTGTTTTCTTCTGTAACTTCCATTAACTGGAACTTCATATTATGGTTCACTGTATCTTACTTGCACCCTGTGTTTTGAGTTCAGTATATGGTAACCATAATATGAGTTCCAATCTTTCAATTGATTTGGCAAATACACGCGTCTACAAAAAAGCTTAATAGAGTGACCTACAAATAGACAACAACTTAGGGTAATTAAGACATTAGCTTAACACAACTAGTAGAAATACCACATCAACGTGTCGGTCATGCTTAGCTAGATCCACCTTGAAATAAAAGTATTTCGGGTCTCATTACAAAATATGGTTACATTTGAAAAATCACAACGATTTGTGATGAATAGACAAAAAATGTATATAATTACTCGACCATGCTTAGGTCGTTACTTCGGGCTACTTATGAAATCAGGGTTATTTTAAAGAAATCGCAATAATCAGTGATGAATTCTAATCAAATTTTTTATTTAATTTTATAAATTTTGCTAAATCTCACTTGATTGAGGACTTGTTATTTCTCTGTCGACATGGGAGTCGTAGGGTCTATTTCTAAGATTTGTGCTCATGGTACTGTTGAACATGTCATTGATGTTGTTTGTCCTTCCATGGCCTTTGGTTGCTCTCGTGTTGACTTTTGTTTTCTTTATACTGTAAATTTGTTTATGCCCTTTATACTGTAAATTTGTAGGGTTTATTGTTAAAATTTATTTATGGTTTTACATGAGTAGGACTATATTTATTTATGCTCTTTATATTGTAAATTTAATAGTTTATTTATTCAGTGTATTTGCATGAATGGTTGTCTGAAATATTATGTTCATTGTATTTGCATATTTAAGTCTAGCTATTGCATGATTGTAAGTCCTATAATACATTATATAAGTAAAAAAAGTAAGGAGTGGACTCTACAGTCTCCACCAACTCCAAACTTTATATACTCATTACAAAAGATAATGAGACACAAATAACGTCACACATAACATTTGATCCTCTTATACTGGGTACAACCAACATACTATCCATCCAACAAATAATTGGTTCTCATCCTCTCATGATCGTTCAATGTTGACACCGAGACTAAAAAATGTCCGTTGTGTAGTTATAAAAATATCTAGACATAGTAATGTGTGGCCAGTTTCTAATATGTTGAGTAAGAACCACATTTGAACTTATAGAAACTTTTCGTTTCTACTGCATCTTTTTTACGAAATCCAAGAACATGTTTTCAAAGCTCCAAAATAATAGGCAAATCTACATGTACATGCAGATGTCTACATGTGTATATAATTTCATTACAAAATACGTTATACCCTAGACTACGCAAAAGGCCAATTTCTTATAATGTGTACTTCCCAAATAGTAAGATACAAAAGTTTATCTTTTATGTGTATATTAGAGCATAAATTATTTTATTGAAATTTTATATACATGTAGATACATCGGTATTCACACATAGATTTGATTTTAGTTTCTGAAACTATGAAATGCCGCTTTGTATTTTTAAAATATCGTGTTCGATTGGGCCTGAGCTCTGAACTGCTCGCTCTTGCTATATTGCACCTATTTCAAAAATAAAAACATACCATGGTTCGTCTTACGTGTTTATCCGGCGGGCATTCAAGCAAGTCATATATAGTGGTTTGCTCGAGGTCATTTCATATGTTTGAGTTGTGTGTTGTAGGTTACCAACGACAATGCATTTCATTTTAGGGTTTCCTTATTTTCACACGAACATGTTAGTAAATGTTATGGTGTTGTGAAAATACTTTGTAACAAATCTTATGGTAGTTTAGATTCGACGAACATAAATATTTTCTTAAAAGTTATAAACTTACACTACAATATTTTTTAAAGTCATAGAACATGGACTTCTTTGTAAGAAAATTTATGTATTTCAAGCCAAATGACCAAGATAATGGCCATATCCATGGTTGAGTTATTACTGTCATGACCAAACTTAGCACAAACATGAGTTTTTAAAATTATAGATAAAATTTCTAAAGTGAGTATCGAATTTTTGTTGAATTTCTATAGTGATTGTCAAACGAACACGCATCATCGTACTCACCGTATGTATTCATGATCTCCGCGGTCCAAACAAGTTCGGCAGCGGGGTCGTACTGAGCTTAATATAATTTATATTGAACTTTTATACTTATTTATAACTTATTTTAGCATGGTACCGTCTTAACGAGTATAATGTTCTATTTGTTATTAAGTATAGGTAGTCATGTAACAAAATTGTTAAACTTTAATCGGTATATTTTGTGATGCACACAGTTGAAAAACACATTTGCAATGTGCTTGATTCAAACTATATTGTGTAACATTATATCCTTCATGGATTAATCTATACTACTATTAAAAGAGCAAACTTGTGTTGATACATTGAATCTGAGCCCTTCAATATTTGGCCAACGGTTCAGATCGCTCCAATGTTTGACAACTCAACACAAATCCACTTTTGCCCGTTTTACCCTCCCACCAAATCACATAATACTGCTAATGCCATCGTACCGGTTCGTTTTATTTGTTTCGTGATAATTACGAGATTTGCCACCGCTAAAAGAAATTACCACCAGTGGTCGTCGCAGTCGCACAGAACGAGATCGGCGCCGGAACGAGATGCGATGCGATGAAATAACCGTTCCTTTCTATGCCAGCTCCTCGCCGGCGCGGCGCGATCGGTCTCAAAGGCGGCTAGCTCACGCCCAAGCTTCTCGGCCACAGCCGGACAAGCCGGCCAGCTTGCTGAGGAGTTTCTCAGCCACGACCCTGCTCGCTCGAGCTGAGACCGAGCTCCTGTGCGGGATCCATCCCGAGATATGAGATTTTTTCTTAACCGCTGGCACCGCCCGGCAAGAACAGGAGCGGCTCCTCACGCCGGCAAGGATAGGATCGCCGCATCGGGCAGTCGCTTCCATGTTGCAAGTCCAGGCGCGTGGGGCTGGAGGTGTCCCACTGAGGGCCGCCGCCAAGAGCCTGCGCTTCGCCGCGCTATGCACGACTCTATCCGCGACCGCCCCTCCTTCCTCCGGTAACATCTTCAGGAGTAAGCTTCTGTAGTCGATGTTTTCCCAACACGTCGAGCTGATCCAGCAGCAGAGAGCGGGCAGGTAGCTAGACAGGGGACCGGTCAGATAAAGCAAAGTGTGCGGCTCTGTGGCAGCGGGTAGCCGGCAGCCGGCAGGGGCGACGTTAACTGCGAACTGCACGGCCAAGGTAGCCAGGGCCTTCTGGATCGACAACTGCTTGTATAACAGATTAACAGTTCCCACGAGGTGTTGCTCATGGATCGTGTTCTCAAACGCTTCTTTTTAACTGACTAAGATATTGATGAGTTGATTTCTGTAGTGGTTTTGTTTGTTGATATAGTATCACAAGTCTTACCGGATTAGACAAAATTTAAGTAAAAAATAATTCAGAAATTCAGTTTTAAAACCAAATTATTCTAGCATCTCACGAACACATTTCGCAGTTTTTCTTTACACATCTAAACAGCAACGTTGTTATTGAAGACAGTTTAATAAGACACAGTTTTGCTATTCTCATCTATATTGTAAATTACAAATTTCGTCACCAAAAACAAACAAGGTCTATATCGAAAAGCTATTTTATATTTAGATGAAATTGTACTATGGTTTTTGCATTTTTTTTAACCTATTAGATTCAAGTTATGTTGGTAGAGACTTGCATTCCACATGCATTGCACATTCCAATGGAGGGTGGGTTAGTGGGTATGTAATGCATAGGTTAAACTTGCTTGGGGTCATAGCCAGCGATGCTATTCTCCCTCATGTTGCACGTCGTGTAATATATTATTTTAAACAGAGGTCTGTGTTACTTCGTGATGGACCTAAATAAATGATTGTTATTTGCCGATTCACCGGTGAACTTATCTCATTCTTAACTTATAAACAGGTTTGTAAATGTAAGGATGGCTTGTAAATTTGAATAATGTGACTACTCCATTTTTCTAATGCTAATGTTGCATGTTATTTTACAGCCTGTATGTTGTCGATAGTAACAACATAGCTTATGCGGGACGGCATGACTAGCATATACAATGGTTATTTTCACAAGTATTTTGTAGGTCATCAATGGACATAGAACATGCGGAGAAGGAACAAATCATATGGCAATCTTATTTGCGTAGGAATTTTCAGCAACATTTTATTGCTTGTAATATGACTAACTAAATTTCTAACATTTGTAATATACCTTGAATGGTCTTTTATTTAATTTTCATTTATCTTTAATGTTTGCAATGGTTGGTTACGTGCGTTGCATAAACTATATAATGTGTATATATTTATGGTAGAGATCTCTTAAGTATATGATCTAACAAATATCTTAATCGAGGTTTTTAGTAGTTAGTAGGTAATTGTAGAATCTCCTAGAGTACTGATTGAATGCTTGTTAGTTCGCATTTGCATACACCATATCGACGTCATCACTCATCGGGCTCTGAAGGAGCTAGTAGCAGTACTAATTTTTAGCTGAACATCCCTCATCAGAAAACACGAGAACTCGAGACAGAGAGCGCGGTGTTCCACCTTGTCGTCTTTCCTGGATTCCGAGAAAATGGCGTCCTCTTCCTCCCGCTTAACCAGAAGCAGCGGGTAGCAGACTGGTGGACTAGTATTTTTATTACTCGGACTGCCATCCGACCAGGACGCCGCGCCGACGCAGCAACTTCCAACCCGGCGGCCAGGAGAGACGGGAGCGTTGTGGCGGACTGGCGGCCGCCGCCTCTGCAAAATGTTCACAGTTGCAGGTTCCGGACCGGGTCTTCTGCCTAGATACGCCGGCCGGACTCCGGCGTCAGCCATCACCTACGGTGCTCCGATTTCACCGCCTAGTTTTGATTTTTCATGTATTCGCGTTTTGCTCTGACACCTTCTTGCAATCGCACTGTTGCGGTGTTGTCGGCAACAGTGCACAAGGATTATATGTAAAAGAAGTGTCACCTTCCAGCACGAAATACCATCACACAGATTGAGCTACGAGCACGTGATACATTTATACTGGCCCGACCTTACAAGCACGTGATAGATTTATCACAGATTGAGCTAACAGCCTACCACCAACCCTGAGTCTCCACTTTCAGTTTCAGAAATACCTTCTCCGAAGGCACATGATCAAAAGGAAGGCCCTGGTGAACAGCCGCATTCGGTACTACTCCCTCCGTTCTAATTTAATTGACTTGCTATGCGGATGTATCTAGGCATGTAACATGTCTAGGTAAATCCACATTTGGTGTATAGCAAGTTATTTAAACTGGAACGGAGGGAGTACTACAGTAGTCAACAGCTTCACTACAAAGCATACCAGCAGATCATCAAATATGTAAAGATGCAACGGATACAGTTTACCACAAATGAAAAACAAGAGATGCGTCATCAACAAGGACTAGTAAAATTTACTAAAAACTACTGAATCACATAACACGGTCGATTAGCAGCGGCTGCAGGGTTTACACAGCTCTAGGTAAGTTCATACTTCATACAAGACGAGCAGACTATATAAGCATAAGGTGCTTCTGCTTCAGCATTGTACAAAACAGAGAAAATTTAGTTATACTGAGTTGCTGGCCTACACAGTTGCATAGGAGTTGCCAAAGGTCCACTTCGCAATTGCAAGAAACATGAGCGTCGTCACCACTTTCCTGATCATTACCCCAAGAGAACCAAAGACGTAAATGAGCACTGTAGATTAGTGTTTAGAGCGCGAAGGAAGGCTGTCACTTCTGAACGGACAACTCATGGAGATGAGCTGTCGGCGTTGGAGAAATGGCTTGTGCCGCACATCTTCTCCAAAGGATCTTTACAGCACCTCTGGAGCTCCAGGTACCTGTCCAGGTTGAAGCCCTGCCTCTGGATCAGCTTCCTCTGCCGAGACTGGAACAGCCTCTCCATGAAGTCCCGGTACGTCGGATCCCTTGACGTGATGAGGAAGTAGGCATAGCCGACGACCAGGCCTGTCGTAGTAGTGAAGAAGGTGATGGGCTCCATGACGTCCCACGAGAACTCCCAGAAGGTGAGCCTGAAGAAGAGCCCAACCTGCGTGATCAGGAACCCTAACCCAGACCAGAGGATACGACGGACTTGCTTGTGCGCGAGCTTGTTGATGTCTTCCAACTGTGTCTGCAGCTGCTTGAGCTCTTCCTTTCTTGGATCATCCTCAGGTGTCAGTGCAAGGGGCATAGCTTTTCTTACCAGATCCACTATCTGTACATAACCAAAATAAAAGAATCAGTGTCTGCCAATGTGTATCAGCTGCAGCAAATATTGGTGAAGACTAAATTTATAATTCTAAATAATGACAACAAAACTGTAGTGTAACATGAATACAGGAAAGCTGTCCAAGTAAAAATTAAAAAGTAGAAAATATGAAGCTGCAGCAAATATTGACGAAGACTAAATTTATAATTCTAAATAATGACAACAAAATTGTAATGTAACATGGATACAAGAAAGCTGTGCAAGTAAAAAGTTCAAAAGTAGAAAATATGAAACCAAATATACAAAAATGTTTTAGAAGAAAATTACTCCTTTTTGTATCTAACAAGATTTTGTCTCGCAGATTTAATAACTAACTCTACACATGCACCAGCATCAACCCAATTTGAATGAGATGCAATTTTCTTACTTTCCTTTTTGCCCACCTAGTCACAAGGCTCACAAATGTTCAGCATGTGCCACGAGGAGGTGTTCATTAACAAAACCATGTCTAAGAAAAGTGAAAGCATAATATGATCATGCAATGGGATTCTGAATAACTTAAATGAAACAATGTATGATGGGCAATGCGAGAAACTGCGTGACTTTTGGACAAATCACATTGTTCGTCACCGACTAAAGGATCTTGCTATAAAATGACAAACTGTATGCATGGTGGACTGGTAGTTTAGTACGATAAATAACTACTGTACTAGATAACATGATAGACACCCTGCACCAGAAGTCACCCATCTACGATGGAAACAAGAAGAAAAAAGCAGTGTGAAGAGCCACATGATTCTCCACGGCAATGACCCATCCCGTATGACACAGAAAAGGCAGAGCAAAGCAAGCTACGCTAGATAAGAGAAGGCATCTATTTGGTGCTTTGCCACCACACTTAATCGGCAGAGTTCTTCCCCGTGGAAGAAACGTTGGTAGCCTTTGCACTGGTGCGGCCAGCGTGCGCACCCAGGAGGAGCACGTAGTGAGCCATCACCCACCAGTCGCCACCACTTGGGGTAGAGCCCTGAAGCAACCGTGTGGCTTCTTTCTAAAAAGTGTCACCGACAAGTGGTTTGCTTCTGGTTCTGTTCTACAGTGTAAACAGTCCAGCCATTGTCCTCCCCCACCATGCTAAGTCAGTTCCAAACCTCTAATCAGCTATTGAAGTTGAACAGTGCGCAACAAAATGTACAGCATAATTCAGGTTTGCAGGCACGCATAGTCCGCCTGACTATCGCTTTGCTACCGAGTGGCCCCTGCAATTTGGACAATTTGTACGAATGAAATCGAGCGACGGATGGTGGGATTTGCCAAATAAAAACGTGGGAGAACTTGGACTGAAAATTGATGCAGCATTGGACCATCAGACAAGTGCCCCTGTAGCCCTGCACTTGTGGAGGAAATCTACCGAACACCTGATGGTCACCATCGGAGCGGGGACGCACGGAAAAGTACAAAAGCCGTCAGGCATGAGCACGGGTCGAACACCCCAACGTGGTTCCCCCGAATCGCCGAACGGAGACGCGAACAGGAAGCGCTCAGACCGAAGAGTAAAATTTTCTGAAACATTGGGAACGACCATGCGGAGGAGGGAGGAGCGCGGCAATGCGAGGCGAGCAGACCTTGTCGGGCTGGAGGTAGACCTTGTCGCGGAAGAGGAGGACGACGCCGGCCTCGTCGAGCGCGCCGGCGAGCGCGGCGGCCTCGGCGCGGGTGCGCGCGGCGCCGGCCTCCTCGCAGGCGCGCAGCAGCTCCGCGTACGGGATGACCTCGCCGTCCCCGAGCCGCCGCTTGAGCGCCTCGACGTTCGCCAGCCGCATCAGGCGCCTCGCCTCCTCCGCCGTCACCTCCGTCTCCGCGTCCCGCCCCACGGCCGCCTCCGCCGCCGCCGGCAGCGACGCGGCGAAGCGGAACCGCTGGAGCGCGCACGGCGGGGGCAGCCGGATTGCAACGGCGGCCCGCGCGCACGGCGACGCGGAGGCCGAGGGGCCGCCTGCCGCGGAGGCGGCGCGGAGGACGGAGCGGGAGAATCGCCACATTGACATCGGTCGGTCTGCGCGTGCGTGGGTTGCGGGTTGGAGGGACGGGGGCGGAGGAAGATATGGGGGAGGCGGTCAAAGCGGAGGCGGGAACTATGGCGGAGAGGAGGAGAGAAAGATGGCAAGGGGGAAGCCGGGAAAGGGAAGAGGAAGGTGGAGAGAGCTCCGGTTCGCGGCCGCGTGGGGTACTTGCCTATTTGGTGTATTTTTGGAGGAGTGCGATTCCTTTTTTCTCCTCCTTTTTCATGGCATGTTTGCGGCAATGGCAGGCTCCTTTGTGTCTTCTGGGTTGGTTCCTGTGCGCAGAGAGGTGCAGTGCAGGGTAGGAAATAAACGACACGCGGTTGATATTTTGGAAACTGCTTTACACAGTGATATGACAGAGGAAACGCTACGCGTCCTAGTAATTGCCTACTCGCTTTTACTATATTTTCCTGCCATTTGAACTTTGGTAAATCGGGTATGCAATAAAACGTTGATCTCATGTGACTGCTGACGTGGGGTACCACGGCAAATCCCATGATTAGGTAACCTAGGGTTTTGGAATCTCAAAAAAAAAAAAAAGGTAACCTAGGGTTTTGAGAGGAGGAGAGAGAGTTGGTAGCGTTGGTAGATCCGTCGGCTCACAAGTAAGGAGTTTACCCAGGTTCAGGCCCCCGAAGGGTAATACCCTACTTCCTACTTGTCTGGTATTGATCTGGAGGTGTTTACATGTTACAATGGCGCCCCAGCAAGATACGATCTCGCTAGGGTTTAATGACTAGAGTATTGCGTGACCCTAGATCGGCGGCCCTCCCAGTCTTTATATAGGAGGCTGGGTCCCGGGAGTTCGCTACCGACTAGGTTTACATGTAAGGTAAGTACGAACCGCCTTTGCTTGATCCTGACTTGGTGTGTACGCCTTGCTATAGGCTTCCTTGTTGGGCTCTTGTCATGGGCTTCTCTTGAGCCACCCAATGGGCCTTTAGTCTTGCTGTGCACCAGGTATACGCAAGGTGGTGTATCCGAAGGGTGCGCCCACGTCAACTGCCAAGTGTTAACACCTTTTTTTTTGCGAGAATTATAAAAGTTCACAAGATGTACAAAGGATCTAAAGCATAATAGCAATTAAATCAAGATCCTTACACCATCCAACGAATAATACCGCAACCAGAGCGAGCCGCTGACGTGAAGATGTCGCCGCTCCCCTACTTGAGCCGGCCTGACTTTGTTAATAAAAAACCTGGGAAGTCTTTGTGCACAAGGCTAGGGGCAGCAATTAGGGCATAATTCATTGCCATGGATGATGGAACGCTTGAATCAAACACATTGTAGACCAAACGATATCCACCGCTCTAGGAGCAACAACCAGATAATTTACGACACTCTTCAACACCACGTGCGAGATCAGAGCTAATGACGTGAACAGGGAGAAGGGAGAATCTTATTCTTCTTCCGCACAACGCCACCATGAGGTTGCAATATCTAACCATGAAAGTCTTTCGGTGACATGTGATGTGCCCCGTCAATCGCGAGACGTTCGTCGTGGCTTTGATAATACGTGAGCTCGTATTCTATGTACCTTATTTCTCAACAAAAATCCGGTCCTATTTAGTTCAAGTTTCATCGATATATGTACGGAAAATTACAAACACAAATCATTGTTCCAAACATCCCATAATAATTGTATCAAATGCAAGTTCATATATGGGTATTAATTCGTATAAGAAAATGATTCCCTATAACCGATCAATCGAACACATGCGTCAATCGCCTTGTCCACGTGGTACACCTACAACATACCCAGGGGCGAAGCCAGCCGAGAAGAGGACTGGGGTCATCTCTCTTGAATCGGTGTCATCTTGTACAAATGATCACTAGTT
Source organism: Poa pratensis (assembly GCA_947311845.1). Lineage (NCBI taxonomy): Eukaryota > Viridiplantae > Streptophyta > Magnoliopsida > Poales > Poaceae > Poa > Poa pratensis. The sequence continues at coordinate 21,756,888 of CAMZMU010000071.1, forward strand.
TTCACTAATTTACCAAGGAATTGCTTTGGGTCATTGGGATCATTTGACCCCACTGATTTGCACCTAGCTCCGCCCCTGATACCTATCCTTTTATACCTAGGTCGTTCTCCCAACCCCTAGAAAGCACTCAACGTCTTAATGGCACCTTGCCTCCAAAGACACTGAAAAGGAGAAACAGTGGAGCTCACGATTACTGGTCTCGGCTACCATGGAACAAAATGGAGCTTTGTCAGGTTAGAGCTAAACATGAGATTCCACCCCGCGGTGAATCGATGAAGATCAGTTTGGGCAAAATGAGTATGAATTCACGGGATCTAGATCCAATCGGTTCCAAGAGCCACATGTGTTATTGGCAAGTCAATGTGTGGTCAGCGCTTTAAAGGTAGGTTCGGGAATTTGTGGATTTTTATGCTATATGTGTGCTTTGCTATAAACGCATAAGTGCCATGTTCTAATGAATCTAGATGTATGCTGCAAATACCGTGTTCATGTTGCAAGTGTCTTTTGCGGTGTTGCAAAGCGTTGCTTATAAGTTGCACATCTTCTTCACGCTGATGTGTCGTGTCCACAAAAAAAAAATGTTGTGTGGATTTTATTGAAATGTTGCGAGACTTTATTAAATGTCTTGAACATATCAGGAGAAAAATGCTCTGATTATGTTGCAAACATATATTTAAAAAATCATGAACTGGTGTCTTGTACTCCAAAGATCGGATGGTTCAGGGTTGTGATCCTAGATCAGATTGGACGGCTTGGAGACGGCATATCAAGTCAAATTGTCACCCGAATGACGTCTGGCACTGGCCTAATTTTACGTTTGAAAGTTAGATTTTGCATTGGCTTAAAATGGAATGTTCTGCCTGATGTAATATAGAGATCGTTTGGCAACTATCATTTCGTTTCTAACCTAAACCCTGAAAAGTGAAATGACAGGGTTAGACATAGGAATTGACATAACATACCATAGGTATTATTCAAATGAAATGACATGTCCAATTACATGACAACCAAATAGGTTGAGTATGGAATCATAAATGAATTTCATGATTCCGATGTCTACGAAACGACCTCTTACAAGAATTGTCGTCATGAACGTACTAAAAAATTCATAAGTATCTGCACTGGCGGATCTACATTGGACCAGCAGGGTGCACAGGACACCGGGTAAAACGAAATTTCTTTGTAAAATAGCAATTTTTCACCATATATGCACCCCCTAAAAGATGATTTTTCACGCTCGGTGCACCGGTAGGCACCCTAGTGCTATATGCCCTAGCTCCGCCACTGAGTATCTGAGAATATTTCTAAAGAGGTACTTCTGAATACGGTGGTGCTTTATCATTCACAGCCGAAGAAGAGAATATAACAGGACAGTGTGCGCTACTGCGGGCCGTCAGTTGTTCGCCGTATATACGTGAGACAGCTGCCGTTCAATCTCGTGGGAAAGGACAAGAACGGATCGAGAGCGCCGGCGACAGAGTGTGGTCCGTTCGTCGCGCAGACGCTTTTGAGTTTTGAGTCGACGACGCAGTCGACGCGAACGCGACGCAGCGATCGCCGATCAGTCAATTCTGCCGCAGCTAGAGTTGCTTAGTTGCCACTTCGATGCTATCGCTATGGTGTGCGACACCCACCGCTAAATCACCTTTTCACGGATCCTGCTCCAGCAACGATGGGTTTGTTTCCTGCGGCCGTGAGTCGCTAGGAAAGGCAAACGAACTGATTCACAGCGATCATCTTTCATAGAGATTTTTGCAATATTTCTATGTACAAGGAGCAATTATGATCTACTAAAAGAACAAATTTGATCTAAGAAAATAATATTATAATTGCTGCATCCTTCTTTCTAATCCGTCTTCCCGTTTTCGGCAGCATGCTTCTTGCTGTTGCACAAGGTTTTCACCATCCCCTTGGTGATCTTCCAGAACCAGAACACGTTCATCACTGCCAGCGTCGGTAGCACCGTCACTGTGCTGTAGAATCCCAGCGGGAAGATGGACTTCACCTGTGTAAAAAAAAAGTATAGCGCGTCATCAGAGAACCGTAGTCATCGGAGTGTCTGAATCTGAAGCCTAGAACAGTCATACATCCATGGCATTTTAGTGTCATTTTCTTCATCCTTTTCTTTGGAAAGGGTAGCATGGTTCAGTTAATATATCGAGCAACGCTCTAAGCTTACACAAATCTAGGTCTCAAGTTATATGTTAGCTGGAGTAAATGGAATTTCAGTTGATCCACGACTAACTTGGTCAGCCATGCATACCTGATCAAAATGGAAGTACATGTGCGTGAAGAAATATACGAACAAGATTATCCGAGCAACCTGCAATCCAACAAGAAAAAGGTGTTAATCACATATATAGTTTGCAGCATGTAAGCATGTCTAGTCCATAAAAGGCTTCAAGTAACAGGGGAGCATGGCATGGCGCTGCTCCTGCTCCTGCATCACAAAATCGGCATTTCTCATTTGACCCGCGATGCAGAGAAGCGTATCGAGCATATATTTTCCACCTAAAAGGTAAAGGCAGAAATGTTCCAAAGAAATACATCTCTGAGCATCTGAGTCTGGTAAAAGAGACAGACGGGGCAAAACTCTAGTCGACAGGCTCATCTTTCTCAGCTATCTAACAGAATTAGTAAACGCAGCCGACACTGAATCTAACTAGATTTTCCAATCCATCAGAGGGAGGAGATCTTCCATTTCACATGTAGCATGCAAGATTCTAGTTTCATGGATCATATATACTACTCCATGAATTGAAAGCACAGAGAATAAGCTGATAAATCATGAGAGCAGCGAGTATTGTACCAGCCATCCGGCAAACAGAGCCAATCCATTGCATAAGTAGAGGCTGCCAGTCTTCTGACCAGCAACATCCAGATACCTACACCAAATAATTATTAATTCAGAAACACTTACATTTTAATTTAAACTGTTAAAAACAGTTAGTGACGTTTAACGTTACCATCTAAGGTTCACAAAGGGAGTGGTGGCTTCAGTGAAGAGGACCATCAGTATGTACATGTGTGCTTTCCCACTGAACAAAGCAAGACAGATGGCATACATGGAAAGTCCGTGATGCAAGAGCTGAAAAATAATCAATACATTAACAACCGATCTGAAAAACCAACAAAGATAAATCTTGTTCAGAGACAGTATGTGGGCTAATATACTGTAGACTTACAAATTCCTTTCCACCTAAAGACGGAAAATACCATAGGATCATCGCCAAGTCTGTCAAAAAGTAACCAAGCGAGGCCTGCACAGTAATACAAGTTCAGGAATAAGTCATGCCGATTGAGAAACAAATTGAGTCGCTCCAAGTTGACTAGGACTGAAGTTGAAATGCACAGCTTACCCCAAACATGGAGTCAGATAACCATGATTTTTTATCAATGATTATGCCATTATTGACATCTTCATTGAAGAGGCCAGATACCATGACCAAGTAAAAAGAAACGCCAGCGGCAACCAATGCATGGAACGTAGAGAAACCCCTATCGATCGGTTGTATTACACAATTAGATAAAATAAAATAAACAGTCAGCTATACTATGAAAATGTACATAAATAGAAGTTTGGCAAGCATATCTTACCTATTGTTCCACTCAACCTTTTGCATTGGACTTAACCCATCATAGCACTTGAAGCACCGAGAGCTAACCTGTCGAGTTGTCTCATATACCTATATATAAAGGACAAACAGTGAATTTTGGCAGTACAATACAATGCATTACAAAAACTGTCTGGTTACATAGCGGAGAATAACGTTTTCAAAGATGACAACTTCAGAGTTAGAGGTGCAAGGTTTTCAATTCAAAATAGTAACTGACAGGAATACGAGCTAAAACTAGTCAATATCTATTAGGTTATACTCCCTCCATCCCAAGATGTAAGGCATGCCTAAGCGCACCCAATATACAGAAAATATATCCTGTGACCGTGTGCTCTCCGATAATGTTGCACTTTTATGCCATATAACATGCTCATCTTTGATGTGATGGTTAGCCAAATTAAATTCTTGAAAATTCGTGTATGTATTACATTTTTTTTAGACGGAGGGAGAGGAATTTTGACTCCCAACCTCACTGCTCTGTATATGTTTGAACAAATCCTATAACTGTGTTTTCAAAACTAAAATATCCCAAAATCCCCATGCGTAACGTCGGAATGACCTATGGAACTGCATATTTAGAAAAGTCAAGTGGTCCATATATTTTTTCATTGTGGCCTGCACACATGTTTATTCCTAAGTAAATAAGAATTTCACATCATACATCAATATTTACATATTTTTAGAATTTGTACCGTACAATGTGAAAACGCTTTTTTTTCCTGATTGGCAAGTTGGTGTAGAGACATGGCAAAAAATTGGCAAGCATATGAAAATACCCTAGAATAATGCAGTTTGGAACAACCAGGTCTAATACAAAGCTGTTGAGAGGAACCTTTCTCTCATAATGGTTTGCATTGCACCAACAAAATAAATCTACACGAGATGAGTCGAGACAATTCTTCAGAATACGCCGAAGTTATCATCTTTTTTCTGAACACATGTGCTCAGCGTAGCAGTCAGCGCGGCTGAGTTGTCTATACCTATCACTATGGGACCCGCATCGACAAGTACTCCTATCTGCCTCATTGACTGGCCAGTACTGCTACAACTAATACTGGCTTCGCCCGAAAGAAAGCTGTGGAGATGTCGAGATGACTACAACCTAAATTAATTCTCGTTTCAAAAAATACAACCTAAATTAATTGCACCAGCAGGAAAGACACCGCTAGCCGCTTCATCTCCTAACAAGATCAGGGAGGATACGATCTGGAAGCCGCTCGTAAAACTTAAACAAGAGGCTGAACTAAGAAAAGAAAAGCGCCAGAGAGCATCGAGAGCTTACAACGGTGCACATGACGACGCCGGCGAGAACCGACGCCGGCCAGAGGACCTGCTCCTCGGGCCCGAAAGCCCCATCCATCCTTCCTAATCAATCGACGACGAAGAACCGAACCGAGAAACTCCGAAACCCTGCATCAGCATAGCAGGAAACACGCCACGTTTTAAACGAGCGGAAAGATCGATCGAAGTTACAGGGGGAAGTAAAACTGATGAGAGCTTCCGCCTTCCGGCAGCGGTGCCTAACCTGGATGGTACGGGTTGGGGCTTGCGCGGTGGCGTCGTCGACGACTTGCTTCTGGGTTCTCTTTTGGATGTTTTCTTTCTGCTTCCGAGTCTTTGGGGTTTTAAGAACGCACGAGGGCCGAGGGTTGTGGTGTGGTGAGGAGAAGACGGATCGTTATCGATCGCGGCTTCCTTCCTCTACTTGGGGAAGGTTGGTAGCTTGCCTGTCCGTATCCACCACCAGTCTATCGGTTTCCCGTGCTACACCAGGAGTCGCATGTGTTTTTTTTCCACGCTAGTAGACCTCGACGCGAGAACGACGTCCCGAGAGCAAAGTGCACAACGATCCGGAGCGGATTTTCCCACTGTATATAGACGTCCTCGGACTATCCAATGGGCCTAATCGCGTCAAGATTTGTGTTTTATAATTTTACAAGTTGGTCCTCCTTTAGTTTCATAATAGAATATAGCCCTACCTAGTAGCTATCTATACACACTGCCCCCCCCCCCCCCCCCCACACCCCCCTACGCCTCTCCACCGGCACAAACGCCATTGCAAAATCCAAACTTTTCTGGTTTAAAATGTTAAATAAAACAATTATGTAATGGAATGTGATTTAATCTTTCGATGGATTTTTGTAATTTTATAAAGATTTAAAACTTCCGAGAATATATTTTTATTTGTATATTAGGTTCCAAAGGGTATAATCTTATTACCTGCACCTTCATAGTGAATTAGGGTTGTTCGTGCACGCTAGAAAACTTTGTCTTAGATAGCACGTTCCCCAACAGAGTCAATATCATATGTACTATAATAAAAGAGTATGGTGATACTGGTTTACATGCACCTTTACTTCTAATTTTACCTTTTATGAGGGAAGATTCTTCTTTTTCCGTTTGGATCATGTTGTCACTTGGAGGGTTAAGGTGCAAAGACTATTTAGGTACAACAATGTTTGCTTAACGGTGTATTAGCTTACCTCTACCATTTTTTTGCATGTTTACACGCAACATTTTGCTTGCCAGCGCATGTCTCATCTTTTCTTTTAGGATGTGGTAATGCAGGAACGTACGGAGACCTATTTTGCTTAGGTATGACACCCAGTTTATTTCTGGTTGAACCATAATTTTCTTAGTTGGGCTCACACGGGGTTCCTAATTTTTCTGGTACCTGCAAATGCATGATAAAGGCTTTTATTATCCAAAGAATGTCAGAATGAAGATGGAAATCTCCACTCAACTCATCAACTTTACCATCCTTAGAGAAATATTTAATGCAATCATACTCAAAAGTTTTACTCCTCCATCTCATTCTTTATCTAATTTTCAATCCTCCTAGATTTTGTCTATCAATTCCCAAGTTTGAGCAATAGTAAACTCCATAAAAACTCCTCCTGATGCAAGGTCTACCTCTCTCTTGCACTGGTCATCCACTTCTTCATAAAAGATATGCAATACTAGCCAGAGTGTAAAATTTTGATGAGGACATTTATGAGGTAAAGTACGATACCTTCTATATCCTTAATTTGACAACACTTTCATCTTGTTTTTCTGTAGTTACATATCATACGTCTAATTTCATAGTTTTTTTAATGGATAAAAATGAGCTAAAATATAGCAAACACTTCTTACAAGTGTCAAAAGTATGAGGGATAAGTTTTAAACCAAGACATAGCTTTGTCCGTCGAGTTATGCCAATTATCTTTTGTTTCATGTCATTTCATCATGAGTAAAATCATTTTATTTCTTGCATATATCATCAATCATATCCTCATATTATCACATGTGAATTCTTTTTTCGCGTAGCATATGCCAAATAGATTTGCATTTACTCTGAAGCAATCTCCATTAGGTATCGGGCTCACCACCATAAGAATATTCATGGGTGACACCCTCGAGTACTTCTTTGCAGCCAGTTTGTACAGATGTTGAAACTCAACCATGTGTTGCCTAATTTTTTCAAGTTCCGGTGAAGTTTCTTTGGCGTTCATCATCTCGCACGATTCATGAATGAAAATGCTCGAAGCCCACAAGATGATTTTACTGACAAGTTTTACTAACAAATGAGAAACTTGGTTGGTTTTAGTCCGAATTCAATAAATTCGAAATCTCTTTAAAATGTGTGGTGGGACGGAAAGCCTTGTGCAAAATTAGAAGGACTTAAGAACGAGGATGGGGTAGAGGGTTGAGGGGTCAATTTGTAAAATTACAGCACGAATCGGCGGTGAGAGATAAGCCTGCAGGGAAGTCAAAACATGGCGGGATGCATTTCCGGTACAACAACATCACGGTTTATGGGTCAGGCAAGACCAGCAAGTAGCAACTGCATGTTTCTGCCAAGACGGCCCGACCATTAATGAGAACCACGCGATTCGTGGCGTGGTAGAATAACGAAGAAATCGGTCAATGCCGGAGACCTCTCGCAAACTCCAAAGTCCCCGGGCAACCGGTGGAAAAGCCGTTACCACGTTGAAAGTGACCCCTCGCAATCTCGTTTGACCTTTTCGTCCCTCCGTTTCTCTCCGGCAGCCCAGCTCCGAGCTGCGCCTCAGCCTCGTTGCACATTCCAGGGAGGCACATTGATCGGTCAAGCCGGCCGGCGATCGATCAGTGCCATGCGCCACGATGGCGTCCACCGTAGCGCCGCTGAATGCCAACGCCGAGGCCCTGCGGACGAACGTCACGGCGCAGCTCAACGACGCGATTACGGGGCCCAGCAAGGTGACCACCCTGGTGGTGTGCTACTCGCCGATGATGATCGCCACCAACGGCATCTGGCAGGGCGTCAACCCGCTGGAGTTCTCCCTCCCGCTCTTCATCCTCCAGGTCGCCGTCATCGTCATCACCACCCGCTTCCTCGTCCTCCTCCTCCGCCCCTTCCGCCAGCCCCGCGTCATCGCTGAGATCCTCGCCGGCATCGTGCTGGGGCCCTCGCTGATGGGGCAGGTGGAGGTCTGGGGCAGCATGGTGTTCCCGCAGCGCAGCCTGCTCACGCTCGAGACCGTCGCGCACCTCGGCCTCCTCTACTTCCTCTTCCTCGTGGGGCTCGAGATGGACCTCGACGTCATCAGGCGCTCGGGAAAGAAGGCGCTCTTTGTCGCGCTGGCCGGGATGGCGCTGCCCTTCTGCATCGGCACCGCCACCTCCTTCATTTTCCGGCACCAGGTGTCCCGGAACGTGCACCAGACCTCCTTCCTGCTCTTCCTCGGCGTCGCGCTCTCCGTCACGGCCTTCCCGGTGCTCGCGCGCATCCTCGCCGAGACCAAGCTGCTCAACACGGAGCTGGGCCGCATCGCCATGTCCGCCGCCATCGTCAACGACATGTGCGCCTGGATCCTGCTCGCGCTCGCCATCTCCATCACCGAGGTGAACAGCACGCCGCTGTCGTCCCTGTGGGTACTCCTCTCCGGGGTCGTCTTCGTGCTCTTCTGCTTCTACGTCATCAGGCCCGGGATGTGGTGGCTCATCGGCCGCATCCCCGAGGGCGAGAGCGTCAGCGACATGGAGGTCTCACTCATCCTCACCGGCGTCCTGGCCGCCGGCGTCTGCACGGACGCCCTGGGCATCCACTCGGTCTTCGGTGCGTTCGTGTACGGTCTGGTCATCCCGAGCGGGCCGCTTGGCGTGACGCTCATTGAGAAGCTCGAGGATTTTGTAACCGGGCTCCTCCTCCCGCTCTTCTTCGCCATCAGCGGCCTGCGCACCAACGTCACCAAGGTGCGCGACCCTGTCACCGTCGGCCTGCTCGTGCTCGTGTTCCTCATGGCCAGCTTTGCCAAGATCATGGGCACCATCATCATCGCTGCGCTCTACACCATGCCCTTCCGCGAGGGCGTTTCCCTCGGATTCCTCATGAACACCAGGGGACTCGTCGAAATGATCGTGCTCAACATTGGGAGAGACAAGCAGGTACTCAGTTTTTCGATCAATCCACCTTTACTTCTAGCGGTGTCAGCCACCAGTTGATTGATTAAGCAATGTATTGCAGGTGTTGGGCGACGAGTCGTTCGCGGTGATGGTACTGGTGTCGGTGGCGATGACGGCGCTGGTGACGCCGGTGGTGACGGGCCTGCAAAAGCCGGCGCGGCGACTTGTCGGGTACAAGCGGAGGAACCTGCAGCGCATCAGGCACGACAGCGAGCTCCGCATGCTGGCCTGCGTGCACACCACACGCAACGTGCCGTCCGTGCTGTCGCTGCTGGACCTCTCCAACCCGAGCAAGCGCTCCCCGATCTTCATCTACGCGCTCCACCTCGTCGAGCTCACCGGCCGAGCCTCCAATATGCTTGCCGCTGCCGCTGCCGCCGCCTCCGCCTCCTCGGACAGCCGGTCAGGCTCCTCCGCCTTGCCCCCTATGACGGAGCATATCTTCAACGCCTTTGAGAACTACGAGATGCATACTGGAGGCGTCTCCATCCAGACGCTCACGGCGGTGTCGCCGTACCAGACCATGCACGACGACGTGTCCGTGCTCGCCGAGGACAAGCACGTGACGCTCATCGTGATCCCTTTCCACAGACAGCAGACTGTGGACGGCGGCATGGAGCCGATCAATCCGTACATCCGCGGCTTCAACGAGAGCCTCCTCTCCACCTCCCCGTGCTCCGTCGCCATCCTCGTGGATCGAGGCCTCAGCGCCGCAGCGGCGCACATGGCCGACGAGCACAGCCTGGTGCTCTTTTTCTTCGGCGGGCCGGACGACCGCGAGGCGCTCGCCTACGCGTGGAGGATGGTCGAAAACCCCGGCGTTTCCCTCGCCATCCTACGGTTCCTCCCGCCGGACTACCAGGGGCGGTCCTTCTTCAACGCCTCGTACCTGTCGGCGGCGTCCTCCGACACGGACTCGCGCGCGATCAACATCGGCGGCGAGGGCAAGACCGAATTGGAGATGGACGAGGAGTACCTCGACGAGTTCCGCGCGCACAACAGTGGCAACGCGGCAATCACGTACGCCGACAGGACGGTGACCAACAGCGAGGAGACGGTGGCAGCCATCCGGAGCCTCGACAGCAGCATGCATGAGCTGTACATCGTGGGCCGGCGCCCCGGCGAGGCCGGGTCGCCGATGACGTCGGCGCTGGAGGACTGGATGGAGTCCCCGGAGCTGGGGCCCATCGGCGACATGCTCGTGTCGTCGGACTTTTCCATGACTGTGTCGGTATTGGTGGTGCAGCAATACGTGGTGGCCGACGGGGCAGCGCCCATGGCCGCCGCCGCTCCCGCGCCCGCCGTTAACATCGACCCGGTGCGCCAGTACCTGAGCAACGCTAACCAGCGGCCGCCCGTGGGGCTCGAGGGGTACGAGTCGATCCCGGCGTCGTCGACGGCCAATAGCAGATGGTCTAGTGGCAGTGGCACCGTAGGCTTCTGAAGCGCGTAGGGTCGAATTTCTATGTAGTACTTAGCATTGTTGTTCTTTCAGGTTCGTTGTGTGTAGGTTCTAGAATTCCCTGAGCTGGGCGATGTAACTGTTTGGATTGTTATACTCTGCCGTGGAGCGTGCGTGAAGGCAGACATTACTGCCTTAGTGATCGAAGCTTGCAGGTTGGTTTCCAAGGGATCAATCTCTGAACCAGATACTGTAATTTAGTCAGGTTCTGTAGTGTACACATTGTTGTCTCTGAATTTATCATGTGCAGTGCGCCCATTTAACAGTTACTGATTGTGTTCTTCAGCTGTCATGGAACTGGAGGCTGAGATTGTTGTCTTTATTTCGATCGAATACGTCATATCATTTTCTAAGAGATCCGATATCAGTTTCTAAGAGATCAAACTCTGAACCAGATAAGTTTGCGTTCAGGAGACCATCCTAGATCAAATTTTGGTGGTCAGGACAAACCCCTGATGTTTTTTACGTCGCTGCTGTTTCAGTTAACCGATCTAGTGTTCTTTCCATCTCTTTCTCAATGTTGGGTCCAACCTTGCATCTTCATGGGAAAAGTCATTTTTGGCTCCCGACCAGTAATGCTCCTTCTGTTTGAAAAAATTCAAAAAAAACATTTAAATGTTCAAAAAAATCTGGCAAGTTCTCAATGATGTATAATACACGATTGCACATTTCTCAGTTTTGTATAGCTCAAAAATAACAAAATCTGGCATGTTTTATTATGGGATACACAAAAATAACAAAATTTGAAACAACTATACTCAGATAAGTACATTTTTTCATTTTGTGTAGCTAAAAAAAAGTATTACGCATTGGAATTTTGCATGCAACAAGAATACATCATTGAGAACATATAAAACTTTTCCAGAATTTTTATAAAACTACCGTCCCGAACAAGTGCTTCACACGTGTGCGAAACATTTCGCTCGTGACCTAGCCGCTAGACTGCTAGAGGCGATCTGAGAGACGACTGCTTTCCGTCCGAGCTCCGCCGGCGTGCGGGCTGGTCCCCTCACCCTCCGCATGTTGCTCCGACGGCGGGAGGGGGTCCGGTTCCTCCGCTCTATAGTTAGGGTTTGGTTTTGTAGGCTGTGACGCGCCGTTGGGATTGTGGGAGCAGCGCCCGGACGAATAAATCTACCTCACCTCCACTCCCACACCGGCGGTGTCCTTCATGGCGGCGTCTCGGAGTTAATAGCATTGTGTGTTTGTCGATCCCTCAGATTGGCGGACTTAGTGTTCATGGATGGTGTCGGCGAGGCGGCGACGACCCCATTAGGTGTGTCTCTCCTTCTGCTATGTCCCCGTTCTTGTGGTGTTGTCTCCGGCGTCATGGTGGAGCAGGGAGGATGTGTCATCCTGAAGTACGCGCAGACGGTTGTCTGCGCAGGTGACAGCTCGAAGATGGTATATCATGTTTTGGGTTTGTGGTTGGAGCTGACAGTACTGGCTACCTCCTTCGACGTCGTACTCGTGCAGGGGTGTCAGCTCTGAAATTCGATGGCATGTCCGGGGACATGTTGCACCGGTCTGATTCTTTCAATGGTAGATTTTTTGCTTCTAGCAAACAACTTTTGAGTTCCGTAAAGCTGCTAATCAGTGATAGAGCCACTTCGAGCTCGGGTGAAGAGGTGACCTGTCTACCGTCTCTCTGATGGTCGCTTTGGTGGTGCCAAAGGAGAGAGATAGGCGCTGATTTTGTGCATAGGTTTATCATATCTTTTCAGTTTTATAGTCGGTATGTACATGCCTTGTAACTTGATCTTTATTTATAAATGAGACACATGTTCCCATAAAAAACTAATTTTATAAAACTTTTAAATATATTTTTGCAAGCAGAGAGAACTCATGGTACTACTTTTCTTTAGAGAGAAAAACATGGTAATAATACTATGAAAAGTGTATTTTGAGTTTTGACACGACCAACCACTCTTGGATAAGGCCCGTGTGGAAGCACGCCTTGCTCATGTTCTTCATCTTACATGGGCCTGGCCCAGCGCGGTAGTTCATGCATGAGTTTTACTAGATTTGTTATTTTTTTAGCTCATAATATAAAGTATCTCAGATTAAAAATTTACGCGTTTGTGGGATACACCATGGGCTACATCTAGATTTTTTTTCAGATTTTTTGGAAACTCACAAATATGATTTTCGAATTTTTTAAATAGGAGAGATCACTGGTGCCCGGGATCACAATCTACTTTCCGGATGTTTTACCATTTGTCGACATGCACATGTATATAAATATATCTAGACACATTTTAGTGTGCATGTTCACTCATTTTAGTATGCATGTAGACAATATGTAGAACACCTAAAACATCTTATATTAAAAATTGGAGGGAGTATCTCGTATGGAGCGGGTCGCCTAAAAAAAAGATCAGCGCCCAGCACAACACGTTCTTGTTTCTTCCCTAAAAAAACACGTACTTGTTTCTTTTCCTTTTTCCTTCCGATTTTTTCACATTTTTAATTTTCTTATTATCTATTTTAAAATGTTTTAAATGATTAAATGTTGAACACTATTTTAGTTTCCTTTTTATGTTTATTCTCTTATTTTCATCATTTTTATATATTTAGAATTTTTTATGGGTCAAGGGAAACAATTTTGTTCGAACATGTTAAACATTTAAAGACGGGAATCTTTCACGGCGAGATTTTTAGTGTGGCCCCGCTAGGTCCGTGGAAATTTTTAATATGTTCGCCCTCTGGTTATGTTCTTTGATGTAGTGCAAAGAGCAAAAATATCCTGCATCCCGGATGCTTTATGTGACCCGATTGCCTTGCGGATTCAGAAGACTTGTGGGGATTCAGGGACAGAGACAGAGCAAATCAGGATGGAAATTCACTTTGTCTCCCGAGATCTAGTGATGTCGATATGTTAGAATTTTTTTTATATTTATAACTTTTAAAAATCTTTAATTTTTTATGTAGTCAATGATGCATCCTACTAGCATGTACAATCTTATGTGAAATTCCTTGTATTAGCTCAGAATATAAACTATTTAAAACTGAAATTTTGCAAAATTGTGAGACTTCTTCTCTCTGCTGACCTTCCGTCCTGTTACTCTCGACGGCTATCTTTTTCTCCCGGATGAGCTCTTCCTTTGGCTTCAATAGGGCACGAGAGGGCCAGGAGCGGGTCTCGTGGGAGCTGCAGTGGGTGCATCGATCATGAAATTCTAGGGCAACCACCTCGATTGGGAGAGGGTAGGATGGAATGGTGTGCCACTAACGAACGGTTCAGAGGAGGACACCGCAGCCGTCTGCGACGTGTCCGGCTGGTCGCAAATCGAGCCCAAATTTAGTTTGAAAATGGGGAAACGAACATCGCTTTGTTTGCATCGCCGCGTTGAGCCATGTCCTCTAACCGCACGGATAAAAACAAACGCGGATGGACGAATTGGGTCGGCACGTTAGATTGCCCTAATCCGATACTAAATTCTCATGTTGCTTCCTTTGGAAACACGGTACATCTCGGTGTCTACATGATCGCATTTCATTGAACAACTAGCATCTAGCTTAGCTAGTACTCCCTCCGTTCCTAAATGTAAACATTTTTAGCCTTTTTTTTAACACACATGTATCTAGACATATTTTATTAGAAGGTTCACATGAATCTTGCACTAAAATATGTCTACATACATGTGTGTAAAAAAAGTATAGAAAAACTTACATTTAGGAACGGATGGATTAGTACCATCCTCGTGTATGCCGATGATAGACCGTGGATTAAAACCAATAACAAAATGCTGGGACACACGAAAAGCATAGACGAAGAACTACTAGATGTGTCACTTCTAAGCATCTACAGACTCGTGGACCTTTTCCAAAGAGTAGTAGCCTTCGTTCGAAAGGTGAAAACAACCAGTCAATACCTTATTGATTCAAAAGGGAATGCGCTTACTCCTGCTTACAAAACTTCTTTTGCTCAATCAATTCTTAGTGCTAGGACTGGCTTAGGTATCCCAAAAGAAAAGCAGAGATGGCTCGCGTGCGTCACCCCCATACCATGCATAAACCCTGTGGGATCGCCAACTAGCTCTCCTCCCCAACCGCTGGATCAAATCATTTGTTTTCCTGGACTCCACATGGCCTGTTCCGCTCGCATGGATCCCGTGCCTTTTCTCCAACGTCTCCGCTGGGGCAAGCTCCATCCTCCGTCGACCGATCGCGTATGGGGGGAACAGCGCGACGTGATCCACGGCGGATGCGTGCCCGCCCGATATATCGATCCTCAGGTAAGCCGGCCGGTGAGGTGGGGGCCGCCGTCCGGCCGGTTGGGGGACGATCTGTCGGAGAGCGACGGTGTCGGGATTGCGCCGCTGGGGCGATCGAGCTTGCCTGGCCAGGGCGATTAGCGGCAGGAGACGGGTGATGTGTACTTGGGTAGGTGGCGACTTGATTAATTAGCGTGGCGACGCTGGGTTAGGGACATGGAGAAGACACCATGATTAGGGCTGCTTAGTTGTGATCCCGCAGTTACGTCGTGGGCATTAATCGCCTTGTCCCCTGCTCGCCCTCCCGTCTTTCTATAGCCAGATTGGAACGTTACCACACACACTTTGCTAGTCGCAAAAAAAAAAAAAAAAACAGTTTGGTAGCCTGAGATTGACGGAAGTTTGTGGTGTTTCGACCATCATTGTGTCTTGGCCTCTTGGGCATGGACCAGAAACTTTTTCGCGGTTTCTCCATGCATGTTGGCGGTCGCCAACTTAACCAGGATAGATTTTGTCTCGCAGTGCTCGTACTGTGTTCATTGGCGGAGCTAGGGGACCAGCAAATTGACCACGTCGAATTATGCATGGACCACGTCGAATTAAGGATGAGCATTTGTATATTTCATTGCATAATTAAGGGACATTTCCAAGTGAAGGATCACAAAGATCTTTGTGTGGTCACCATCGATGTACAGCTAGATTTCTACTCCCTCCGTTACCAAATATAAGATGTTTTAGCTTTTGTCTACATTCACATGCACAAAATTCTATCTAGACATATTTAATGTATATGTTCACTCACTTTAATATGCATGTAGACAATATGTGTAACACCTAAAACATCTTATATTTAGGAACAGAGAGAGTACATGTTTCTCTCCCTTGTTTCGCTCCTGATTAAGCTCCACTATATATCAGCATAGCATTGGGATGCTATCTATCCTTATGGGGAACTGTTCCAAGATCCAGCGGAAGGTACATGCATGCATAGTATCGGGCAAAAGCTCAGTGGGGTGATGCGTGCACAGTGCACAAGAGCAATGCATTCAGAAAAGGCTACGTGTTAGTTAGTTTGTAAACAGCTAACGTCTTTAGAAAACAAAAAGATTGAAAAAGGGAGCGTTGCCAGTGATGACCTTGTCCAGCAAAAGCTAGCAGGGGGCTTTCACTACCCACCGGAGGTGAGTAGTATGATTTCAAATCTAACCATTGGTTTAAAGGGGGCAATGTAGACTTTTGTAGGTAGAAAATCATTTATAGAATAACTAATCCCACTAAATATTCCATTAGTTAAGCCTAAGTCTTTGCAACCAGATTCCGATTCCTATTCCCATGTTCTTTGAATTATGCCCTTCCGAATTTGTCCAACTCCCTGTGGATTATTCCTACAACTTAAGAACAACCTCGCCGGAGTTCATGTACATGACGGCCGGCCGGCCGGCCAACACGATAGCAAAACTTCTGCCCGCGAAATTAGCGTGCACTCTTCTCAAACAATAGCAAATGTAAAATCGTGTATTCTGTTTTTTTCTAGGGATTAGTTCTAGTTCTTAGGACGGCAAGACCTGATGTCTGGAGCTCCTATTTAAATCATCACCGCGCCATGAACTAGCCAGGACGGCAAGATCTGACTACTCTACCAGTTTCTAGCGGCTATGCATGCAGTTGTTGCATGCAGTGGTTATGAGGCCTTCCTTTTTTTACGGGATTTGTTGATTTGCCGAGATATACACTTTCCGATTTTGCCTCCATGCATTACCGCTGCTCCGGTTTTAGGCACTAGTATGATTTATACTACTCACGTTTTGGGCACTAGTATGATTTAATATAAACCGTTAGATTAACAGAAATAAACGGCCTATATTTAATTGGGGGTACCGTAAAAGTCCTCTTTTCAAATGTATTTCTTGATCATGACTTCCTTTTACTCTGTCTTTGCCCTTGAAAA
Organism: Poa pratensis; assembly: GCA_947311845.1. Taxonomy (NCBI): domain Eukaryota; kingdom Viridiplantae; phylum Streptophyta; class Magnoliopsida; order Poales; family Poaceae; genus Poa; species Poa pratensis. Next base: position 21,773,562 of record CAMZMU010000071.1, read on the forward strand.
CGGGATTAGTGGGTAAGTGTGCCTACTTAAAACATTGCTAATCATCTACACAATCCTCGTGCTAGCACAAACGTTTGTCTCGACATACAAAATAGCCGAGGTTCTGAAAAGGTTCGCCGAGGTGGTTCGACAAGATCTTTGTTAAGGCAAGATCTTTTATTTATTATTAAGGAGAGAAAAAATTCTAATAAAATACTCTTCCGTGGAAGAAAATATAACTGATAGTACTGCTTGCTGTTTGGATGCCCAACCTAATTCGTTGGCGGTACCAGCAACCTTGATTTGAAAAGCACGATAGTTCAATTGATTGGCTTCTTCCAACACACAACCCTTTATCAGACGGCACTCCCTCATAAATTGATTGATTATTAGGCCGAAGATTATGGGCTGTGGGCAGCGGTCTCCGCCAATAGTCCTAAGACTAGTCACAATGGGGAGTATCATATACTAGTATCATGCACATGATACTAGTCTATGTTACTACCTCCACAATGAGTAGTAACATATATGTGGTATCATATAATACTGCATTTATTAGCTTGTAGACTCATATTGCATTGGAATCTGTTATGTTACGGTATCTACCTATGATACCACTATCATATCTCTCATCATTAATTGCAGTGCCACGTCATATTTTTGCCAACATGGCATGCATGATACCACCTATGATACCCCCATTGTGGCTAGTCTAACACTGTCCCCAATCTTAATCGTGGAGCATCTCCCCAACCAACGGATCGATGTAGGAGGCCAGCTGAAGAAGCGATCATTGCTCGCCCCCGTTTGGTATTTGGATGGCTCATCAACAGCATACTTACTGCTGCAAGCTCTGATGTCCCACCAAAAAGATGACGAACGAGTTGTTCGCAACTAATATACGGGAACGGGAGATCATCTATGGATACTCCTTTAATGCAAACGGACGAAGAGCTTAAACTGTACTAAGTCCATCTCAAAATATAAAACATTTTGATAGACTATTTTAAGCCTACCAAAAATGTAATATATTTTGGAAGAGAGGTAATAGTACTATTGAGTGTAGGATAAGGGCGTTCTTCCCTTGAGTCGGTGCCATCCGATGCACCCAAACTTGTGGTGCAAAGTTGAAGTTTTTTGCTCGAGTTGTGGTTTAAAACTTGGATCTAAAATATGGGCGAGTTCCACTTTTTACCCCCTACATGACCTGTGTGTTCTCTGACATAAATTACCCGATCTAACGACATTACCCGATTTAACTGTATTTCGTCGGTTGGGCTATGTGTGAGGTGATAATCAAAATTAGAAGATACGATGAGGAGGATGAGAAATAAAACGGATGGAGAATAGAAGGTTGGACATGATCATCATCATCGTTGACATCCTCCGAGCTTTACAGATTTTTGGCGCCACATTGACCTAACAAGCCGGTCCTATCTAATAGAACATACAAATGCTAAAATTTGTTAGGACTAGCTATATAATTCAAACTTCGATAAACAACGACATAGAGGACATGCACCTCTATTAGTCACAAATTTTGCAGATAGGAGGAGCCAACAACAAACAAAAGGCCGCGTGCACAAAAACAGAGTCATAATTTTCTTCCAAATATATAAGATTGATTTTTTTACTTTGATTTTTCTTTAAAATAAATTATTAGTTCTTATTTCTTCTCCGAAGTGAATAAACTTTAGTTATTATTATTTTTTTATTGTGTATTTTCTTAAAGTACAAAAAATGTGCATTGGGTTAATTATTTGAATGACTATGTTATTGTGAAAACTATGTTTATTTCACAAATCATGTGATAAATAAGCGAAAAAATATAATAGAACGTTTTAAATCAAGAATTTTGTCGTTGTATCAGTTGAATATCTTTACAAATTATAGATGCCGACATCAAATATTTTATTTTTAGAAAAAACACTTATCTTATATTGTGAGTTTTTTATCAAGATTTGTTTTCACCTAGTGCTCACTTACAACCTCATGTAGTTCAAACTATAGACATCTATGAAATATGAGTGGGTGACTTATTAGGATTGATACTATTGATAATACATGGAAAATACATGTTATCTCTATCAAGATGATTATAATTCATACTCACTACTAAGATCTCGCAACCGACTCTGGCCAAACCATAAATCATTAGCAAGTGTGGCTTCAGCGTGAGCATTATGTGTATATTAGTGTATGATATAAAACTTAACAACTAAGGATTTTACTCAATCACCGACGCAACCTATATAAAATAAGTCAAAATATATATTGCAATATTTTACCAATCATTTTTTAAAAATTAAGTGTTCAACATGTATCTAGTGTGAACTTTGTAACTTGGTTATCCATGAATTTATGAGAAAGCCGTTTTGGCTCCCGGGTGCACATGCACCCGGTAGGTTAAAAAAAATTCAAAAATTGAAAACTTGTCAAAAAAATCTGAAAAAAATCATGCACGTACCTGACGATGTCGCGCACGACCGTGTTAAATTTCGCACCGAGTCGACATCGTATGCGTCCTGTGCAAAATTGACAAAATTCTGACAGAAAATTCAAAATTTTAGATCTCATTTTCTGTCAGAATTTTGTCATTTTTACACAGGGCGCATACGATGTCGAATCGGTGCGAAATTTAACACGGTCGTGCGTGACATCGTCAGGTACGTGCATGATTTTTTTCAGATTTTTTTGATAAGTTTTCAATTTTTGAATTTTTTTTGAACCTACCGGGTGCATGTGCACCCGGGAGCCAAATTGAATTCCTGTGAATTTATATGCTTTACATTGAACGGTATTTTTGCAACTTTCATATACTCATCCCTAAACATTCTGGACCAACCACTGGATCTTGAGCCAGTTTCTCTTTTGAACCCTACCATGTGATAGTTTAATTGGGTTCTACATGAATTATTGTACTCCGTAGTCCATATGTGCCATCTGTATATCTTACCATTTGAATGTTCTTAAATAAATCGAATGTACTTATAGAGGTGGCGCATAAGAGCCATATAGTCTAGAGTTCTAGACTGTATGTATACTATATGCCACTTGTGAAGGAGTACACTCTAGATTGTGTGAAGGAGGATAGTCTAGATAATCGGTTGAAGATTAAAATCACGCTAGTCTTGTTTGTGCTGCACACAAACAATTTGACTGCAACCGCACATGATATAATTTCTAATCTGCCAAACAAATACTAGTTGTCAGTAAAACCCCATATCCAATCCTTCTACTCCATGTGTTTCACTCAGCAAGTTCTGCGTACGGCACTAGGCACTACGTACTCCAATGAGAATTATCTAATGCCTGGTTAAATTATGTAGTACTCCCATGGCCAATTCCTCAACTCCATGTGTCGCATGCACTCAACATGTTCTGCATACGTAATCTGGCTTGCGAGAATCCAGTACTCCTCCAAACACGTACAGGTGCCACTAGTCATCTAAAATACTCTGGTAGTCTTAGCACCGAGGAGACCAATCAGCAGGCAACAGATGGCTCTAAACCCAGCCACAAGCTCCACCTTTCTTGAGCAGTGAAAGCGGCGAATGACCGACGACACCTCGAATGCTACCAAAAGAAGAAATTGTCCGGTGCTGGCTAGCCACTAGCTAAGCTATCTACCTCGTCACCATTCACCGTTAGTCGAGTTACTTTAATCAATCCCTGATCGATGATGTTAACAGCAGCAGCATCGTTTTGTTAATCGGCGTTGCTTCCGTTGATTAAAGCGGGCAGAGTCTAATCCCTGATGATGTTAACAGCAGCGGCATCGTTTTGTTAATCACGTTGCTTCCGTTGATTAACCGGGCTTTAGCTAGTTAACTAATATAGTTACCTGCACGCAAAAACAGCGACTTGGACCGCTCCTCTCCTTCGACTACAGTGCAGGAAGAGGCGATTTGTGAGCGAACCGGTCTTCCCCACCTCGCTCGCCGGGGATCCATGGATCCCTCCGTCTACGACGGCCGCTCCGGCGGCGGGAGGCTGGGGAATCCATGGATCTCGGCTTGTATATAGCGTAGGGGTAGGTAGTTACTCAGCTGGCGGCGCTATGGAGGTGGAGGCGTCGGTGGCGGTGTGTTTGGTGTCGATCTGCTCCTTCTCCGACGGTGGTGCTCTCCGGAGCTCCGGTGTGCGCGAATCGACTTCCCCGAGTTCTTCGGTCTCCGGATTCGTCGAGCTCGTCAAGCCCCATCCGGTTCCGGCCAGTCGGCGGTGCCGGTTTAGTGTTCTTGGAGGTGAAGATGTGTTGGGCCAAGATGGCGTCGCTGCCCATGGCGCAGGGTGGAGGCGTTCAGCCGAGGAGTATCGACTTCCTGGCCGCCGCGGGGTGCCTCCGAGTCCAAGCTTGCGGAGGATTGGCGGCGGGATTCGCCGATGCAGCGTTCTGCTTCAAGGGGACGAAGCCACTGTTCAGGAGGGACTTATTTGTATTTTCTTTGTTTTCCTGGACCGTTCTGTAAGAATCTTGGCTTAATGCAGTTGGATCCTTCTTCGCAAAAAAAAAAAACTAATATAGTTACCTGATGTTAACAGCAGCAGCAGCAGCAGCATCCTTTTGTTAATCGCGTTGCTTCCGTTGATTAAACCGGGCAGACTCACCGTTGTCGTTAGCGCTTACAGAAGTGGAATGTTGCGATCGAGTGCGGATTACAGTAGATTTTTGCCGACCCATAGTACGCTAGAGGCGCTCCTGCTTGCGGCGTAGTAGAGACTAGCCTACCCAAAGCTTCACCTCCTGCCGCGTGTCGAAACCACCGGCCGGGCCAGCAACGCGATCGTAGAGCTGTGCGTGGATATTCTACTATATATAACAGCCGGAAGAAACCGCGGCCTCCCCGCGTGTCCACGTCGCCAGAAATTCCCAGCCGTCCGATCCGTGCAAATAGACGGTCCATATGCGACCACGTCGTCCCAGCTCACGCGCGCAACTGTTCATCCCATTTTTGACCAACCACAAGCCGCCACGTGGGCCGGTCGCCCCCGGTCGCAGCCGGTCACCCCCGGTCGCAGCCGGTCACCCGCCTGCACGACTTTTGGCGCGCTCACTTTGCAGAAAACCCCCCCTGAAGGACCTCGACGCAAATTGGTAGAACGTCGAGGTTTTTCCTGCAAAATCGTCCACGGGCTCTCTCCTTCCCAGCGCGCCGCCGTGGTCGCCGCGGCCGCCGGCGCGCCACCCCGCCGCTCCGCCGCTCCCCCGCCAAATCTGTTGCCACGGGAAGGTTCGCCGTCACCGGATCTACCACCTCGCCGGTGGTCGGACGCCGGAACGTCGCCAGGCCGCCAGAATCGCCCCCGCCGCGTCCGCCCCCTTCCGCCGCTTCCGCGAGTCGCCGGCGCCGCTCCGGTGACCCGAAACGGGCGGCGCCGCCACTCGCGTGTTCCCCGCGTCCGGGTGTGTCGGCAGCGCTAAGCCGCGCGTCCTGGAACGCCCCCGTTCGCCGCCGGCGTCGACGGCGCCGCCGCGGGCGTTGCCGGCCGCATTTTGCCCCTGTGACGTCACCGTGATGTCACAGTGGGGCCGCCATGTCATTTTTTTTTTTTGCAAAATCCTAAATTATTCATGTACTTTCGAAAAAATTCTACGTAATTTAAACCAATAATTTCAATATGTCCACAACAAAAAATGATAAACATGACCGACTAAAATTCAAATTTCAAGTTTCCATGTGTCTTCCAAATTTGTTTTTTTTATATACGCCAAGAGGAATTCAAATGTGTCAAACTATTCCAAAACCGTATGACTTCCGAATTCGAACAATTCTCGAAATGCGGACAATTTTTGAATTCCAACAAATTTTACGGTTGAATAGATCAAAAAAAAAAGCCCACCTTAAAAAAAAACCATTTAGATAAATTCCCGCTAGGAAAAAAATATATAAAAAATGCAAAATGTTCAGGAAAAAAATGCTGCCTATTTACGGGGAAAAAAAACTCAAATTTTTAAATTGATCATTCCAATAGCTTTCAAACTTAACCAATTTTTAAATGCAAACACTTTCAAATTAAATTTCACTACACAGGCGCGGCACACGCCGCGCTAAGATCTCAAACTAAAAAATGTCCATAGTCTTTTTTTTTTCAAGCCATTCTACATAATTCTAAATATGTTTTTGACATGATTCCAAATAATGCAAATCAAAAAATTAACAAATGGCCACATTTTTTTTCCAAAAAATAGTCCAAACTATCCATTCGAGCCCGAACTCAAAAATGTCCACAATTTTTTTCCCAGCCAATTCTACATAATTCTAAATATGATTTTGACATGATTCTAAATAATGCAAACTACAATTCAACAAATGTCCACTTCGTTTTCCCCGAAAAATAGTCCGAAATGCAAATTAACAGTTCAACACATGTTCTCCGGAAAAAAAGGCGAACATATCAACCGGATCACATAAAAAAAAGATATGCACGAGCAAAATTCAAAATTCAAATATCCATGTGCTTTACAAATTTGTATTCCCCGTATACATCAAAAGGAATGCAAATGCGTTAAACTATTCAAAAACTAAGTGATTTCCGAATTTAAACAGTTTTTAATTCACAACAACTTTACGGATGAATGATTCAAAATTTAAATCCACGGGCGCGGCGAAGACCGCGCTTAGTCCCCTAGTTAATGAAGAATCGCGCGTCTAGATCGAGCGGGTAACGCGTCTACGTTCAGTGCGTAGTAAATCGCATTTATCCTTCATCACAAGCTAGATAAACTTGAATAGTACTATACTACAGTTAATAGTTAGTGTGATGGATCAGGTTAATCTGCTAAATGTGGCGTGTACAAACTCGCCCCATGTTTCTCTGAACTTGATGATCTTGCGCCAATTAATAGAACAAAAACATTGTACTGATAGACAAACCCTAGTAGATAATTTTTTTTATCTGTGGACCATCATCGATTCCCAAGTTCTCGCGAGTAACGTGCAGCCATTGTTATTGATTTTATTCTATGCTACTCCAAACAATGGTGATATATAGTATTACTAGCAAAATGTCCGTGCGTTGTTACGGGCTGATAAAACAATTTCATGATTTATTTTCACACCAAATAACTATCTAGTTCATCCAAATATGGCAAGATTGAGGTCACCATCTTTCCAGTAGGTGTATCTGCAAATGCATGCATCTCATGGAAGTATGAGATACCAAAGTAGTTATACAGATCATTAAGAGAAATCAACAATACAAGTATGACCTGGTATCATTGTATGAAAATTTAAGTGGGGTACCAAATTCATGAAATCATTGACTGGGTGGATCCCAGATCCGGTATATGCATATTAAAAAAAATGGTCCATCCGCATGAGACCTTAAACTGGGTGTATGTGATATAGTAAACGTATAAGAACAGACTGAATAGAGATGGAAATTGTTTAGCAGAACACTTAGGAACTGTTTAGCTCGGCCAATTAGTGAGCATAAGAAAATTATGAAGCAGCAAATTAACCAGAGATTGAAGACGTTGTAGCTGCCTCCAGTCATCTCATCGACCAGAATCTCCAAGGATAGCCAAGGACGCCGCTCCCATATAGGATGTGCATGTCTCAAGCGCGGCATCCTTTTCCGCTGGTACAACAGGTCGCTACCACGTCGGCCAGCACCCCAGGGAGCGTTGCAAGCAACCGTGTCGTCCTTACCGACGTCGACGTTGGGCAGCGCCAGGGGCTGGGCCTGCAGCCTGTATGGCGGCCACACACACTGCCCGGGACACGCACGCGTGCGGCCTTGCTCGCCAACACAATAACACATACGCGTACCCAGTCGGCACAAATTGTTGGCCACTTCCTTCCACCTCGTGTCCTTCTGCCTTCAATCCCAGCTTGGGCTGTTCATACCCACCGATCATGTCACCACAATCCACAATGGCATCGTTCTGAGCATGCCTTTTCAGAAGCAATGACACCACGCTTGCAGTACATTACTAACTATATAAAAGACGAGCCATTTCTCGGGCCCTCAGCGACCGGCCACTGTAGCTAGCTACAGTGGGTGTTGTAGATGCTACAGTGTTGAACAGTACCACGATATGCGCCGTCGTCTCTTCATCCAACGGCTCGCACATCATCTCCGTGACACTTTTCCAAAAAAGCCCCTCACAAATCCAACGCATGCTCCGCAGTCCACGATTTCCCGAAGAAATGGACCTATTCGCAAATTGTAGAAACCTCAGGGACCTCCCTGCAAACAACCACACAACTCCCCCTCACTCTGCTTCTCTCTCGCGCGCGGCCGGAGATCGCCGGCGTCGCCGACGCGCCTCGCGGCCGCTCCGGCCCTCCCCGTCCAGATCGATGGACACGGCGGCCTCCGCCGTCCTCGCCTCCACCTCTCTGCCGAGTTTCGCGTCCCGAAACGGCGCGGCGTCGCCGGAATCGACGCCGCCGTCGCACTGCTTCCGCCGCCGCGTCCGCACGCCGCAGTCGCCGCTCCGGCGACCCAGAAATGGCGGCGCCGCCACTCCCGGGTTCCCCGCGTCGAGGCGCGTCCACTGCGCCCGCCTGCGCGTCCCAGCTCGCCGTGGTTCGACGCCGGCGTCCACGCCGCCGCCGCGGCAGCTCCGCCCGTGGGCGACGTCATCCTGACGTCACCACGAACCTGGGCTGGGCAGTGGGCCGTCCGCTGGGCCGGCCTGCTTGCTGGGCGCCTGCCTCGGCCTTTTTTTTCATCCTGTTTTTTTATTTTCCAACACTTTTGAAACATGTGAGATATAGGTCCAAAACAATTCAAACAAATTTCCAAATATTTGCAAAAAAACAAAGTACTCATTCTAAATACTTTGTGACCTTTTCCAAGTTATTTCAAATCTTGCAAAGTTCAAATCATACATAAATCTTCATTTGACACCTTCGCGTCATTCGGAAAAATATAAATTTCAAAGTTCCCTTTCAAAATACTCAATTCAGACCAATTTCTAACAAATTATAAAAAAACAAAATACTCATTACAAATACTTTGGAACCTTTTCCAAATTATTTCAAACCTTCGAAATTCCAAATAATACAGACCATCTTATGTAAACAAATTCAAAGAAATGACAAATGTTACAAAATCAATATCTTTATATCTATCCATCACAAAAATATCAACAACATTTCAGAACGATCAAAAAAATACCAGCCAACTTTTTGTAGCAGAATGCAAACATATTTGAACATTTCAAATTGGTAAACATTCAAAGACAAACTAGATACATTTCCTCTAATTATGTGAAGTTAAAATTAATATATACTCACACAATGCATTTCCTCTACTTATGTAGTTCAATTAAATACTTATGGCAAAATAAATACATATTCCACCAAATCAATTAGCTAAATATTCGGAACTACCCTAAAATACATCAAGATGCCCATAAAAAAGTGCTTACTACTCTAGAATATATCGACATGCTCAAAAAAACAAATGCTAAAAATGTATGGAGAAAACAAACATGTTTTAATATTTTCAACTGGCGAATATTCGGATAAAATCTAATTGCACTCCCTCTAATTACATGGAGTTAAACATATTAAATGCTCACACAATGCACTTCCTCTAATTGTGAACTCAAATTGAACATTTCAATTTGGTAAATATTTGCAAGTAATATGCACTCCCTCTAATTATATGTAGTTCAATTTTAAAAACTTCTCTAATTATGAAATTCAATTGAATAAATGTGCACTCCCACAGATGGACTTCAATTAACTATTGATAAAAAAATAGAAACATTTTCCAACCATTTCTATTTCAAATGTACCAACATGCTCACAAAAAATAAATGTGAACTATTTATATTCAGACATTTCAAATTGCTTAATATTTGGAAAACATCCAAATGCACTTCCTCAAATTACATAGGGTTATTGAATTTAATAAATGCTCATACAATGCATTTCCTCTAATTACGGACCTAAATTACACATTTCAGTTTGGTACATATTTGCAAGCAATCGACATGACCTTTCAGTAATTATGTAATTCAATTGAAAAAAATGTGTGTTTACACCCATTATAGTTCAAATTGCTGAATATTTGGAAAACATCCAAATGCACTTCCTCAAATTACATGAAGTTGAATTTAATAAATGCTCATACGATGCATTCCCTCTAATTATGGACTTAAATTGAACATTTCAAATTGGTAGATATTTGCAAGTAATCGACATGACCTTCCACTAATTATGGTACTCAATTGAAAAAATGTGCGTTCACACCCATTGTAGACTTAAATTAAATATTGATTAAAAATAAAAACATTTTTTGCACATTCCAATTTGCTTAAGAATTTGAGGCACTCTAAAATATATGAACATGCTCACAAAATTAAATGCCAACTATTTTTGCCAAAATACAAACAGATTTCAATATTCCAAATTGCTTAATATTTGAAAAAACATCCAAATGCACTTCTTCAAATTACATGGAGTTCAATTTAATAAATGCTCATACCATGCATTCTCTAACTACGGAGTTAAAATGAAAATTTATGGCAAAATACAAAAATATTCAAACAATTTAAATCGCTGCGTATTTGGAGATACTCTACATATCAAATTTCAACGGATTTCGGCATTTCGAACTACAACAAAATACATATTCTCTAACTATGGAGTCATTTTACAAATTTATGAAAAAATACAAACTAACAGATGCCTACAAAATTCAGCAAGGGCGCGCCGTGCCGACGCGACAAAATTCTACACTATATGAACAAAAACAATTTAATTTGGCCAAAATTTAAAAATACGAAAAAAAGCACTTGCTCCAATTATATGGACAATTAGATGGAGTTGAATTTCACAAAACAAACTCCCTAATTATGAAATTCAGTTCGACAAATGATCTTTCGCACTCATTATGGACTTAAATTACAAATTGATAAACAAACATAAACATTTTTAAACCTTCCAACTTGCTTAAAGATTGGACATACTCTAAAATATATCAGATTTTTTTTCTTTTCAGAAACAATTTAAGAAACTGTTAAACTTCCGACATGTGGGCCTACCCTATTTAAGCAGATTAGAAACAAAAATGTAAACGTAAACTTCTTCTTCCAAATATCAAAACATTTAAATATAAACAACTTTTGAACATGCACATTTCCAAAATTAAAGTTTCTTCCCCAAGTATTCACAAATATGACAAATATATGAACACTAACACAAAGAAAAAAAACCACAGACTATTTTGCATTTGATCAAATTTCAAGTTTAAATTTTTTAAAGTTTCCAATGCCTTTCGAATCTGAGCATTCAAAAACCACAAAAAAAATTATTACATACGAACAGCTTTTAACAATTCTTTAATTTAAACAATTTGTAAATGTAATAAACGTGTACTATTTATACCGTATGACCAAATTTCAAAATTGAAACCTTCAAAATTTTCAATGTCTTCTAAATCTGAGCATTTGAAAAACGGAAAAAAAAACATACGAATAGCTTCCCACTTTCACCAATTTTAGAAATTCAAACAAATTATAAATCAATATCTCTGAATATATCCACTGGAAAAATACGAGTAAAATATCAAAACAATCAGAATAATACATACAAACTACTTATGCTAAAAAACAAAAGATTGGAATATTCAAATTTTGCCACCATTTGGAAGTAATTCATATGCATTTTTCTCTAATTTCAATTAAATATTGACAACGAAATACAAACATGTTCGAACATTTCGAACTACTAAATATTTGAATATTCTAAAAAATATATCAAAAAAGCTCAAAAATATTACTACCTATTCATAACAAAATAAAAAACATGTTTGCAAATTGCGATTTGGCCAACATTTGAGCGAATATTCCGATGTTCCATAAAATATAACGAAAATGCTCACAAAAAAAAACAATATACTCATAGCAAATTACAAATATATTTTAACATTTCAATTTGGCCAATATTTCGACACCATACGAACAAACTTTCCGCAAATGTGGAATCAAATTCAAATGGATTTTCCTGATTTCAATTAAATATTGACGTCCAAATACAAACATGTTTGAACATTTCAAACCACTCAATATTTGAATATTATACACAATATATAAAAAATGCACACAAAAAATGCTACCTATTCATAACAAAATAAAAACATGTTCGAACATTCAAATTTAGCCAACATTTTGGTGAACAAAGAATATATATTGTACAAAAAAAATCACCAAGGGCGTGGCGTGACGCCACGCTAAATTCAACTAGTGTCAAGAACAGAGGTGCCAAACTTGACGTCTTGCTCCAGCCCGTACCCTTGAATCAACGCCGATCCCAATAAGCGAGGACAGCGATGGTCCCAACTCCATCATTCATTCATGCCGTACCTTTACATCTCCCAGAAGCAGTACGGGGCCAGCTGGACACATACCCGTCCACCGTCGAGTTCCGCCTGACGATGTCCATGGCATTCCGTCGAACACCCTCTCGGCATCCACGACAATGCCCAGTCTGGGGTAGAATGAGAGCCTGGTACCTGGCGGCGTGGTACTCTCTAGGGCGTCTAGGCGCACGCAACACTTGAGGAAGACTGGGAAGGTGAAGCTGTTCGGGCGCGCGACGGCGCCAGCATGCCGCCCTGGAGGCCTGTGTCGTCGAGGTGGAACACGCCCCGACTCCCGGCGGCCGCGGGAGCCTCAAGCGCGGCGTCCACGCCGCCTCCACGCCGTCCGCTCCCCTCCAGCCACCGCCGGGATCGCGCCCTCCTCCCCGACCTCGCCTCCACCCCGAGCAAGAACGGGTTGAGAAAGAAGAATAGGAGGGGATCGTGTGGATAGGTCGCGGGGGGAAACAGACGAACCGATACGTGACTTACATAAGGACTGCGGGTTGATTTTCGAATTTATCAGGGACTAAAGTGCAAAACTGGCACGACGTGCCATACCACGGTCCTTTACTTGTATTATATAGTACAGATTATGATTAATCAAGTAGGAACAGGTCGTTAAGCAGCAGCCCATGTCACCCCCGTCCCTACGCACGTCAGAGCAACATGCTTTTGCCTTCTAGTCTGCTGCAGGTGGAGAGTCTCTCAGTCCGGCTCCGGCCCACCACGGAGCGAGAGAGAGACTTGCATATAAGTACCGCCCACCACACACTCCATTCCCAGCACCAAGAAACCTAGCCGAATCACCCAGCTACCCAAGCAACCACCTGTCCGCTCGATCTCCAACTCCTCTCGATCCATTGAACATAGAGTACATGGCCAAGGTTCACCCTAACATGGTGCCCGCGCCGGGCGCCGTCGTCAGCTCCATCGGCGAGCGGGCGGATCAGTCGGAGGCGCCGACGACGCTCACGGTGTGGCGCAAGTCGCTGCTGTTCGACTGCAAGGGGTTCACGGTGTTCGACGCCAAGGGCAACCTGGCGTACCGCGTGGACAGCTACGCGTCCGAGAACGGCAACGAGGTGGTGCTCATGGACGCGGCCGGCCGCCCCGCCTTCACCGTCCGTCGCAAGCGGTTCAGCTTCCGCCAGGGCGAGCAGTGGCTCGTGTTCGCCGGCGAGGAGGCGCGGCGGCCCGTGTACGCCGTCCGGCGGGGCGGCGGCAAGACGCTGGCGCACGTGACGGCGTGCGGCGCCGGATCAGGGGCGCCGCCGTCGTACGTGGTGGAGGGGTCGTACGCGCGGCGGTGCTGCGTGGTGTACGACGCCGAGAGCAGGCGCGCGGTGGCGGAGGTGAGGCCCAAGGAGGTGGTAGGCACGGACGTGTTCCGGCTGGTGGTGCAGCAGCCCGGCTTCCTTGGCGTGTCGCTCGCCATGGCCCTCGTGGTGGCGCTCGAGCAGATGTTCGCCAGGCCGTCCCTCCTCCGGAGCTGGTCCTCCTCGTCGATCATTTGATACTCCGGAGTAGGAGTACATGTCAATTTTTTAGTCGAGCTATCTTTTTTTTTGCCCCTTGCGTTTGGGGTTGGGCTGGGTTACGAACTGTGACGGTGAAAATCCATAGACCGATCGATGTCTGTGGGCGTGAGAGCAGACTCTGCTAGCTCTGTGATGCCCCCGATTCCTTCGCGTACACCGAGGTTTTTTAATGTGTGTTGATTCGAGAGCAAATCGAGAATTTTGTAAGGACGGATGGAAGTGTAAATACCCCAAGAAGGAATGAGAAAAAAATATACTGCTTGTATAATACCAGCCAATTCTTTTGTATACGGTTCTCAGTGAGCTTCTCGGCTTGGAGATAACATCTTGTCTTCTACAGAGTGCCATCACAGTCTCCTCGCACACAAATACGTATGTTTCGTGGTTTACGAGTTCTTGGTATCTTCAACCGGAGAGCAAAAGCATCGACCAGATCAGCAGACATCGTTTCTCGTCTTCTCCTCTGCTTTCTGCGCTGGATGGAAACATGGAAATCATATTTTGGAAACATTTTTGGTGTGGACTGGCAGGACCATGACTCGTCGTTTGGCACCTTGCTAGGTAGCGCGGGGACCATTGCCGTCCTGGAGAAGAGACGTGCACACCTGGGATCGGGATGAAAATTCAGTTAGGAACGAGAGAAAGGCTGGTGCTCAGACACTTTCTGGGCAATCTGGCTTGTCAGTCCAGCTGGTGATGCTACGTGTTGCGATCGACTCTGAATTAATGGGAGATAGATAGGCAGATGATATGGGCAGCTTGAAAAGCCGAATTATTTTGCCTTCTTCTGCCCGGTGTAAAGCCATCTCTAAAAGATTCTGGATACAAAACTGATTTACCAGTTCGCAAGTCAGGCGGGCAGAACAGATACAACATATTTGTACCGAAAATTCAAACAAACTAGTTCGCGCGAGATTTTATCGCAAGTGCATCACACGGAGCTTTATACATGGAGATAGCACTAAAAAACAATCCGGTGTTCTTCTTCTTCACCGACAGATCTATTTGAAGCCGAGTTACTTCGTGGTCGCCATCCTACGCAGCGCCCCACGTGAGATCGTGCTACTCCACCGCGGCTTCGAGGCGGGCCGCCACACCTTCCTCCACCGTGGTTGTAGAGGCCTTAGTGTCGTCGACGTCGTCGGCACGCTTGAAGGACGACATCACGTGCTCGACGAGCACATCCTAGGTGCACGACCCGGTTCGCCCGCCGCAGACGGAGACCACCACGAGCTCCTCCGGCTCCTCGTCTAGCATCTGTATCAGCACCGCGCTTGCGCTACCCGCCTCAGCGTCGTGCGAGGATGGACAATGGCGCAGCGGGCTCGTTGTGGTAGCTCGTAGGATGAGCTTGGACCACCTGCACCCTCGAAGGCGATTGCGCTTGGTTGCTCCCTCCGAGCGGCGACGACGCTCCTCCTCCTCACCCGGAGGCCCACGGCCTATGTCGCGCCCGCCACTTCCACGCATGGCGGAGCCCGCCATCGATCTACTAGAACGGCGGTGGAATCTGGTTCGAAACGGGAGTAATTGCTCGCCGGAGCAAACTAAACCTAGCGGCGGAGGGGGAGAAATCGTGGCGGAGTTATCCGGGGGTCAAACCCTAAATGACCCCCGGTACCGTTGATATACTACGGGACGTGCCATCCGAAGGCCCGAATAAAATTATCTTGGCCGGGTCAATATGCGGTACTTGTTCGGCCTGTGAAACCGACCTACATATTGACCGGAATTTTCTGGGGCGAAGGTTTAACAGGGATCTGCTAGAGATGTGCTAAGGAGGTGTTGTCTCATGCTGGCTTACCGAACTTTGCATGACTGTTGACAAGTCGGGCACATGTCGTGTTTCATACATTCCATGGCTTGTTTTTCTTAGCGAAACTGGACTACTTTAATTATGACACGTAATAATGTTCAGGGTACCAGACGTGCCGATCAACTTCAGAGATAGTGGCCGTCTTAACTAAACTATGAGCATCAAAATGAAAACTACACAGCTCATGCAAGAAATATATAGATTGCTGTAACAGGGTTCTTTCAGGACCGGCCGTACCCACAGTGTTCAGATCTTTCAGGTTATTCAGGCAGGGCATGCAAGCGACCACTTTCGACCATGATGCTCCTTTGCTGAAGATCACAAGCATGTGAAAGAGCTACACTGCAGGCGAGTGATTCAAGCCACAGCAGGTCAGCCAATCAAGAACAGCAACCGAAGCTCCAAGAAACATTCCCATCCGATGCTGGCGAATAGCACTGCCAGTCAGGGGCGGAGCTAGACTAATTCATGGGTATGCGGTGCATACCCAATATTTTTTGCAAACTAATTTCAGTGTATATGCTTGCATACCCAATATTTTTTGCAAACTAATTTCAGTGTATATGCTTCTGTATACATGCATATACATGATAGGATATTTTTCTACGTGTTAGACTTGGAAAAATCGTGAAAACGCGCCGTCCAGAGACCTCCCGCGTCCAGGCTTGCTTATATGGGCCGAACTGCACGTTTGCGCTTTGCACCGGCCTAGTTGGGCTGCCACAGGTCGGACTTTCCTCGTGCCCGAGCCCTTGAGAGAGAGCAGGGACGCATCGATTCCAGCTTGAAAAAAACGGACGCATTGATCGATCCCAATTTTGGAATCCCAATTCCTGAACCGTCCTCCTCATCATCTCGATCTTTGGTCGTCAAGCGCCGGCACCCTCGTGCGTTCGTGCCGCCGCCAGGCCCCGTCGGTGCTCACGCCTCTGGCACGCTCCCGGCCGCCGGCGTGCACCTGCCCCTGTCTTGCCCGGCGCACCGCACGTCCGTCCGCCGAGCTCCGGCCAGCAGTGAAGGTACTGTGGGCTGTGGCAGACTAGTAGCAGCAGCCAACGACGAAGCACTCACCGTGAGTGTTTAAAATTTAATTATGTTTTTTGAGTTTCTCCAGTTGAGATTGCAGTACTATAATTCTTTACTAGTCATTTTTGATTTGTAGCTCTAGAATGAAAACATTTAGAACCATGAAAAGTTTTTCTTTGGAACAATTGTGGGATAGAATGTGTAGTTGTTTGGTACAAATGTGGGATAAAGGTTAAAAAAAACCGAAGACCTTAGCGCTAACACCGATCGAGGTTGAAAGCCAGGTTCAACACCGATATTTTGTGCCAATTTTTTGAGTGACTTCGCCTACCCAATATGAAAATCCTAGCTCTGCCACTGCTGCCAGTGCCTTTTTAGATGGTGTACGCAACACCTCCATCGACGTCGAGCTTTGCCAAGCCATCTAGCCAGAGAATCCGCCGAGCATGGCCTTATTTGTTTCTTCGCTGGTGCATTAACCACCATCTACGGTAAAGGCAACAAATCCGACAGGAAGTGATTGATAAAAGAGAGGGTCGAAAGGGGCTTTAAAATTTAGGATCAAGTACTCCTCGCCCGACATCAAGTGCTCCTTTAGCTAAAAGAACCAAAGATCGGGGTCCTCTGGCTGCTCCATCATCATCAAATGTCAATTGCTCATGCAGCAGCAGAGCCCAGACACACAATTGAGCAAAGATTAATGTCCACTGCAACCTTGACAAGTCGAGTCTTGGACAGTGTTGGGTGGCGAAAAGACAGTGTAGCATTCAGCCTTTCCCCAGAAGAAGCCCAACTGCGTGCAGACTAACGGCGGCTCTCGCATTACGTCATACTCGTATATTATTCGGCAGGCCAGCGAGCAACAAACTATTTATGGCCCAACTAACATTTTGTACTTCTGCCCAGGAAAGGCTAGAAAATCTGGACCCAGTCCTGGGCCCGAAGAAGTAGATCTGATGCGCCTGCGGAGTGGCCCAGTCCACAAAATGAAGATAACGTCGTTTTTTTTTGAAACCAAGAACGACCTCGTTAGACGCTAGTATTGGCCCTTGTTCTGTTCTGTTCGTGACAAGTGACACGGTAGAAAGCGACCGGGTCCAACCTTTGGGCGATACGACGGGATGCTCCTGTTTTTCCTTTCCGGGCTCAGGTCGCCGGGGCCGCAAGAGCGACCGGCTGTTTGTTCGGCGGTGACCAATCCTTGCAAGCGAGCACGACGCGAATCCTCTTCATTGACCGTTGCCGGCCGGCCAAGTCCGGCTGCCTAAATTCCGTCGTCCATGGCCAGCCGCACTCCTTTTCGGCACGCTTTAGCTTGTCGTTCAGCCCTATGGGCGGATGGGCTCAAAAACGACAAAACTGACCGTGAGACTAAACCTGAACACAAAATAATCTATTTTGAAATAATTTCGAATCTGACATTTTTTTGGTAGGGCCAAACGCTCCTTCGCTACCTGAACTGGACCGTTATGCCGTTATACCCCTATCAATATGGCAACACGTCGTCGCGAAAATCACAAATCAAAAGAGCGTAGCGTCCTTGTCCGGGTCGCTACTCTAAAAATGTAATTTCAAACCCTATAATTTTTCATCTACAAATTTAAATGACATGACTTTTTTATTGTGGGTCACAACTTAAATTGTCTTTCCAATGGCACCAATCGCATGATGGTTAGAATAGTAGATAATATTTAGTAAATTATTTGCTTATGTTGATTTATTTTTGAATGTTTAGACGATTTCAGACACATGGTTATGAACGGAAATTTTCTCCAAACTCTAGAACAAGAGGTTACCTTGAAGAGCCAAACAAGCACCCATTTGGAGGATGCTTGAACCATATTTTCAACTATGAGTTTTTACAAGCTATTTACAAGGTGTGTGGTACCTTTTAAAATTAATTCAATCAAGCAATTTTTGTACTATGGTAGATGATGGTAATACTTTGTTAGTTTAAATAAATGTTATACAAAATGGCAGGACACATATGTTGACAAGGGATGTTTCTAAAAATAGTGTTAATGAGAATTATGGTGATAACATACGAGTTTATCAAAAAACAAGCCTTCGAGAATTTTACTAAACACACAATCATCGATCGTACCATGGATCTCAAGGTTTCTAAAAATATCTATTATATTTCATAATTTCATTTTAATAAGTGCATCTATGCATGGCAACTAGACCAGAGTATGTACACGATCTTCTACCATACGGTAGCTAACAAAATATTATCCCAAGGACTAAGCTAACAAAGTATCACCATCACCTACCATAGATAAAAATGTGCTTGATCAATAATAGGCATCAATTAATTTTGAAAAAGTAACACACAACATGTGAATTGTTTTTGAAAACTCAGAGTTGAAAAATATGAGGAGCATAGTCAAAATAAGTGTTTTTTTGGCTCTTCAACGTAACCCTCTTGTTTTACATTTTGGGCAAAATCTTCGTTCACAACCATGTGTACGAAATCGTCTAAACATTAAAAGTAAACCAGCATAGGGAAATAATTCACGAAATATTATCTACTGGTCTAACCATCATGAGGTTGATGGCATTGAAAAGATAATATAATTTGTGAACCGTAGAAAAAGAACAGAAACTACATGCCATTTGAATATGTAAATCAATAGTTACAAGGTTTTGAAATTACATGTTTTACATGGTAGACAAGGGCGCTAAGGGTAGTGTCCCAGTACGAGACACTACCATGTAGAGTTTAGCTAGCCGGACAGGCTTCTACAGAAAAGTTTGATTCAAAATTGTTTTATTTTATGTGAAGTTTCGTCTGGGTTAGTTTTTTTTTTTTTCAGGCGGGTAGGCGAGCAGACATAAACTTGTTCTACAATACTGGAAAGATTGCAGGCAACTCAACCGTGCATTTTTAAGCGGGCCTGAGACAGGTGTTTGGCTAGCAAGAAACCGGTATACTATTCCCCACCCCTGGAAAAACTAATAAAAGATGATGAAGAAGAAAAGCCGGAATTGAGATTTGCAATTTGAAAACGGCATCTGAAAAGAATATCCAAGCGAAGAGCCTCACGGCAGAGTTTTCTTGAAAAGAAAAAAGCATGCGATCTGACGTCGAGAGCAAGACTCGATACGCACGTGACGGCCACACGTCTCCGCGACAGCCGCCCCCCATCTGGACCGTCCATTACCATGTGCCGTGATATAAAACTAACGGATCTGGTCGTTCGCGTCCACCAAATCAGGTCGAGACACCGGTAACAGTCGCCTCAGCCGTCGGATGGCTCAAGTCTTGCCCCGCGACGCTGATCGAGCCGTCCAAATTGATACGCTCTGGCCAAATTAACACCCGTGGCCTGCCCTTATTAATACTCCACGACCGGCCCGCCCTCTGGCCAGATTATCCTCCTCCTCGACCACTCCGCTCTCCGCAAAAGTTCTTCTTGTTCCGCAAACCACAAAGGCGAAAAGGCAAAAAGGGTAAGAACTCCGATCTCATCGATGCCTCCCCCTTGAGCACGCTCGATCCTTCGTCAATTTGATGCTTGGTCTGTCTACTGTCCGTCGCCAGATCCGATCCTCCATCAAATCTGAACATTAGAAGGATAAAATTACAGTCTGTGAGAATTTTTTCCCCTCGTCTAGCGACTCACGAGGCGCCCCTCAGCGCCGCCGTCTAGCCCCGCCTCCATCCCGTCGCTGTCCCTCGCCGCCGTCGCCGGCGGCCGCCGGCCGGCCAGCGGCGGCGGCCGGGCCTCCCTGCCACGTCCTCCTCCGCCCCCTCCCCCTGTTTCTCCTCCCCGTGGGTAGGTCCCGAACTTCCGGTCGTCTGCCATGGCGTGGCGCTGCTGGATCCCTTGGCTCTCGTGGTTGCAGAGGTGAGGTAGGCCCCTTCGTCGACGACGTTTCGCAGCGCGGCCTGCGGTGGCGTTGGATGCCTCCGGCGGATCTGGAGGGCCAGATCTGGCACGCCAGGCTCGCCCACCGCAGCCCCCTGCTCGGGTGCAGGGGTGCAGCACTTGGCTGGCCGCCAGTGCGGTCTGCGTTTGCGTCCTTTGGCCGTGGTTCTCCCTCTCGAGGCGCAAGATTCGTCTTTTAGCCTGGGAAACAACAGTTCTGCCATGGCCTCTTCGAGCGAACTCCGCGGCTGAGTCCAACGGTGGAGGTGAGCAGGGGCTCTAGGAGGAGTTGCCTGTCGCGGTAGCTGGGTGGCCGGCTTCGTGCAGGCGGGTGAGGTGGCAAATCTTGGAAGTCGGGGCGGCGGCCCTGAGCGGTGGGCGTGGCGGTGGCTTGGCGGCAGCCCCGCGGCGTGAGGTGCTGGACGGTTCCTTGCCGTGTGGGCGGTGAGGGCCCCGTCGTGGGTCGGTCGTGGTCGAGCTCTTCAAGTCTTCGGTGTCTCGGCTGCTCCGATCTCTACTCGTGTTGCCGGTGTGACTTTCTGGAAGAGGTGGTCATGGTTCCCAGGTGAAAACCTTGCCCACCGTGGGCCGGCGGCGGTGACTCTTCCGGGCGCCATGCTCCCCCTTGGGGGCGTCGTCGAGGGACCATGTCACTATGTTCGCGGGCTCCGGATGAAAATCCATGGTCCACTTGCTGGACCGGACGGCGGCGACGCTTTGGCGCCGTTTCCTTCTTGTAGGCGCCGTCTTAGGAGCCCAGGGATGCCGGTTAACAGGGTGTGAGTGGTTTGCGGTCGTAGGCGGGGCCGTCATGTTCTCTTCTCTGGTGAGCTGATGTTGTCATTGTTCTCCCTTGGTCGCCTTGTTGTCGTCTGCCATCTGTGCTCTCGGGTGAGCTTCTCCAACTCCGACGGTGTGGCGCTCTTCGAACCGAGCGAGGGGGCAGGGGCCCTCTTCGGACATGGAGGCGGTTGGTGCTGCGAGGACGGGCAACCTTTCAGGTTGCAGATGCGGGCAGGATCTCTTCACTGGATCAGAGGCTTCGACGAGTGCTCTTGCGTCACCTCATTTCAGCGATCGTTGTGGCAGATGAGTTTTTGGAGCAATTCAAGCGGAATGTTTTGTTTATCTTCTGTTTGCTTGTTGTTCCGTTTTCTTGTTTGCTGATTTCCTCAGCACCTGTTGTAAGTGCCGTTGTAAACTCTGGAGCTTTGTTAATTCAAAGCTGGGCATTATTGCCTTTTATCTAAAAAAAAATTACAGTCTGTGCATGTCGTTTGATTATTAGTTCTAGTGCTTCGGTACGGCTTATAATCTATCTTATCGGCGCTGTAATTCGAGCTATTTGACTGCTGTTGATTGGGATTGCACGCCCCGATCTAGTGATTACATGCTGCCACTCCCTAGCGCAGATCTGTTTGCTTCCGTGGATTTGCTTGCTGATTTCGGTTGTGATTTTGTAGGCGATGGCGACCTCATGGACGCTGCCCGACCACCCCACGCTCCCCAAGGGGAAGACGGTGGCCGTCATCGTGCTCGACGGATGGGGCGAGGCCAGCGCTGACCAGTACAACTGCATCCATCGCGCCGAGACGCCCGTCATGGATTCGCTCAAGAATGTATGTTCCCTTGGCACCTTTGTGTTACCTTTCACGCTGTGTTGCAATTATGCATTCGTTTAGCTTCCTCTGTTTAATGTGTGATGATTATGGTGGCCTGCGTCCTTCGTCGGTGCAGACTACGGGAGTAAAGCTTCCATTATGATAAAACCCATCTGGTTTAATGTGACTGCAACACATATTTCCACCCACCCTAGATTAGTGCTCTAGTTTACTAAG
This sequence comes from Poa pratensis, assembly GCA_947311845.1. Classification (NCBI taxonomy): domain Eukaryota; kingdom Viridiplantae; phylum Streptophyta; class Magnoliopsida; order Poales; family Poaceae; genus Poa; species Poa pratensis. The sequence goes on from CAMZMU010000071.1 coordinate 21,795,958, forward strand.
TATGTCGATGAATCAGATGTGACTGTTGGCCTACAACAAAAAATTGTGCAATAGTTGCTGGCATTCATGTAATTGATGGGTCTCACTAAAATGTTTCATAATTAGTTTTAACATTACTATTTCATATGCTGCATTAGCCTCTGTCTGTTCGGATGCAGTTTTGGCAATACTTAGATGTGCTCCTTTTTTTTTGCCTACATAGTTTCGTTTTGAGATGTGCAATTTCTAACTCTTTTTTTTTTGTTAAACCAACAGGGTGCTCCTGAGAAGTGGACACTAGTGAAGGCTCATGGAACTGCCGTTGGTCTCCCTAGTGATGACGACATGGGCAACAGTGAAGTTGGCCACAATGCTCTTGGCGCTGGTCGGATTTTCGCTCAGGGGTATGCTGGCATTTTTGTCTTGGAAATATATTCTCAGCTGTCAGCAGAGCACCTTCTCTTGCATGTTTAAATCCAATAGTGAATAGGGGCACCTGACTATAACCATAATCTTGATTGGATAGTATCTGTGTAGTCTTCTAGCTTGCATCGTCATTTATATTTTTAGTAACTCCTAGCTCGAACCAATGTCTTGTGGATGCTGATTTGTGCTTGCTTTGGTTAAGCTTCATAAATACTTTCCTGTTGAACTGTTTGAGTATTTAACATAACCATGGGCTAGAAAGTCTATGTACTTCATATTTTTTTTGCCTTTGTTTCACTTATGATTCTTTCACATTTACATTTTCTGTATGATACAACAATTAGCTCTCTCAGATTGTTTTCATCGGAGCTAATGAATAATATACTTAATTTCTACAGCGCAAAGCTAGTTGATGCTGCTCTTGCATCTGGAAAGATTTGGGAAGACGAGGGGTTCAATTACATCAAAGAATCTTTTGCTGAAGGTACTCTTCATCTTATTGGTCTGTTGAGTGATGGAGGAGTCCACTCCCGGCTAGACCAAGTGCAGGTTTGTTAAGCAATTTTTGGTTTATCTTGCTATGGATAAGTAATGAATTTTGAATTTTCTTATATTAATTTGTTCATTGTTTCACTTTATTTTCAGTTGCTTGTGAAAGGTGCCAGTGAGAGGGGAGCCAAAAGAATCCGCCTTCACATTCTTACCGATGGGCGTGATGTCTTGGATGGCAGCAGTGTTGGTTTCGTAGAGACACTAGAGAATGATCTTGCTCAGCTTCGTGAGAAGGGTGTTGATGCACAGGTTGCATCTGGTGGTGGAAGGATGTATGTTACCATGGACCGCTATGAGGTACACTCTCATTTGATTCAGTCATCAACTTTTGTTGTATAGCTGTTGTGGGTTACAATGGAGTTTTCTCTAAACTGAAAAATACATCTTTTCCCCTTTAAATCTAATTTATTTTTAATGTGTTGCAGAATGACTGGGATGTGGTAAAACGTGGGTGGGATGCCCAGGTGCTTGGAGAAGCACCATACAAATTCAAAAGTGCACTTGAAGCTGTGAAAACACTAAGAGCAGAGCCCAAGGCCAATGATCAGTACTTACCCGCGTTTGTGATAGTTGATGAGAGTGGCAAATCGGTTGGTCCTATAGTAGATGGTGATGCAGTTGTGACTTTCAATTTCAGAGCTGACCGCATGGTTATGCTTGCAAAAGCGCTTGAGTTTGCTGATTTTGATAAATTTGACCGTGTTCGTGTACCAAAAATTAAGTATGCTGGGATGCTCCAGTATGATGGTGAGTTGAAGCTTCCAGCCAAATTCCTTGTTTCGCCTCCCTTGATAGAGAGGACATCTGGTGAATACTTGGTAAAGAATGGTGTGCGCACATTTGCTTGCAGGCAAGTACCTGATTTTTATACTCTCTTTTCCTATTTTAAACCACTTTGTTCTTCACATTCATCTCTATACTATAAATTTATAATTGCGGGCCATTACTCAGTGGTGTAATAACCCACCTGTGTTAAGTTTTACCATATTTCAGTTGAAACAAATATAGGTCCCAAAAACTAGGTAAAATGTGGAGAAGCACAAGTTAAATTGTTTATACCTGAGCAAATGCTTTACTGCTACTTATGTTTGTTGGCTTGTGCTTCATTCTTTCATTATATAATGTCCCACGAAACTAGGAAAGTGAAATTTGGGGCACCTATTGGATTTGTGACATTCCTGAGGTTAATATCCTCTTCTAGGGGCAAAACTTAGCTGCAAGGAGGTTGTTGAAATTATCTACACCTAGCTTTTACTTGCTGCCCTTTTTTTGGTTACAAGCTTAACTGGAGTGTACTTGTTTCACTTGAGAGCATGATAAAATGTGTGTGTTAGTTTTAAAATGGTCTGACCACCGAGTGAAATACATGCATCGTTTATTAAAGCTTGAATAGTGCTACTCCCTCTGTTCACTTTTGTAAGACCTTTTAGCTTGTTTCAAAAATACATGTATCTAACATTCTATATGTATTTACTGTGTAGAACTCATTTTGATCCGCATCTAGTCCACATTAAAATATCTAAAATGCCTTATAGAAGCAAACAGGAGTATTTTTGTTTGATTGTTTCAGTTCGTTTTCTTTGTTTATAATATATTGTTTTACCTTTCTGCATATTTGCCTTCATGGACACATCGATTTATTCATAACAGCGAGACTGTGAAGTTTGGCCATGTCACATTTTTCTGGAACGGAAACCGTTCTGGATACTTCGATGAAACCAAGGAAGAGTACATAGAAATTCCTAGTGATAGTGGCATCACATTCAATGAGCAACCCAAAATGAAGGCACTTGAAATTGCTGAGAAAACCCGGGATGCTATCCTGAGTGGAAAGTTTGACCAGGTAAATGATTTTGAAATTACAGTAGATGGGTTATCTGTTTGCCTCCATGAAGTTACTAAGCATAAATATTTGTGTAGGTACGTATTAACCTGCCAAATGGAGATATGGTGGGCCACACAGGTGACATTGAAGCCACAGTTGTTGCTTGCAAGGCTGCTGATGAAGCCGTCAAGGTGAGAACGAAGAAACTACATTATGTTCTATTGATTTTTTTTCAGTATATGTATATTCAGAAAATTCTTACATTATGCTGTATCAATGTTTTGTTTTCATTATCTCCATATTCTGAAAGTTAAACTGTTACATTGAGCAGAAATGAAACATGCTACTTTAGTTTGATTGGAAAATTATCTGAAACTGCTGTTTTCGTGGGCTTTGCACTTGCTTTTTTCATTATATGTTTGGTGCCTTATTCGATCATCCGTTTCCTTTGGAACAGATTGTTTTGGATGCAGTGGAGCAAGTTGGTGGTATTTATCTTGTCACTGCTGATCATGGAAACGCAGAGGATATGGTGAAAAGAAACAAATCTGGCCAGCCGGCTCTTGACAAGAGCGGCAGCATCCAGATTCTTACCTCACATACGCTTCAGCCAGTAAGTGCTATACGATATGCTGAGCTCCATGCGTTCATGTTTATCGTTTGGTTTTTAATCAGTATGTTAACCTTGCAGGTCCCTGTTGCGATCGGAGGCCCTGGTCTCCACCCAGGAGTGAAGTTCAGATCTGATATCAACACACCTGGACTCGCCAATGTTGCTGCCACTGTGATGAACCTCCATGGCTTCCAGGCTCCTGATGATTATGAGACGACGCTCATTGAAGTTGCTGACAAGTAAAAATATTACCGTTTGAAGCCAAAATTGCGGTAGCCAGTTTTGTTGCTATAGTTTTGGGATGGATCAAAGGGTGGTCGCATCATTTAATAAGTTGAGATTTGGCAGCTCAAACTAACATTTGGAAAAGTGGAGTTGACCTGCAGCTAGCTCTATTTGTAACATGGTATTTGCCACGTCGGCTGGCGTAACAGACTGATAGCCATTTTTGCTCAGCTATATTTGCGAGGTGTCAAACTTTATGCCAAGCAGTTAGTTGCTGAGTAAAATATCTCCCGCGTAGTATGTGTCTCGTGTTGCTTTAACTGATGTGCAGGCGTGCAGCCATTCCCCTCCGTCTTACATCACACACTCAGAACCTGTTTACAACCGAGGAGGTGAAATACCTCCAAAACCTAGCACTGACCTTACTCTAGGATGGAGGAGTCTTTCCTTTGCAATTGTTGCTTAGGGTGTGACTTTGGTATTTGGTTAGAAGATAGCGCTTCAAGAAAAATGTAAAACCGTTGTAACGAAGACATGGACCTGCACAACTATTTCGAAAATACAAGTGTTTGAAAGAAAGTCTAGGACAACAGTAAACGTTAGAAATAGGATATCCAAAGCTACTCGCCTAATTTCCCGGTCACGCTCATGGATTGGCACATTGAAGTTAAAGGGCCAGTGACTTTGGAAAGTAGACCGGTGTTGAAAGAGTGAAATCTGGCGACAACAGTAAACGTCAAAATAAGATGTCCGAAGCTATCCGCCCAATTTCCCGGCTCATTGTTACGCTCATGGATTGGCACATTGCAGGGACAAGCGGCGAGTGGAGTTTTTGTACGACATGTAATGGAGTTTTATTAGTTCGGTGATCAGGTACCCGAAGCTCACACCTATCAAAAAACTCATAGGATTCCTATTCCTTCCAGGTTTAAGAAACAAACACATGGCATCAAGATTAACTAAAAATCCAGTTATCAATAAATCGAGTTATCAAATGTCTTAATGAGCAGATGTCATAGCGTCGATAGCGAAACTAGTAAGAGCATAAATCGCCCACTTTAAGACTATCATCTGGGGAGGTTTCAATTGAGCGGCATACCCAACGCATATGTGAAGGTTTCATCGGAAGCGCAGAGACGATAGTAGGGCATATGAGCATATATCCCAAAGACGCGATAAATTGCCCCCGGTACAAGGTGGGATGGCTCTGGTGGATTCAGATTCGCCGACTTTGTAAAAGGCAAAGTCAGGTGACTTTGTGCCACTGACATGCGGAGCCCACCATGTGTGGAGTCCACACGTCAGTGACTCAAAGTCAGCCAAAGGCAGCGGGGGTAAAGTCAGCTAATCTCAATCGGGCTCTGGTTCCCTTGCTATGGTAGAGCTCGACATGTTGTACGACAGGAATGCCAAGTGCAAAGGACCATGGTCCTCGTTGTAATTTCTTCTTTGCTGGTGACTCCTCGCTGTTGTTTTTTTTTTTTTTGAGGAGAGGATCCGATCCAAATACAAGGCAGCTCAGTACACTTTACAAGAAAGTCCAAAAGAAAAACAGAAATTACAAACGGATCCAGGCAAAGTGCAAAGAGCACCCCAAGCTACCAGGAAAGATCACGATCAGATCCTTCGACGCTCCCAAAGCTCCGAGGCGACGCCGGAGACGCCGTACCACGCACCGCCGGAGAGACAGCACCACCACGCATAGTAGACGGCCGCATGAGCCACCCGCCGCCAGCGCCGGGATTTGGACTCGCTGAACGTGCCCGGCCACAGCGTCGTCTTCCCGCAACCGCCCATCATCCAGCCGCTCCACCATCGCCACGAACCACCACCACCAGCACACCGGCATCGACAGACACCACTCCCCTCGCCACCAAGGCCGGCCGGAGCAGCACCGTCGACGAAGACCACCTCCACCAGCACCAACAAAAGCAGGACGCCCACCACGACCGAGCCCCCACCTCGCCACCACGGCCGGCCTGAGGAGCAAGGAAGAAGAAGCGCACCTGACGAACCACCTTCACGTCCTCCCCGGCGACGAAGCCGCCGGAACGGAGAAGGAGGGAAAGGACCACAGCCAACACACCGACTCTGCCGCCCCGTCATCGACGTCGTCGAGAGGCACCCACACCTAGATAGGGACCTATCTACACACCAGGACGAAAACCAGAGCTCCCCCCACCTCGCGGTGCCACTACGGCGGCCGGAGGCGGAGGGGAGCGGTGGAATCGCCGGCGGAAACCAAGCTCGCGCGGTCGCCTCTTCTTCCGCCTCTCAGTACTGTAAACGAGCGGATAAGAAGCGAGCGGACGTAGGTATGGAGATTCGCTGTTAACGGCTCCACATGTTGTACTGCTCTATAAGGTTGGCCAGGCCTAGATGAGTGAATGTGCATTATCTTTGCAAAATAATAAAAAGAACGTGTAAGTAGATTGGGTGTTGCACTCCAAAATCAGGATCGGATAAATAGCTTTTGGGGCATCTTTGCCCGTTAAATCAGGATCGGATAAATTGTATCTTGATGAAGCCTATGGTAGACATCTTAGCCCGTTAAAAAAGAGAAAAAAGGTAGACATCTTGCGAAGCTACACGGATCCCAAAACTGCATGACAAATGTCAACTCTGCAACAGATAAGAGGTTGATGGACCGATGAATGGTGAACTACCTTACTTCTATACACAAACAAATAGCATTCTGCATTTCCCACCATGAAGGGCCCAGGTTGGCTGATTATCTGGCGCCACTAGCTGATACCACAAGGATTCGCTGGTGCCCGATGTAACCTGCCTGCTGTTAATTTGACCACACATGGACAAGGCCTTGTTGGTTGCCAGTGTAGATCTCTTCACGCTCTTCGTCGTAGTACAGCGACGTGATGTCCCCAAGGGCCTCTGAAGGCGTGCACTGGAAGTTCGATGACTTCTTTTGTTTACAGAGGTTCCCTACTTTTATCTTGGCCACGCATTTCCCAGTCAATATCTCGCTGATGTTTATGGAACAAGCTGCATACGAATCAAAGTACAAATTAGATAGATTGTGCAGGGATAAATAGGGGCATCATCATCATCATGTATCTACTGCAGCAAGTTAAAAGGAGATCCTTTTTCGCTCGTACATTTAAAAAGTTATTGGCAATGAGCACAAATGTAACTTGACATACTTTCTGATGCATGTTTTTGTTTAATTGACTTACTAAGTAGAGAATTTGGAGAAGATCACACATAAATTTAATGGTCACTAGCTACTCGAAATAAACAACTGAACATTCCTACCCTGACATTTGTATGACTCAAAACAAACAGACAAAACGTGACACACACTCGAGTGGTACTGAGAATTGCATGCATCAATCATCAAACTGACCTAAAACTGGGTGCTTGGGAGGAATGCCTCCCATCGAAGAGAAAATTGATAGTGCCGCAAACTAAATCTAACATGGCGAGAAGCAATATAATAGTGGATAAAAGGTAACTGCACTGGCAGGACTGATCGACAATCATAACAAGTCAATTAGTCAAATGCAAAGCAGACTACAACTTCAATATACCAATTAAACACATCAGTCGTACATGTTGAATCATAAGTTTAAATGTTACCATTGTCCAGTGAAGATGGATCTTCCGGGTCAGCTTTGCAGTAGGAAATAATAAGGTCTTGGTTGCTGGTTATGTAAATACTGTTCGTATTGCAATCAGGATGCCACAACAAATGATCCTCAAATGATGTCACCAGTTCACCACGGAAATTCCAAACTGATACTGACCGATTCCGGAATGTCAGGAACAGCTGCATCTCGTACAGAAAAATAAAAGCTGACGGAGTCACAAACTCACTGCTGCTCACTTCTATTGTCTTAAAGTTTCTTACCTGCAGTAGTGTAACAAAATCCATTACAAACAAGAAACAGAAAATTAGATTGCATGTATTTCCCTCCATCTATACTAAAGGCAAAATGCTTACATCAAGAATTTGAAGGTTCTCCCCTTCCTGTTTCACTAGAAGTTTTTCATTGAATTGCTCGATGAAATCAACCTTCTTATTGCGGTGAAGAAGATGTCTGAATGACTTCAAGCGCTTACCATCCTCAATAGAGAGAATCTCAAGAGGAATATGGCCCCTTTTTCTAGAGTAGATCAACAGCATTATACCAGGGCTGTGAGAAGGCAACAAGAAGCAATAGTATAATTAATTATGTGATCTAAAAAACCTCATGAATGGAAATTGTGCACAATAACTAATTCAATCAGTCCAGCCATTATTCTCTTGAAAGAAAACCAATAAACCAATTCCATCTCAGAAGTGGCACGAATAAATCTGTGCTCACAAACTTGTAATATTCCAGCTCTCTCTAACTAAATTACACAATATTAAAGCAGTGTATTTGGTAGCAGAGGTGTGGATGGTTGTAAATCAGGCCAATGGTGTTCCGTAACAATTGCGCTATTCATTTCTTAGAAGAGCAATGAGGTATTTTCTGAAGTATATTTTGAAAACATAATTCTCTTATTCCCAGATTCTCACCATTAGCTCCTCCATAAAAAAAGGTGGATGTGTTGTTCCTTAGATCACTACATTTAATACCACGGTGGGGACAGTCTGTCAAACAATGGATAGCTAATAGATGTATGGATGCAAATACGAATAACGACCAAATCTAACTTAAATTAGACGACAATAGACTAGTCATGCATCTGAGTGATCCATTAGACCCTGCATGATACAGTTCCACTCAGCATAGTTCACGTGAACGGTAGCCCTGTGTTGTGCAGAGAACAGTGCATAGAAACGCTATGTGGTATATGCCAAACCTGCCCTGTAGTAACAAACTTTTTTCCCCTTCAAAACAAACTCAGTAGAATTGCTTGCCAGAGGATGAAAAAGCTCTAAATATATGTTTCTTCGGTCCTCACTTATCATGTAGTGGTACTAAAAAGGGTTAGCTTACCTGCTTTCAGCATTTTTTTTAATTAGTTGCTAAAGATTCCACGTTGTAGAACATATGAGATGAACAGTGGAAGGAGAAACAATGGAGACCGAATTGATGTCAACATGATCTCCACACTAATAGAGAATTCTGACCCATCTACCATGTAGTTACTACGTGAATTAAGCTGTGTTTGCCATCACATGGAATTGTGATAATCATGTTTGCCATCACAATGAATTATGATAATCATGTTTGCCATCACGTTGAATTATGATAATCATGTTTTCCTAACCAGTCATTTCCTATTTGTTGTTTGGCTAATCAACTTGTGGCAACTTCAACACCTACTTTCTCACGGCTGAGCACAAAATAAGTTCTGCACAACACAACAGCTGATCACAACTTCTAATGACGACTTTGCGAGAGAAAAATATGTCAAACAAAAAAAATCTGTCAGAATTGCACAAGAACAGCAAAGTGACACAGAAACAAATACTAGGATTGATGTACAATGTCAATGTAATTTAGGAAAACAAATCAAGAAGGATTCCCTTACCTGATTTTTATCTCTTGAACATCTTTATCAGATATCGTATACAGCAGTGTGTAGTTCTTCAAATCAAACACCTTATAAGTACTGTTTGAAATGAGAACATGGCGTCATAATTTGAACAAACTAATTTTTCATTCCCGTAGAAAGGTAGGGAGTTTGGTTACCTGTCTTGTGCAGAGTAAGTCAACACCTTTCCGTTTACATCATCGAACTCCACGAAACCTGGCCACTTCAACGATTCTGTCTCAAAAAGAGGGTACCCGCCATCTGGCTTTCCACGGCGTATATACCTTAAGAGTGAAATGTCATTTAAATATAATATGACAAAACAAGAAGCCTAGTACTGTAAAAGGAACACAGAAAGTCAAACTCACTCGATTCGAGTTGTCCTGCATCTTAAGGCACTGAAATTTTCAGAACCATAAACTGATACGGTTATCAGCGAGTCATTGTTCTTGTTATAAAACAAACTACGGATGACTTCATCTGGACTTCCATTCAGAAAGCAAAGCCGCTGATTTGTCGCTGGAAATAAAGAGGCTATTAGAATGGTTGTCTGAACCAGGACAAGACATTATCATAAGTTCGAAACAGGTGTACCTCTACTGAAGGCAGCACAGACTCCCAACTGTGATAACGCAAAAATAATATCACAGGCGCCAACTATCTCGATAATTTCAGACCGTTTACTCAAGTAAGGTAGTAGCGGACTATTCTCCTTAGGATCATATGTATCAAACTCTTCCTAGATAATAATAAGAAAAACATATGTTATTAAGAATCCCACATAGCATATGGTATGTTTACGTCACTAGCAGATTAAAAGGAAAAGGATGCATAGAAAGGGGGAAGGGAAAGGTTGGTCCTAAGGAATACTATTCACAAAATCAAGCAACTCAAGAGTTGTTGTTGAGGATAAGTGCTAAGAACTGAGTGGGTTAACTCAAGAGTTGTTGTTGAGGATATTGCAAGTTACCCTCTCGGGATATTTCAGAGACTGTTTTCCTCTGACAAACCAAATTATCCCAGAAATGATCATCCAAAGCATCAACACATAGGAATACAACATAAAGAACGATTTTTTTCTCTTAGTATCATCCAAAACAGTGGCAATGACACAATTCCAAGATGCGCTCTTAACAGCCCAGTTACTTAACATAAGTGACGCTAGTGCACAAGTAAACAATTCTCTTTTTTAGCTGACAAGTAAAGAATTCTAAAAGGAAGTAGTTTTTTTATCAAAACGTTCCTCGCACGGCACTGGATATAGTACCTCACATCAACTGGGCTCACTGGTTCCAAATCTTGCCACAATTTAAGATCTTTAAAGAATTATCCTCTCTCCTAAACCCTAAACCATCAGGAACTGCCAATGACACCTACCCACGATTGACAACGAGACAGTCGGGAGAGGGGCGTGTGGCGGACCTGGAGCTGGATGTTGCGGAATCTCTCCCGCGTGGTGCTCGCGGCGAATTTGCGCACGGGGAACGCGGCAATCTCCCGCCGCTGCAGCTTCCGCGCGCTGTTGGAGGACGCATCCGCCGGCCTCGGCCGCTTCTTCGCGGTCACCCTCCGCCCGCAGGACGGCCGAGGCCTTGCCTCCATCTCTCTCCACCCCTTCCCTCACCCCCTGCCTCGCCGCCGACGACTGGTTGCGTTACGCCGAAGCGCCGATGGGCATCTCGCCGGAGGTTTGGCTCCGTAGAGGGGGGCGCAAGGGGGTTAGGCCGAGCTGGAGTTTTCTGGAATACGAGGTAATGCCAGGGCCTTTCTGCAAAATAGTTTTAACGGCCCCGCTCCTGAGGCCGCACAGTGCCCACCTGGCGGCGTTAAACGCGCGTGATTACGTTGCGGATCCCAGCGTGTGTATCTGCCGTGTGATCGGATTTTCCTCTTACCATATCCTACTCCATATCGTTTCATTCTACAGCGGATTAGATAATGACCATTTAAAGATTCAAATAAAAATATAGCAGACATCTGATTCGAAACTGAAATGCAGCGGACTCGAAACGAAAACAAAATTAATCGGATAAGTACACACATAAGTAAATCGACAAACCACATAACTAAAAATAATTGAAAAAAGAGTTTAACAATCATAGAATAAATAATTGTAACACGTGGAATAAATAAACATAACATGAACACATGAACAATATAGGTCCCTATAAATGCAATAAGGCAAACACAAGGGCTAAGATGGAAAACTCCAGAGTGCACCCGGTGCACATGCTCCTGCCCCAATTAAAAAATTCAAAAAAATAGTAAAACTTCTAAAAAAATTCTTAACTTTTTTGGTGATGAACATATACAAGTTCTTGACAAACATGCTAGGTTAACCCTGTGAAATAACATTCATGCTACTCTGTGTAAAAAAAACAAATCACTGACAATGATTTTCTTCTAAGTATAGATTTTTCAGAGCACGATTTTCTTCTTTTTGCTCCAAGCACCACGAGTGTGATTTCACTGTGAAATTTGGCATGCTAGTAGAAGAATATCATATGTTCATCTCCAAAAAGTTTCAGAATTTTTTAAAAAGTTTTACTATTTTTTAAAATATTTTAATCGGGCAGGAGCAGGTGCACCCGGGTGCAATAAATCCGCGTCCGGCTAAGATTCCATACTCACTACAATAACAATATAGGTGAGTTCTTGTTTAATGGATGAATTAAGCAACTCACTAACTACTAACTCTGGTATATTAGCTTTGACATTTCGGTTAAAATCAGATTATTCGGTGTAAAATCATTGGATAATCCTAACTAATTTTCGCATATGGATATCCCCGTGCTATTTGAAATACCATATTCTATACCATATCCGGGTGTCAATTTCGGAATCGGATATCCTTATCCTTCAGATTCCTTCAAACCGGATATGTATTCTCTAAAAAAGACTTCGGAAGCAAATTCGGTATGAAAATTATCCTATATATCTGTTTGCACCCTAATCTATTGTAGATTGTCCTCCTGGCCAGTCGGTAACGGGAAGCCAGGAACAAACGTGTAATGATGTTGTTAAAAAAAAGTGCATATGTGCTAATAAAAAGGGTCAATATGACTGGTGTGCTGCTTCGCAAAAAAAAATGACGTGTTGTTAGTGTTAGGGCCAGGTTTTGGTAGGGCATCGTTCAAATAGTGGTTGGCATGTTGCTTGATGGTGCCACAACTCCAACCTCATCTCAGCGATATGGTCGGTAGCATTGAAGGGCCAAAGTGTCGTCACCAGTCATGTGCTCTTGGGTGATATGACGTCTATTAAGAGGTAGACCCAGGAATTTGTCAAAGCCTGCGTGCGCTGTTAGGAAACTAAAATTTTCCTTAGACAAATATAAACATCATTAGAAACTATACATTGTTTTCACAACAGTTCTAGTGCACAAAGATAAAATATATTACAAATTCATAGCACATTCGAATGTTCACGAGTTCAACAACATATTCGGATATTTGGATGTTCACAAGTTCACATAACATTCAGATGTTCATAGGTGTTAATATTAGATGTAATAACAATTAGCAAGAACTCCCAAAAGACCAATTAAACTTCGTAGACTGACGACAAAAGTTGAAATGTTCAAATGCACCAACAAAGAAACTCTACAAGATTAAAAAACAAAATGGAATAGTAAATCATATGACCATACCTTCAATCTATATTCATCATGATCATTATTTAGTGAATATTAATTATTGATACATGCTAGAAGGTTAATATTGAAATGTGTTTTCTAGTTGTCAACACTATAAACTAAAACAAATAATCTCGAGTTTCTTCTCTTACCAATGTGGAGGTAAACATATATTTTCAAGGTACTCATGTGCTGAGTAGCTTTGAGAAAATAACAGCTAAACCTAATAAACATTGGTGTCCAACCTTGGTAACCCAAGGAAACCAGATAAGGTCGAAGGAGAATAAGAAAGTCACATGGAGGATCTCTAAATGTAAGAACTCATCTCTACTGGATTAAGGACGCACTAGGTTGGGTAAAAGGCCAAATAATTCAAATGGAAAAGTATCCCTCTTAGTGCATACTTGAATGAAGTGGTGAAATGTGTTTGATGACTGTGCTATTTATAGTGGTGTAGTTTGTGCTTTGTTCAACTGAGCATAGTTAAATATCGATCATTCTAGAGAATTTTCCTACGTTGTTTAGTCTGAATCTTTTTCCCTGACGCTTGTGTCATCACACCATTTGCGAACTGTTACCTTTAGCATATTTACCTCATAAACTTCTTGAGGTTATTTTTGCTGTAGAAGTGTATTGTCTAGGTTGAACTATTAATAATGTATCATTTATGAACCCCTATTTTATTGTTAGTCTCAATGTCTCGTCTCTTATATTTCTCAATTCTTATTGTTTCTTTGTGTTCCTTTAGGCTTTTGCAAATGCTCTTGTGCCCAAATTTGACATTTGTATAAGGCTCCAAACGAACGTATTGAAGTTGGTCGAGGTAATATTTTTCGGCATGCTACCAATAAACATATTCTAATTTCTATGTGCACTGTCCTGATCAGTCTTATAATCAGATTTGTTTTATCGGATGGCATCAATTGATAAATATTTGTGTTACAGAAACTGTTGTATAGTCTTTGTGTACAAAATTGGTCTATCTTTTAAGAAATGGGGAAGCAAGCAGTTGGGATAATGTCGTACCATACAAGCTCGGATTGAGGTGTATCTCGCAATTGCTTTAGCTTTGAAGATATTGCTGCAAGGAAGGAACCGACCACACATTGGAATGCTGACCTAATATTACACCCTTTTGTTTAGCAAGTTCTCGGGAAGTTGGTGAACAAGAAAAAAATACGACATGGGCTGAATCTTAGACGAGTGGCTCAACTGGCCGGGCCAGTATGAGCACGAGTGGTGCTATTTAACCATGGGCCAAATGCAAAATCCAAGTTGACCATGTCATATCAACTTGTGTAAACAAAATCAAGGGATTTTGTTTGCAAATGCTCCCACAATATATGTTGCTAAAAATCATGTATTTGTCACTCTCACGAATATGTTTTTGCCCTACCTTGTAGCATATCAATGATCAGGCTTATATACTTTCACCAGAAACTGTCTAAAACTAAGTTTTTCTTCTCAAATCTTGATTGGTACTTGCTCCATCCTTGAATACCCTTTTATTGCTCTGAATGGGTTGCTAGACCATTTTTTATACTCTTACTATATGTTCTACACGGTTCTAGTTCCGGAGGTGCAAGTGACTGTATTTATTTATTTATTTTGATTGATTCATGTTATAGATTACTTACTCATGTATGCTATTTTAATTGTTGTTATATTTTTTACATACTTGGCCAAACTTTTAATTGTTTGACTTTTGGAAAAACTAATATATATGCACTACATTTTGACATAAAAGGAGTATATATTAGTCTCGTCTTTTTCAATCGTTCTTAGATGATTTATTTTTGTTAGTTAGTATAGTGAAATTACACGAGCATCTTCTAAACATTGGTGCCTAATCAATCATTCACACCTTAAATAAGCATTATTACTCGTGTACTTTGCCCAAAAAGGCGAGGTTTTTTACTAACACCTCTCTAAGCACTGATCACATTGTACGTGCTAGGCGTGAAAGGAAAAAAGTGTAATTGTTAGCCTGATTTTCTTAGAAAGTGGAATTTATAGTAATTAAAAGCACAATACACAATACAGAGAGTAGCATGAACCGGTCAACGCTGAATTTCTGACCACGGCCAAAGCCACACGCGCTAGAGCAGTGACTTGTGCTAATGCAAGCAACGACAGGCGAGTTGGGGCTATTGCGTTGGAAGGCAGAGCTAGCTAGACAGTGGGCAACTGAGTTCAAATTTCCAGGATGTGCTGAATGCTTGAAGCTCCACCAGAAGCGCAGGCTTGACCGCTTGAGGATGTCATCTGCACCCTCCATTTCAAATTAGATGACTTCCATTGGACAAATGAAAGTCATCTAATTTAGAACGGAGGGAGTAGAAAAGATGAAGTTCCTGCCTTCATGGAGGCCGAGCTGTGAACCAGTGAACCAGTACCAGCAGAAGCATGGGCTGGTGAGTTGCAGTGGCGGACCTAGGATTTTAGTGAAAGGGTATGCCGCACCAAGATTTAGGCGTCTATTTATTTCAATTTTTTTATAATTCATTCAGTTACTCTCGCTTGCTCTGAGTGTTCTCTTCCGCCACAGTTTCAACCGGGAAATGATTTAAATTAGTTGGTCTTCCGGCATTTCTATTTTATGCGTTTTTTGCTCAACTCTCTCGATTTTCTTCTGTTTTAGGCTAATAAAATTTGGGATTTCTCGACCGATCAAAAGCATAGCGAGTGTTTAAATTTAGTTTTTTTTTTTGCGACAAAGGATCAGATTACAAAGTCCAAGATTCTTACAGAAAAGCCCAGAAACAGAAGAAAATTACAAAGAAGCCCTTCTGAGCCCTGGCATCGTCACCACCGAGCAAGCCGCTACGCCGGCGAAACCCGCCGCCTATCCTCCATACGCATGGACTGGGAGGACCCCCCTGACGACAAGGAAGTCGACGCTCCTCGGTGCGTGAGCACCTCCACCCTGCACGACGAACAGCGACACCAGCTTGGACACCTGCAACCGCGCCTTCGAGATCTTCAAACGTCGGGACCGCCATCACTCGGCCACCGGCCCGGGGCACCGCGCTCCGCAGCTCCGACGAGCCGCAGCCGCGCAAGGGGCAACAGGACCGCCAAGACGCTCCACCGGAGCAACCCGAGCGGCGGAGAAGGTTGTTGCCCACAAAAGGCACTCCGATGACGCCGCCGTCTCCTCAGCGCCGCCGGCTGCAACTCCAGTACTCCCTACACTATGTACACGACGTGATCCGTCGATCCCCCATCCTCCCGCCGCCGGGGCGGCCGCCGGAGGGTGAGGAATCGGCCGGATCGACGCCGGCGAGGTGGAAGCAACGGAGACTCTCAAAATCGCCTCGATCTACTGTAGATGGGGAACGAGGACCGGTCCAACTCGGTAGTGACGGGATGTCCCTGAGTGTTTAAATTTAGTTGGAAGCATGCGTCTGGGTAATGTAGTGGCGACTCTACCTTTTGACGATGTTTTTACAAATGTATTCCGTGAGGTATATATATATCCACATTAAAAAAACGCATACATATGAGTATACGTGCACAGTTAGTATCCTAACTTATTGGCTAATAGCCGGTCAATTGGTTAGCTATGTACTAAGACTACCCATAGTGGGAGTAACCAAGCTAGTAACATGCATGCCACCTAAGCAAAAAAAAATGATGTGGCACCTAATTAATGTGGAAGAGAGGCAAATAGAGTAACATAGATAGTTACCGTAATATCACACACCCCAAGACAAAATGAGTCTACAACCTAATAAAGGACATCTTGCATGACACCACATATAAGTTACCACCCAATATAGAGTTAGTAACATAGAGTAGTAACTTAGTTATGTTACCACTCTATTTACTCCCCACTATGAGTAGTCTAATAAGCTAACCCTACTGCCCAAGCTGCCTATGGGTACATAAACTTGTATTGGCCCGTAATTGTGTTAGCTATACATAGGCCGTGAGGGATTAATCGATGACTTCATGTTCTAACCTGCATGTCCTGCCTTTGTAGCAAGGCTGCGTGCATGGAAAAGGCCAAAGCGTGAACAGAACGGATTGGTTGTTTCCAATCAAATGCAACGAAGCTGGAGATACTAGGGTATGCCACGGCATACCTGTCATACCCCTTGGGTCCGCCACTGGTGAGTTGGTACGCGGCTACGCGTGCGGCGTGCCAGCCAAAACGCCGCAAAATGCACGCATGCGGCATGCCCCATCGCGCACATCGCGGGGTTCCATGTCATGTCAGCTCAAGATGACTTGAGAAGAGAATGAAAAAACTCGTTCAGAACAAAACTTGAAGTAAGCCTGGCCAGGCCCGTGCTGTGCGGTGTGCATCCCAATCTGGTTTGGGCCGTTTTTTCTGAAAACAAAAGATTTCTGCATTGTAGGCTTGTAGCATATGCTTCTTGCTGGTATGCTGGCTGTGTGGCGACGGTTCAGCCCATTTGCCCATGTTGGTTGCATTCATGCCTGCATGGTAGCTCTAAAGAAAACAATGATGCCTTTATGCCAATTGCTTTTGGCTCCTGAACTCCACTACACTGGTGTTCTTTCGATGTAAATTTGGCTTGTGTTTTCATAGGCCCCCAAGTCTCACAATCGCATAATCATACTGAGTCGTTTTTTTTTTAGCCAATTCAGTTCGGCTCGGCTCGAGCCTGGGAAATATCTAGCCGAGTCGATCGCTGGAAAAAATACACTGGTGTTCTTTCGATGTAAAATTTGGCTTGTGTTTCTATAGGCCTCCAAGTCTCACAATCACATAACCATACTGAGTCGTTTTTTTTCTTAGCCAATTCAGTTCGGCTCGAGCCTAGGAAATATCTAGCCGAGTCGATCGCTGGAAAAAATTAGGAAAATATGTGGCCGCGGAGATTCGAACCTGCGTCTCCCAGGCACAGCCAATGGGCAGACGCCCTGGCCGGTTCTATAAGAACACTGGACCGTCCCCGCTAGCGAGCCGGAATAAACCGGCGAAGCCGCGGTCCAACCACTAAACCGGTCAATCCGTCTCGATCGGTTCAATTATCATAGATTTTGAAAAATACGCAGGGTTCGAACTCCTCACCTAACACCACCTGCAAGCCCGCAGCGGAGGCACAGCGCTAACCAGCAGACCAGCTATTGCTTTGCGTACATAAAGAGACATCTTTGTCTTTTAGTATTGTCCAAACGGTAGTAATAAAAAGTCTACTAGTCCCTAATGACTTTGCTGTATTTTTTACAAACTAGTGGCCTGACCTGGGATTGGTCGGTGTAAACATGGTAGAGACTGTTGGAATTTTATCGGCCTTTGCCCATGGCCCAAATTAAATCACAGCTTTTTCACATGGACCAACTAAAATTTCTAAAATCTCATGTCCCATTTATATGGCTGGTTGGGACTAAAGTTTAGTCCCACATTGCTAGTTGGAGGAGACAAACACCACCTTATAAGGGGAGTGTTGAGACACTTGGTGTGCTTGAGTGAACAGAAGGCTCTCTCACGCGCACTCCTCCTCCTCCGTCGCCGCTCGCTCGTCACGTCACGTCTCGTCTCGTCACGACACGGGTTGCGGGAATCGAGCCGAGCCGAGCTTATATTTTTGCTGTTCGGGAAAATTAAACAAGTCATTGATTGATAATTAATGGACGCGTTAATTACCTCAGCCGTTTCCGATTCTTTTGGATCGTGGGGCTGTTACCGACTTGATCGTGCGGCTGCGCCCACGTCCTACCCGACCCGCACTATATATCCTGGCTGAGCGAACCCTAGCCGCCTACACGCAACACATGGTCGCTCGCCTTCCTAGTTCCAGAATCTTGCGCCGCCGTCTTCCAAGTCTTCTCCATCCCGTCTTCCGGCGTGCATCGGTTGAAGGGACAGTAGGCCTCCGAAACCCCGCCTCTTGTGTTCCTGCACGGGAGAGGGGCGATCAGATTTTTGGGGAGCGCGCTCGCGCGACTACTGGCTTCGAGTTCTTCCCCAACGACGACTTCTTCCCCGACATCGGCAGCCTCTTCATCAACGACATGGGTGACAACGGAACGCCAACGCTTCCGCTTCTGCTTCTGCTGCCGCTGCTGCCACACTGTATGATCTCCTGATCTTCCTGTTCGTGTTACTACTACAATTTTGCTAGTAGTATATGTTGTAGATTTGTTCTGTTTATCTACGGTATTGGTAGATCGCATCTGTTTATCTGTTGTACTGGTAGATCGCATGATTAGTTTAATTCTTATTATTCTAGTCATGTTTTGTTTACTGTTTTACGAATTAAATCATATGCTAAATTGCTTATATATTCAACAATCCAAAAACCTGATTATAGGCAATTTGCATCGCCTGGCTTTCTCGCGTCAACGAAGCCGTTTCCCTTTAAAGGGGTGCTTTACAAACGGTGGCGCATGAGAGCAGTTTACTGGTTCCAAACAGTAACTGCTATGCCGCCACCAAAGGCAAGCCTGAGGGCGAGCTTAATGCTGAACAATTGGAGGCATATGAGAGGCTCGATACTCTTTTCAAGAGTGCCCTCCTTAGTATCCTTGACGACTCCATTGTGGACTCGTACATGTCGTTTGATAACGGCAAGGATATGTGGGATGCGCTCGAGGCCAAATTTGGGGCCTCGGACGCTGGCAGCGAGTTGTACGTCATGGAGCAATTCTATGACTACAAAATGACTGATGAGCGTTCTGTTGTACAACAGGCTCATGAGATACAGTCACTCGCAAAAGAACTTGAGCATTTTAAGTGTAACCTGCCGGACAAGTTTGTTGCCGGTGGCATTATCGCTAAGCTTCCATCTTCATGGAGCAACTTTGCTACTGCTCTGAAACACAAGAGACAAGAGTTTTCCGTTTCGGATCTCATTGGGTCTCTTGACGTGGAAGAGAAGGCGAGAGCAAAGGACACTCGTGCTCGAGTTGCTGAGGCTGGTTCTAGTGCCCACGTGGTACAGAAGAAGAATTTCCAGCAGTCCCACAAGCCCAAATATAACAAGGGCAAATCTGAGGGCAAAGGCAAGTCTGATGATAGGCACAAGCCAAAACAGCCTACCAACTTCAAGAAGAACAACAATAAGCCGAGGAAGGGATCATGCCATGTTTGCGGTGATCCAACTCACTGGGCACCTCGCTGTCCCAACCGCCATGAGCTGCGCGGACTGGACAACAACGGCAAGACTGCCAATGTTGTCATTGGCGACACTGAGATGAAGGATTCTGGGTACGGTATATTTCCTACCATCCTTTCAGTTTGTCATTCTCCTGAATGGTTGATTGACACTGGTGCCAATGTACATGTTTGTGCTGATGCTCCATGTTTTCTTCTTACCAGTCACAGGGACTTCCCCGTGCTGATGGGGAACGGGTCACATGCTTCTGTTCGTGGTGTTGGCACGGTCGATCTGAAGTTTACTTCGGGGAAGATCGTGCGCTGAAGAACGTGCATCATGTGCCCTCCATCAATAAAAATCTCGTCAGCGGATCTCTTCTATGTCGAGATGGTTATAAGTTGGTTTTCGAGTCCAATAAAGTTGTAATATCTAAGTATGGACAATTTGTTGGAAAAGGCTATGAGTGCGGAGGCTTGTTCCGCCTATCTTTGTCAGATTTTGCACTAAAGTTATTAATCATATTTGTCATGATTGAGTCCAATATTTGGCATTCACGACTTTGTCATATTAACTTTGGTTGCATGACGCGGCTAGCTAGTTTGGATTTAATTCCGAAATTCACTACTGTCAAAGGTTCCAAGTGTCAAGTGTGTGTGCAAGCTAAACAACCTCGCAAGTCCCATAAGACTGCGGAGGCAAGAGACTTGGCACCGCTGGAACTTATACATTCGGATCTCTGTGAGATGAATGGCGTGTTGACAAAAGGCGGAAAGAAATATTTCATGACGCTTATTGATGACTCCACTAGATATTGTTATGTGTATCTTCTGAAATCAAAAGATGAGCTTTAAACTACTTTAAAATCTATAAAGCTGAAGCAGAGAACCAACTTGATCGGAAAATTAAACGGCTAAGGTCTGATCGTGGTGGAGAGTATTTTTCCAATGAGTTTGATTCTTTTTGTGCGGAACATGGTATAATCCATGAGAGGACGCCTCCCTACTCGCCTCAGTCAAATGGGGTGGCGAAAGAAAGAACCGAACTCTAACTGATTTGGTTAACGCCATGTTAGACACTTCGGGTCTCTCCAAGGCATGGTGGGGGGGGCTCTATTGACAGCTTGTCATGTCCTAAACCGAGTTCCCACAAAGAAGAAAACGTTTCTCCATTTGAGGAATGGGAAAGGAAAAATACGAGACTCTCTTACTTACGTACTTGGGGTTGTTTGGCGAAAGTCAATATACCAATTCCCAAGAAGCGCAAGCTTGGACCAAAAACCGTGGATTGTGTTCTTCTGGGCTACGCTTTTCATAGCGTTGGTTATAGATTTTTGGTAGTAAAATCTGAGGTATCCGACGTTAACGTTGGTACGATTATGGAGTCGAAGGATGCGACTTTCTTTGAGGAAATCTTTCCGATGAAGGATATGCCTAGCTCATCAAATCAGGAGATACCTAATACATCTAGTCAGGAATTGGTTGATATTCCTGATCCTACCATTTCGATAGAACACACTGATAATCCTGTGGAGGATGACAATGAAGTTCCTGTTAGGAGCAAGAGACAGAGGACTGCAAAGTCCTTTGGTGATGATTTCATTGTGTACCTTGTGGATGACACACCCAGTACCATTTCAGAAGCCTATGCATCTCTTGATGCTGACTACTGGAAGGAAGCTGTCCGTAGCGAGATGGATTCCATCTTGGCTAACGGAACCTGGGAAGTCACTGATCGTCCTTATGGGTGTAAACCTGTAGGATGTAAGTGGGTGTTCAAGAAAAAGCTTAGGCCTGATGGTACTATTGAGAAGTACAAGGCGGCTTGTGGCCAAGGGTTATACCCAGAAAGAAGGTGAAGACTTCTTTGATACTTACTCACCTGTGGCTAGACTGACCACGATTCGTGTGCTACTTTCGTTGGCTGCCTCGCATGGTCTTCTCGTTCATCAAATGGACGTTAAGACAGCTTTCCTAAATGGAGAGTTAGACGAGGAAATTTACATGGATCAGCCCGATGGTTTTGTAGTACCTGGTCAGGAAGCAAAGGTGTGCAAGTTGTTGAAGTCTTTATATGGCCTGAAGCAAGCTCCTAAGCAATGGCATGAAAAGTTTGAAAGAACTTTAACTGCTGCAGGTTTCATTGTAAACGAATCTGACAAGTGTGTGTACTATCGCATGGTGGGGGCGAGGGAGTTATTCTCTGTCTGTATGTCGATGACATACTGATCTTTGGAACCAACCTTGAATTGATTAAGGAGGTTAAGGATTTCTTATCTCGCTGTTTTGAGATGAAGGATCTAGGAGTGGCTGATGTTATCTTGAACATCAAGCTGCTGAGAGATGGTAATGGTGGGATTACACTGCTTCAGTCTCACTATGTGGAAAAGGTCTTGAGTCGCTTCGGGTATGACGACTGCAAGCCTTCTCCGACACCATATGATCCTAGTGTGTTGCTTCGAAAGAATCAACAGAGTGCTAGAGATCAGCTGAGATATTCTCAGATTATTGGCTCGCTTATGTATTTGGCTTGTGCCACGAGGCCTGACATCTCTTTTGCTGTGAGCAAGTTGAGCCGGTTTGTTTCTAATCCGGGAGATGATCATTGGCATGCTCTTGAGAGAGTTATGCGTTATTTAAAAGGCACTGCGAGCTATGGAATTCACTACTCCGGGTATCCGAGGGTACTGGAGGGTTATAGTGATTCAAACTGGATATCTGATGCTGATGAGATTAAGGCCACGAGTGGTTACGTGTTTACACTCGGTGGTGGCGCTGTTTCCTGGAAGTCTTGCAAGCAGACCATCTTAACGAGGTCAACTATGGAAGCAGAACTCACAGCGTTAGACACAGCCACTGTTGAAGCAGAGTGGCTTCGTGAGCTTTGATGGACTTACCTGTGGTTGAAAAACCAATACCCGCTATCCTTATGAACTGTGATAATCAAACTGTGATAGTTAAGATTAAAAGTTCTAAGGATAATTTGAAGTCATCAAGGCATGTGAAGAGGAGATTGAAATCTGTCAGAAAATTGAAGAACTCCGGAGTTATTGCGTTGGATTATATCCAAACGTCTAAGAACTTGGCAGATCCCTTCACAAAGGGTTTATCACGTAATGTGATAGATAGTGCATCGAGGGAGATGGGTTTGAGACCCACGGTATGAGTTGTCCACAGTGGTAAACCACTCTATGTGATCGGAGATCCCGTGAATTAGAAGTGGGTGACAAGCTGTTGGTCAGCTGGGAGGAGAGTATCCCTACATTATTTTTCCCACTCCGTGAAGATGCAATACTCTCCTGATCTGCATGGCAGGTTGATATTTATCTTAATGTGTTCCAAGCGGCTTACTTTTATAAGCGGAGATGTTATCCTGCAGAGCATCTCTTGAGGAATACACCTATATGAGTCTGACTATTAAACGTCGTAGTCTATGAGAGTTGGGTGCTCTCTAGTAAACTCATGAAAGGTCTTGGAGTATGACGCATAAGCTCCACCGCGGGGAAGCCTTGCGGCAGCCCAGTATCGGTCAAGGGCTTGTGTGAAACTAGTTTGCAGCAAACTTGTAGTTCAAGGCATAGTCCACTATCCAAGTTGTGATCTAGTGTAGCATAAGTTTCTAAGTGGAAGTTCAACTTAACAGTCTCCACTAAGCACCGGTATATAAAACAATGTTTTGGAACTGAATGATGAGATGTGTGCCAATGAGACTTTGTAGGGGATTGTTGGAATTTTATGGGCCTTTGCCCATGGCCCAAATTAAATCACAGCTTTTTCACATGGCCCAACTAAAATTCCTAAAATCTCATGGCTTATTTATATGGCTGGTTGGGGGCTAAAGTTTAGTCCCACATTGCTAGTTGGAGGAGACAAACACCACCTTATAAGGTGGAGTGTTGAGACACTTGGTGTGCTTGAGTGAACAGAAGGCTCTCTCCCGCGCACTCCTCCTACTCCGCCGCCGCTCACTCGTCTCATCACGTCACGTCTCGTCACGACACGCCGCGGGTTGCAGGAATCTCGCCGAGCCGAGATTATATTTTTGCTGTTCGGGAAAATTAAACAAGTCATTGATTGATAATTAACGGACGCGTTAATTACCTCAGACGTTTCCGATTCTTTTGGATCATGGGGCTGTTACCGACTTGATCGTGCGGCTGCGCCCACGTGATGACGTGGATCACACGTTCGTTGGGAGACCCCCAAGAGGAAGGTATGAAGCAGTGTAGCAGCAGTTTCCCTCAGTATGAAACCAAGGTTTAATCGAACCAGTAGGAGTAAGAAATCACTTCTGAAGGTTGTCAGTGGCGCGTTGACGTGGAACCTGCACACAACACAATCAAACTACTTTGCCCCAACGAAACAGTGAGGTTGTCAATCTCACCGGCTTGCTGAAAACAAAGAATTAAACGTATGGTGTGGAAAATAGTGTTTAATTGCAGAAAATGAAAAGGTACAATGATTGCAGTTGGTTGTATTATCAGTGTAAAAGAATGGACCGGGGTCCACAATTCACTAGTGGTGTCTCTCCATAAAAGATAACTAACATGCTGGGTGAACAAATTACAGCTGGGCAATTGACAAAATATTGAGCGCATGACAATGCATATATATGACATGATGATTACTATGATATTCATGTGGGCATTACGACAAAATACATAGACCGTTATCCAACAGCGTCTATGACTAATAATCCACCTCCAGGTTGTCATACCGAGTTCCTCGTTGGTATTAAGTTGCAAGCAACGGATAATCGCATTAAGTAATGTGCGTAATGTAAACAAATGCATTAGAACTAACGGCGCACCCTTAAGCTAAGCATCGGCTATTTTATCCCTTGTGGCAACAGCACATCCACAATCTTAGAAGTTGTTGTCACTCTCCCAGATTATCGGAGGCATGAACCCACTATCTAGCATAAATACTAACTCTTGGAGTTACAAGCATCTACTTGGCCAAAGCATCTACTAGTAACGGAAAGCATGCAAGATCATAAATAACATATAAGATAGATTGATAATCAACTTGACATAGTATTCAATATTCATCGGATCCCAGCAAACACAACATGTAGCATTACAATAAGATGATCTTGATCATGATAGGCATCTCACAAGATCTAAACATGATAGCATAAAGTGGAGATACAACCATCTAGCTACTGCTATGGACCCGTAGTCTAAACATGATAGCAGGCATGGTGATGTAGAGCCCTCCGGTGATGATTTCCCTCTCCGGCAGGGTGCCGGGAAGAGCTTCTGAACCCTCCCAAGCTAGGGTTGACGGCGGCGGCGTCTCTGGAACTTTTTGTGGATAATGGCTCGGTGTCTAGGGTTTTCCCGTGAAGATGAATAAATAGGCGAAAGGGCGGCGGCTGGAGCGACCCGAGGGGCCCACACCACACCACGGCGCGGTTGGAGGTGGGGCCGCGCCGCCCTATGGTGTGGCGCCCTCCTCGGTCGCCTCCGTCTCTCCTTTGGACTCCGTGTACGTGTTGGAAAAATAGGAGGTCTTGTCCAGGTTTCGTCCAATTCCGAGAATATTTCCAAAACAGCTTTTCTGAAATACAAAAACAGCAGAAAACAGGAACTGGCACTGTGGCATCTTGTTAATAGGTTAGTCCCTGAAAATGCATAAAAATATTATGAAGTGTATGTAAAACATGTAACAATTGGTATAATATCAACATGGAACATCAGAAATTATAGATACGTTTGAGACGTATCAAGCATCCCCAAGCTTAGTTCTACTCGTCCTCGAGTAGGTAAAACGATAAAAACAAAATAATTTCTGAGGTGACATGCTACAATCATAATCTTGATCAAATAGTATTGTAAAGCACATGTTATGAATGAAGTGATCCAGGTCAATGGTCTATAGTTTGCTAGCAAGTAGATAATGAGCAAACAACTGAATCATATAAGCAAAAAACTTTTCATGAATAGTATTTTCGAGACAATCATCAAAGAGTTTTGCATAAGAGTTAACTCATAAAGCAATAGATTCTAAGTAAAAGGTATTTAACCAACACAAAGGAAGATTTAAGGTTCAGCAATTGCTTTCAACTTTCAACATATATATCTCATGGATATTTGTCAACACAAAGCAATTTAATAAGTGCAATATACAAGCATATAAAAATTGTTGCACCAAAGTTGACACTAGTGTTTGCTTCTGAGATAGAAAGAAGTAGGAAAACTGACTCAACATAAAAGTAAAAGAAAGGCCCTTCGCAGAGTGAAGCAGGGATTAAATCATGTGCTAGAGCTTTTTAAGTTTTTGAAATCATATAGAGAGTAAAAATAAGTTTTGGGCGGTGTTTGTTAATTGTCAACGAATCAGAAAATGGAAAGTACAATATGACCCCTGCCAACCAGACTTTTAAGAGCGGCTCCCATGAAGGACGTTATTTCTACCAGCAAGGCAGATCATCCCTCTTCTCTTTTGTTTACACATGCAGATATTTCACTGTTTGTCATTGCTTGACTGATAAATCAGGGCATGTCGGGGGGCTACCCCGGGTAGGGTCATGATATGGTATAAGCTGTGTCCAAGACTGGACCGAGGTACAAAAAACCGACATACCCGGGCCCAGGAGGGGCCGGGTTATGGTGTTGGTAAAAACCGACATGTGGTTACCGAGATACGGTGGTCGACATACCTAGCCGACATATTCTGACCGAGGTATAATGACCGACATATGTATGTCGGTATCCTGTGTGTTTTCTTATATGCAGGGGAGGCTATTCAGGAAAGGGAATCCGGCATATCCATGCCGGGTTATAGAGAGGAGGCACCTTATGTCGGACGGAGGTCAGCGCTGCTGTCACATCCCGTCTGACACGGGAGCATGGCGTGCGGTATGGCGCATGTCTGAGGTGACCGGGCTCACCTCTGCTGACCAAGGACGGGCGTGGGAGCAGGAGAAGGACGCCGCTGACCTCCGCTGTACGTGGGAGCAGAGACATGGGACAGGGCATGGGCAAGCCACGTCCTGTCCACTGTGCAGGGTACAATCATGACGTGCAGGCATGCGGGTCTGCAGTGCCGGTACGGCGAGGTGACCGTTGCTAGTGCTGGGGTATAAATAAACCCTCACCCCCTCCTGCGTGAGGGACGGCCAACGACGACACCCAGAGAGAGACATGTTCCCCCCTTAGCTTCATCTTCTTCCTTAGAGCTCATTGCCATAGCTGCAAAGATACAGCTCAAGGAGCACCATTGTACTTGTGAGATACCGACATATAGAGAGAGGCATGCAGGAGTAGGGGTTTTACCTCCTCACGAGGGCCCTGAACCTGGGTAGATCGAGGTGTGCTTTGTGTTTTCCGTGTGCACTCCTTAGCGCGCTAGCCCTCCCCGGTTCCACCAGCGTCCATCGGCCCCAACTTAAGCCATCCTATGGCATCTGCCGTGATACCACCACGACAGGGCAAAAATGTGAAGAGAATTAAGCGGTTAAAGTTGTAATTAATTGGGACTGGGCACCCCATTTGACAGCTCTTTTTGCAAAATTAATGGATAAGCGGATGTATATGCCGCTAGTCCGGTGGTAAAGTCTGTTTGACAGTTGACATAAAGACATCCACCCCGTCCTCATGAGCTTGGTAAGCATTGACACAAAAAAGAGTAATAATTTTTTGAATAGTTTAAAGGTAGCACATGAAAAATTTACTTGGAATGGCAAGGAAATACCACATATAGGTAGTTATGGTGGACACAAATGGCATGGATTTTGGCTCAAGGTTTTGGATGCACGAGAAGCATTCCCTCTCAGTACAGAGTTTAGGCTAGCAAGGTTATTTGAAGCAAACACAGGATATCAACCGACACAGCAAGACTTATATGAAAACATATTGCAAGCATTATAAGACCCTACACTGTCTTCCTTATTAACCAAACCCTTTTACTAGAAAATATCTAGACCTTAGAGATACCAATCATGCAAACCAAATTTCAACGAGCTTTACGGTAGTTCTTCATTAATAGGTTTTAACTACATGATACAAAAGATTAAACATGAACTACTTGATAACTCAAAACAATTGACAAGTATCAAATTATTCAATACAGTGATCTACAAGAATATGTAAGCTTTTTCCATTATACCATCTACCACATGCAACATTTTCTGTTCCAATCAAACACCAATCAACTTATTTCAACATAAACTCTCCAAACAATTATAAGTGAAGCAAGAGAGTACTTTCTTTAAAACAACTAACATCTCTGAATAAGAGATGCATGCAAAACATGAGCTAAAAGCATAGCAATAGCTAGATAAGAATACTCAACAAGTATAAGTGAAGAATAGGAGTATTCATATGAAAAAGCGGAGCATGTCTCTCTCCCAATCAAGAATGCTAAGGTCCAATCAAGTTGACCATAAGAAAAATAAAATACTAAAAATAAAAGCGCACAGACGCTCCAAGTAAAGCACATATGATGTGAAAGAATTAAAATATAGTTTCACTAGAGATGACCTGATAAGTTGCTGATGAAGAAGGGATGCCCAAGGCATCCCCAAGCTTAGATGCTTGAGTCTTCTTGAAATATGCTGGGGTGATCCATGGGAGCATCCCCAAGCTTAAGCTCTTCACTCTTCTTGATCACATTATATCATCCTTCTCTCTTGAGCCTTGAAAACTTTCGCCACACCAAACTCACAGTAATTCTCATTAGAGGGTTAGTGCACAATCAAAAACTCTCATGTTCTATAAGGACACAAACATGATCATTACTTTTAACAATAACTACAGCCACTGATATTATGTGAAGCTCTTCACCCTAAAAAAGAATTCCACTCAACACTAGTAAAAGAGAGAATGCGAAAAATAAAAGACATAATCTGTCTAAACAGAACAGTCTGTAAAGACGAATTTTTTCGAGTCACTTACGTTGCTCCGATCGAAAAACGCAAAACTAACGAAAGATGCGTACATATCTGAGGATCACGCACAAAAATTTGCAGATTTAAATAATTTTTCTGTGATTTTACAGAAGTAAAACGGTGAACAGAAGAAATCTGTTCCTGCGCAGAAATCCAAATCTAGCATCATCTTCCTATTAGAGGCTCCACTTGGCACAACAATGCGATAAAGTAAAGATACAAAGGATTTGTTACAGAAGTAAACAACTCCTTGACTCAAAAACTGAAAACAAAAGATAATGGGTTGCCTCCCAAAAGCGCTTTCTTTAATGCCTTTTAGCTAGGCTTGAAGATTTTAATGATGCTCTCATAATAATAAGAGTTGAAAAACAAAGGAGAGCATCAAGAGTCAAATATCAAACACATTTAAGTCTAACCCTCTTCCTATGCAAAGGAATCTTGTAACAAAATAAATTATTGAAGCATAAAGCAACTAGCATAGAAAGATGAAACAAATAAAACTTCAAAACTTTCAACATAAAGAGAGGTATTTTAGTGACTTGAAAACTTTTACAACCATATTTTCCTCTCTCATAATAATTTTCAGTAGCATCATGAACAAACTCAACAATATAACTATCACATAAAGCATGCTTTTCATAATCTACAAACACATAATTTTTATTAAGCTAAAAAACGGTGGGGTTATCAAACCCACTTTTGACAATAATAGTATAATAAATATCATTAGGCAATAATAGAATGAAAAGGAACAATGTTTGTAGTTGGTTGTATTATCAGTGTAAAAGAATGGACCGGGGTCCACAGTTCACTAGTGGTGTCTCTCCATAAAAGATAACTAACATGTTGGGTGAACAAATTACAGCTGGGTAATTGACAAAATATTGAGCGCATGACAATGCATATATATGACATGATGATTACTATGATATTCATGTGGGCATTATGACAAAATACATAGACTGTTATCCAACAGCGTCTATGACTAATAATCCACCTCCAGGTTGTCATACCGAGTTCCCCGTTGGTATTAAGTTGCAAGCAACGGATAATCGCATTAAGTAATGTGCGTAATGTAAACAAATACATTAGACCTAACGGCGCACCCTTAAGCTAAGCATCGGCTATTTTATCCCTAGTGGCAACAGAACATCCACAATCTTAGAAGTTGTTGTCACTCTCCCAGATTACCGGAGGCATGAACCCACTATCTAGCATAAATACTAACTCTTGGAGTTACAAGCATCTATTTGGCCAAAGCATCTACTAGTAACGGAAAGCATGCAAGATCATAAATAACATATAAGATAGATTGATAATCAACTTGACATAGTATTCAATATTCATCGGATCCCAGCAAACACAACATGTAGCATTACAATAAGATGATCTTGATCATGATAGGCAGCTCACAAGATCTAAAAATGATAGCATAAAGTGGAGAGACAACCATCTAGCTACTGCTATGGACCCGTAGTCCAAAGATGAACTACTCACGCATCACCCCGGAGGCAGGCATGGTGATGTAGAGCCCTTCGGTGATGATTCCCCTCTCCGGCAGGGTGCCGGGAAGAGCTTCTGAACCCTCCCGAGCTAGGGTTGACGGCGGCGGCGTCTCTGGAACTTTTCGTGGATAATGGCTCAGGTGTCTAGGGTTTTCCCGTGAAGATGAATAAATAGGCGAAAGGGTGGCGGCTGTAGCGACCCGAGGGGCCCACACCACACCACGGCGCGGTTGGAGGTGGGGCCGCGCCGCCCTATGGTGTGGCGCCCTCCTCGGTCGCCTCCGTCTCTCCTTTGGACTCCGTGTACGTGTTGAAAAAATAGGAGGTCCTGTCCAGGTTTCGTCCAATTCCGAGAATATTTCCAGAACAGCTTTTCTGAAATACAAAAACAGCAGAAAACAGGAACTGGCACTGTGGCATCTTGTTAATAGGTTAGTCCCAGAAAATGCATAAAAATGCTATGAAGTGTATGTAAAACATGTAACAATTGGTATAATATCAATATGGAACATCCAAAATTATAGATACGTTTGAGACGTATCACCACGTCCTACCCGACCCGCACTATATATCCTGGCTGAACGAACCCTAGCCGCCTACACTAAACACATGGTCGCTCGCCGTCCTAGTTCTAGAATCTTGCGCCGCCGTCTTCCAAGTCTTCTCCATCCCGTCTTCCGACGTGCACCGGTTGAAGGGACAGTAGGCCTCCGCAACCCCGCCTCTTGTGATCCTGTACGGGAGAGGGGCGATCAGGTTTTTGGGGAGCGCACTCACGCGACTACTGGCTTCGAGTTCTTCCCCAACGACGACTTCTTCCCCGACATCGGCAGCCTCTTCATCAACGACATGGGTGACAACGGGAACGCCAACGCTTCCGCTTCTGCTGCCGCTGCTACCACACTGTATGATCTCCTGATCTTTCTGTTCGAGTTACTACTACAATTTTTGCTAGTAGTATATGCTGTAGATTTGTTCTGTTTATCTACGGTATTGGTAGATCTCATCTGTTTATCTGTTGTACTGGCAGATCGCATGATTAGTTTAATTCTTATTATTCTAGTCATGTTCTGTTTACTATTTTTACGAATTAAATCATATGCTAAATTGCTTATATATTCAACAGAGACAACTTGCTGATCTGCGATTGGTCTGTGTAAACATGGTAGAGACAACTTGCTGCTCATGTTGACTACTATTGAGACGCTTTGACAACTGAACCGGGCAAAATGCAAGTCGCTACTCATGTTGACTACTTAATTATGTTATTATCACGCCAAATTGCAAGTATAAAATATTTTTCATACATAATTATTCCTTTTATGGCAATATTTATAAGTAAAAATATATTAATTTATATCTTAAAAAACCAGACAGTGAACCGGTGAACCAGCGGTCTGACCGGTAAAAACCTGAACCGACAGCCTGACCGGTTCGATCACCGATCCGGTTTTTTAAACTATGCCGATCGGTCTCTCGCTGAAACCCATATCCAAAGGGTAGGGCCAGGGTAGCCCTCCAAAGCCCATATCCAAAGACCGTGTATTTGTTGAGAGGATATACAGTGTATGTACGTATCCCTTTTTTTGGGCCCACATCCTAGATGCGAAGCACGTACGTAGCAGCCGCCGGTTTCGAAGCATCATCTCCTATCCTTCCCGGAACCGGTGGATTGTTCGTTTGGTCATTTGGTGCCAAAGTTTGGCCTGTTTCCCCCGGAAACACTAGTTTTGACTCCTAACTAAACTGCTTCTAGCTAGATGGCCATAAATACTACAACATGTGGGTCCACATGTCCCAAAGGTGGTAGGGGTAGAAATAGCTGGCAAGGGTTGCATGGGTAAACCTAGCTGGGTAGGATAGTTGCATGTGGGTCCACATGCCCCAAAGGTGATAGATGTACAGCTGTATGGTTAGGAATGTTGTATATGGGTCAACATATACCAAAGATGGTACATGGTAGACCTAACACCTTACCCCTACCACTTTTCATACATGTGGACCCACATGTAACACCTCTAAACAACTAGGTCTGCCCCTACCACCTTTGGGGCACGTGGACCCAAATTCAACACTCCTGACCATCTAGGTACACATCTAAGTACTGCAGCATGTGAGTCCACATGTCTCAAAGGTGGTAGGTGTAGACATAGCTTGCAAGGGTCCACATGCAACCAAGGGTGGCATGGGTAAACCTAGCTGGCTAGGATAGATGAATGTGGGTCCAGATACCCCAAATGCGGGAGATGTACAACTAGATGGGTAGGAGTGTCTCATGTGGGTCCACATGCTCCAAAGATGATAGATGTACAACTGTATGGTTAGGAGTGTTGTATATGGGTCCACATATACCAAATGTGGTAAAGGGTAGACCTAACACATTACCCCTACCACATTTCATACATGTGGACCCGCATGTAACACCTCTAAACAACTAGGTCTTCCCTTACCACCTTTGGGGCATGTGGACCCAAATTCAACACTCCTGACCATCTAGGTACACATCTATGTACTACAGCATGTGGGTCCACATGTCTCAAATGTGGTAGGGGTAGACACATAGCTTGCAAGGGTCCACATGCAACCAAGAGTGGCATTGGTAACCCTAGCTGGCTAGGATAGATGAATGTGGGTCCACATGCCCCAAATGCGTCAGATGTACAACTAGATGGTTAGGAGTGTCGCATGTGGGTCCACATGCCCCAAAAGTGATAGATGCACAACCGTATGGTTAGAAGTGTTGTATACGGGTCCACATATACCAAAGGTGGTACATGGTAGACCTAACACCTTACCCCTACCACCTTTCATACATGTGGAACCACATGTAACACCTCTAAACAACTAGGACAACCCCTACCACCTTTGGGGCATGTGGACCCAAATTCAACACTCCTGACCATCTTGGTACACATCAAAGTACTGCAGCATGTGGGTCCACATGTCTCAAAGGTGGTAGGGGTAGACATAGCTTGCAAGGGTCCACATGCAACTAAGGGTACACACACGATTTTTTTCAAATATACAATCCCGCAATTAAGAGTATACCCACCAACTATCCTGGCCACCCAAATGCTTTGTGATCCGTGCACAATTTTATCAACGAATTTCCAAACATCAACGCATTTATCAATAATTAATGGATTTATGTAATTTCAGTTTTATATTCATATACTAATAAGAAATTTATGTGTATGCATTGAGAAAAAATTAAAACCACACATTATTTTTTTTGTCAACACATAAAATAGTAGGAATAATATTGTCCGTTGGATGCAAAATCAACGGTCGAGATAAGCGGTGGGTATCCTCCTAGTTGTGGGAAAGCTGAGTTGCGTTTTTTCCTATTTAATAGGACCTCAACCATCGAAAAAGCCAACTGTACCTCGGGCTACATGTAGGACTATAATTTAATTTTTTTTAAACAGTATGTAAAAGTTTCAAAAAATTCTAAAATTAAATCTGGATGTACCCAATACCATATACTACAATTATGCAAAGTTTCAATCCGAAAGTCTTTGTACTTTAGGCTAGATAAAGAAGACAAATTCTGACAAGATTTGAAGGTGTACTGTTCACACATGAGATCTACAATTTTGTCTTTGATATAGCGTAGAATACAACGTATTTAGGATTAAGATTTTGCACACTTGTAGTATATATTCATGGCTACACCTCGATTTTTTTCAGATTTTTTGAAACTTTAAATTTGTATTTTGAATTTTCAAATTAAAGGCTACATATAGCCCGGTCTACAAAACACCCCTCTCCCCAACCATCCTCTTCACCAACGCGCTGCCTCCTCCTCTCCCCCACCAAAGCCACCGCCCCTCCATCGTCTTCCACACCGCGCTGCCTCCACCCCTCCCCCACCAAATCCACCGCCCCTACACAAGCACCAGCCGCCTCCGCCCCCATGGCCGGAGGCTCCCGCCGCAAGTCCCTACCTCAAATCCGTAGCGCCGACCCACGGCGCGCGGTGCACGGCGGCTACTCTTCCACTTCAGCCACTGCAGGACCGCCCCTTGATCCGCACCCAGCAGCCCGGCGCACACACCTGCAGCCACTGGCGGAGTTTAGTAGGGGCCAACCCGGGCCATGGCCCGCCCAGAATTTTGCCAAACATGCCTATTCCAATGCATCAATAGCCCAACTGCTAAAGCCCAGTTCACTGATACCAGCAGGACAACCACTAAAGCCCAGTCCAGTAGTTCTGCATCCACGAGAGCGAGGACAAACGAGACAAGCACCATCATGATCGTCCATTAATTTGGCCATTCCCCTCTAGCCTCGTTCTTCTGTGCCAGGCATTCAGCCACTAGGATTGAACATTTAGGTTAAAGAAAAAGGGGATTCAATGAAAGGAGTTGGGCAGCAGCGCCACAACAGGCCGCAGCCACCGGTCGCCAGCATCTCACGTCGCATATCCACTTGTACGAGCACCAGCTAGAGGTCCAGCTGCCGGGCAGAATCGGTGGCGTTGCAGCGGCGAGCTCAGTCGAGCGTCTCCAATTCCCCTTTAATTTCTCAAAAAACTATCTCTTCAATTGTAGCAACACAACACGATAGCACATGTAGTTTTTTCCCCAAATTTCTAGCTAGCGATTGTATAGCTTGAAAAAAAAATCATGCAGCTCCGAATTACCCATGTAACAGCACCAACACTAGCTAAGAATTGGGTTTATTTTTTTTGCTCTTTTTTAAGTTGGCCCGCCCATATATTTGTTTGAAGCTCCGCCACTGCCTGCAGCACTGCACACACACCAGCCGTGAGTTCCTGGATCGTGCCGCCCGAAGTCTGAAACCTTTATGTCTGAAATTCAGTTAACGTCACCCGCTATGTTTATATAGCCTTTGATTCTATTCCAATGACAAACCGAGATGTAGCCCAGTGGCTATGCTCCCTGTGTCTCGCGTAGGAGACCCAGGTTCGAATCCCGGCAGCCACATACGGCTAGATATTTTCCAGACTAAGTTGGCTTGGCCCTTATGAGATTAAATCCTAGCCGTCTTTGTGTTTCTGCTCAAGATACCCCTTCGCCCTTGGGGGCCTATGGAAGCACAAGCCGTAAAATTTTCCCAGCCACATTTGCAACCAAAAATAAAATAAATTTGGCGGAATGTTTGTCCTTTTGCGAGGAGGGCGTAAGGTTCTCGGTCTATATAGTATAGTTTTATAACTTTCTTCTTAAATAGACCATGTCCACATTTTCGAATGCCGCACTAGGATCCATAGTCTCGGCTAGCCCACACGGTATGAACTTGCCTTCTACTGGCCAAAAGGTAAAATGTGTACCACAGTTAAATATGACGTCAAAATTTGGACCACCCACCCACTACATAGAGTGTAGGCCGTCCATTATCATATTTATAACTTCCAAGATTCATGTTTTACTTAGGTTCCATATACAAAACTTGGAGACAATAGATTGCGGGTTGAATTTAATAAGATCCAAGTTTGTTTCTGCAAATATGGTGATAAAATACTGTAGATGAAACTTAGAGATGGGTAAATTCCAGGTGTTCCCAAACCGAACAAAAGAAAAAGGACAACTGTCTATAGACATGTTACTTTAGATGGGAAGTATCTCCAACTCGGGAATAGAATTAAACCTAAATATAAGTTTATTTTTGTGCACGATAATAACAAACAATGGATCAAACTCATCCTTTAATGTTTTGGGATGAGATATATAGGGGCAAGTTTCAATAATACTCTAGACTATACCTCCTCGCATATTTCTGTTGCTAACCTCGTCGACGATCACCAATGAATTGTTACTCGAAGAATGAACATATTTCGCTTCTTTAGGGATATCCCAAAGTAATAAGGACCTTACGATTCCAATCAATGATTTTCAATAAATACATTTCAGATCAAACAAATGTTGCTACCAAATTCTCGTGGATATGCTTCCACTCTAGTGACATGGGTATACATCTCGGGTACCCTTCCATGAGGGTACCTGGTGCACGTGACGACTAAGGCCCAATAGCGAAGAGCCTATTCGAAGCCCAAGACCAGAGGCCCAAGAAGATGGAGTACCCTCCAAGATTAGTCATAGGCATAGTCGGTTAGAACTTTCGTTATATGTAAATTAGGTCAGTTACGTACTCCCGAGACCCAGCCTATTTAAGGAATGGGAGGGGTGCCGATCTAGCACCAAGCCATACTCAAACCACCAAAACTCTAGCGAGATTGACATCTCGCCGGAGCCTCCTTGTAACCGCATAATCTCACACGATCAATAACAGACAAGCAGGAAGTAGGGTCTTTACCTCCACCCGAGGGGCCTGAACCTGGGTAAATCTTTGCCTCTGCTTGTCAGCCGACGAAACTACCAGTACTACCACGTTCTCCCCCCATAATCTCAACCCTAGGTCCTTAACCATGGGATTTGATGAGTGTACCCCTCGTTAATTGGCGCCGTCTGCGGGAAAGAATAGTGCTGGACTCACGGTTTCTTCAGTTCCATCGGAAAACGGCGACTCGCCGACCGGATCTACAAACGGCAACTCGTCGACTGCATCGACAAACCAGAACTCGCCGGTTCAGGCGGCACACGGCAACTCGCCGACTCACTCGACAAACGGCAGCATGCCAGCTTCACCTGCAAAAAGCGCATCGGATCCTATGATGGATTTCGAGCCGCACTCGCCAGAATTCCAGGAGGCCTTCTCCGATCTCGAGTCAGGTTTGGGTTTAACCGTTGGTTCGTTCAATTTTTTCGTCAACAAGCTTGGTGTGCAGGACTTGACGGATCCACGCCAACTCGCGACTTCCGCACCCGAGGCTCCATCGGTTGCGGCTCCTTTGACTGTGGATCCCTCAACTGCGTCCATACCATTGTCGATCCTCCAAGCTTGCTCGTCTGCAACAACCATGTCCACACGAGAGATGCACGAGCTCATTGAAGAACTCCAGGGCGAGGAGGCCGAATCAGCATACCGCACAAATGATCCCGAGCTCGATCTCTCACTCGAGGATAGTTTCGACTGCGGGAGCTCCCTCAGCGACTTCGACGAACCCGAAACTCATATCGATAACCACGTCGACTCCGAGACCTGCACCAACAACAACAACCTCGACTCGAGATTCATAACAACTTCGCCGACGCCGAGATGAGCATAGACGATGAAGGCATCGACAGCGAGATCCGTCCAGACGGACCACTCGATGGGCATATCGACTCCGACATGAGCCTTGATGACGACGTCGACTCCATGATGGGACCCGAAGACACATACACACACCCTCGGGTAATACCCCAGCAAGTCTACGTTGCCTTCGCCGCAGAATCATCTGATGCTGCGGCCAGTCGCAGGCCTACAGAGTTCCCGTGCACGGTCACTATGCCGGACGGAGTCACAAATCTCACAATTACTGCTGAGATGGCAACAAAAGCAGATAAAGTTATCAAGGAGTGCACAATGATGCCAGCAGACGCAACACGGGAGGAGATGCTGACCTCCCAGTACTTCAACTGGCAGGAATCACTTCGACTGAAGCAGATAAGAGCGACACTCGAAGAACGCAAAAAGCAGGCTAGCTTATCGAGTGCACGCAGAAGACAGCTCTCCCTGAGCTCCACCGGGCGAGCAGACACAAGACCCAGATCAAGGCTGTCACACCTCTCGCCAGACGAGAGGGCAGCACTCACCCGCAACTTAGGCAACTCTTTCATGACATACGACGAGGAGTGCTAGTACCCAAAACAGCTGCGGGTGCTCTCTTTACCGCTGCAGCATACCAAGAGGCAATCAAGCCTCCAGCTGATGACCCCAATGCAAAACTACATCGCCAACAGATCAAATCACTCGCCTTAGCAGCGAAGGCCATACGCCAAATTCCAAAAACTCCAGGGGGAGTCGAGACCGTGCCCTGGTTGACACGCGTCGTGAAGAGCACAATCACAGTGGTCGCCGCCACCACTCGAAGAAAAGAAGCGGCTCGCGTAGGCGCAGGTCCAGGAGTAGATCACGCAGATCTTACAGTAGCGACTCATACTCTGATCGAGAGCCTGAGCCACATGGAGCTCTGTGCTTCACTCGACGTGTCCGCGAGACACGGATGCCCAAAGGGTTCAAGCTTACATCTGAACAGCCCAAGTACACGGGTCGACAGGAACCTTCGGGGTGGCTGGAAGACTACAGGCTGGCTGTCGCATGCCAGCGAGGCACAAACACCACAGCCATGCAATACATACGACTCATGCTCGAAGGCACAACCCGCGACTGGCTCAAGGCCCTACCTCCATCAACATACGACTCGTGGATCACTTCCGCACTGATTTCATCAAAAACTTCGAGCCTCTATGTGAGCGCCCAAAAAACGTTCGAGGAGCTGCGAGCCTGCGTTCAACGGTCAGACGAAACGTTGAGGTCATACATCAGACGATGGACTGAGATACGCAACTCAGTCGGAGTAATTTCAGAAGATATGGCCATGGACGCTTTCATAATGGGACTCGCCAGGCGGACTTCAAAGAAGCACTTGGTCGCAAAAAGCCAACCTCTGTGGCTAACCTCTTGATGATCGCGACTGAGTGGGCAGACAGAGAAGACATGGCGCGCACCACACGCGGGTTCTCACCCCGTGATAATCATGAAAGCGGCAGTCGAAGCCGCAGAGACTCGTACAGAGACGACCGAAGGCGCAAGCGTTCAAAACGTCACTACGACGACGACAGACCCGAATTCATGGCGGCTGGGTTCTCCACACCCCGCAACGACCAAGACAGAAGCGACCGGCGGTCAGAAGATCGACGGACAGTCGAGACGATCGCCGGGACAGTCGAGACCGCGGCCAACGCAGCGACAGCTACAAGAGGAAAGACTGGCGCAAGTCACGACCCGGAGCACAATCCGAGCGATCATTCGAAAAAAAGATGGATGCTGATTGCAGATTTCACCTGTACAAGGGGAAGACGGAAAACTGCGCTCCAATCACTCGATGAGAAACTGCAGGGAATTCGACCAAATGGCGACTGATTACATAAATCTCAGAAAGGCAGCAGCCACAACCCCACCTGCACCCGTGCCTCAGCCAAACAATGTGCCTGTTCTGATGGCACCACCTCCACCACCACAGCCTGCCGCAGGCGGAAATCTCGCGGGTGCCATAAAGCCCGTACCTCGGGTGGACGAACCACAGTACCCTCCGCCCCAAGGGTAGATGTACATGATACAGAAAGGTCGCCCTTCCAACAGGGAGCAAAAACTTCGCACTCGACAAGTAAACATGGCGGTCATGTCACCTCCCGCTGTAACTGAATTCTTGAAGGGTTCTGAAACCGCAATAAGCTTCAGCAGAGAGGACCACCCTCCATCGGTCGTTCGTCCAGGGCACTCTGCTCTGGTACTTGATACGTCTCCAACGTATCCATAATTTCTGCTGTTCCATGCTTATATATACCATTTGCTACATGTTTTATGTACACTTCATATCACTTTTATGCATTTTCTGGGACTAACCTATTAACAAGATGCCACAGTGCCAGTTCCCTGTTTTCTGCTGTTTTTGGTTTCAGAAAGTTACTTCTGGAAATATTCTCGGAATTGCACGAAACAAAAGGCCAAGTCCCTATTTTTGCAGCACGTACACGGAGTCCGAAGGAGAGACGAAGAAGAGCCACGAGGTGGCCAAACCACAGGCCGACGCGGCAGTGGCCCAGCCGCGCCACCTGGTGGTTTGGGCCCCTCGGGGGTCCGCCGACATCGCCCCTTCGCCTATTTATTCCCCGAGATGTGAAAACCCTAAAACACCGAGCCTTTCATCCAGAACATATTCGCTGCCGCCGCCGTCGTCAACCCTAACTCGGGGGGTTCTGAAGCTCTTCCCGGCACCCTGCCGAGAGGGGAATCATCACCGGATGGCTCTACATCGCCATGGCCCGCCTCCGGAGTGATGCGTGAGTAGTTCATCCTTGGACTATGCGTCCATAGCAGTAGCTAGATGGTTGTCTTCTCCACTTGTGCCATCATGTTTAGATCTTGTGAGCTGCCTATCATGATCAAGATCATCTTATTGTAATGCTACATGTTGTGTTTGCTGGGATCTGACTTATATTGATACCTATGTGGAGCTGAATATTATATTATCATGTCTATGTCATTTCTGATCTTGCATGCTCTCCGTTACTTGTTGAAGCCTTGGCCAAGTGAATACTTGTGACTCCAAGAGGGGGTATTTATGCATGATAGTTGGGTTCAACCTCTATTTAACCTGGGATAGTGACAGCAAGTTCTAAGGTTGTAGATGTGTTGTTGCCACTAGGGGTAAAACAGCAATGCTTTATTCAAAGATGAATGTATTGTTTACATTACGCACATTACTTAATGCAATTGTCTGTTGCTTGCAACTTAATACTGGAAGGGGTACGGATGTTAACCGGAAAGTGGACTATTTAGGCATAGATGCATGCTGGATAGCGGTCTATGTACTTTGTCGTAATGCCCAAATGAATCTCATAGTAGACACCACAACTCACACATGCATGTTATATGCACTTATCAATTGTCAATTGCCCAGCTGTAATTTGTTTACCCAGCATGTTAGTTATCTTATTGGAGAGACACCACTAGTGAACTGTGGACCCCGGTCCATTCTTTTACATCTGAAATACAATCTACTGCAATCATTGTTCTCTACTGTTTTATGCAAACAAACATCATTTTCCATTCGATACGTTTAACCCTTTGTTTTCAGCAAGCCGGTGAGATTGACAACCTCACTGTTAAGTTGGGGCAAAATAATTTGATTGTGTTGTGCAGGTTCCACGTTGGCACCGGAATCCCTGGTGTTGCGCCGCACTACACTCCTTCACCAACACCTTCGAAGCAACCTCGTTTTCCTACTGGTTCGATTAAACCTTGGTTTCATACTGAGGGAAAACTTGATGCTGCACTCATCATACCTTCCTCTTGGGGTTCCCAACTGACGTGTGACGTACAAGCATTGTTTCTGGCACTGTTGCCGGGGAGATATTCCCTCGTCAACTTAGAGCTAGCAGTACTCGATGCACAAATTGGAGGCTACGCCATGTCCAAGGTGTTCATGGATGGTGGCAGCGGCATAAACATCATCTTCGCAGATACACTCCGCAAAATGAACAGGTCAGTCGAAAACCTGCCAAGATCTTCAATACCTTTCACGGTATCGTCCCAGGCAAAGCAATAAGCCCAGAAGGCACCATACAACTCGACGTAACGTTCGGGGACAAGAACCACTTCAGGACAGAATCGATTGAGTTCGAAGTTGTCGACTGGAAGTCACAATACCATGCTATACTTGGACGCCCGACGTTCGCTCGATTCATGGCGTGCCACACTATGCATACCTCCAGTTAAAGATGCCTGGACCAAAAGGAGTATCACAGTCAAGGGAAACTTCCAAAAGTCTGATCTTGCGACCGAGAGTTTAGCAAAATCTCTGAGATGTTCGGCATGGAAGCAACACTCGCTGATCTAGCGGTCTCCAACGATCGAACACTTATGCCAGAACAAAAAGGTGGCAGTCGACAGAGCATTCAATGCCACCAATGACACAAGATCGCATCAGGTGCACCCGACTGACCCGACCAAGACAGTCAATGTCTCGTCGAGTCTGCCTATCGCATAGGAAAGCGCGCTCGTCGAATTCCTCCGTGAGAACTGGGATATATTTGCATGGTGTCCAGCCGACATGCCAGGTATTCCCAGGGAATTCGCCGAGCACTCTCTCCAATTATTTCCAGATGCTAAACCAGTCAAGCAAACAATGCGCCGCATATCCGGCCCAAAAAGAACCGCAGTCGAAGCCGAAGTCGACAGGCTACTCGCAGCAGGTTTCATCAGAGAATCAAGAAATCACAATGGGTGGCCAACCCCGTACTCGTAGAGAAGAAGCACACAGATATCCTTCGGATGTGCGTAGATTTTACAGCACTCAATAAATGTGTCCAAAGGATCACTTTCCACTACCTCGAATCGACCAGATCGTCGACTCCACCGCCGGGTGCGCTCGCTTGTCCTTCCTGGATGCTTACTCGGGTTACCACCAGATAAGGATGAAGGAAGAGGATGAAGAGAAAACGGCGTTCATAACCCCACTCGGGGTCTACTGCTACACAACAATGCCTTTCGGGCTCAAGAACGCAGGCGCAACCTACCAGCGCATGATGCAAGACTGCCTCAAGAAGCAAATTGGGCGAAACGTCCAGGTCTATGTAGATGACATCGTCATCACCACAAGAGGAAAACACACTACTCGATGACTTGCGAGAGACGTTCGCAAACCTCAAACGCTTCCACATCAAGCTCAACCCGAAGAAGTGCACGTTCGGCGTGCCAGCCGGGCAACTCCTCGGGTATCTAGTCTCGCTCGAGGAATCGAGGCAGACCCGGAGAAAATACAGGCCATCTTGACGATGCAAAGGCCTTCAAAGCTCCATGACGTGCAAAAGTTGCGGGTCGAGTAGCAGCACTCAGTCGATTCATCAGCAAGCTGGGAAAAAGCACTCCCGTTCTATCGACTGATGAAGAAAGCAGACAAATTCGAGTGGACGCAAGAAGCCGAAGCAGCCTTCACGGACCTCAAGCGAGTCCTCACAAGCCCTCCAATCCTCGTCGCACCAAGGGAACGCGAGCCACTGTACCTATATGTCTCCGCAACTAACAGGGTGGTGAGCACCGTACTGGTAGTCGAACGAAGGGAGGAGGGACACACCCAAAGCATACAACGTCCAGTCTATTACTTGAGTGAAGTGCTCTCCATATCAAAGCAGCGGTACCCGCACTATCAAAAGCTGGCCTACGCCGTGTTCATGTCCTCAAGGAAGCTGACGCATTACTTCTCCGAGCACCCGATCACTGTAATCAGCACCTCAGGGATCGGGGACATCCTCACAAACCCCAACGCAACTGGGCGAGTCGCAAAATGGCTCATCGAGCTAGCACCGCGAGATATCAAGTATGATTACCCGAAGGCCATCAAAGCACAAGTCTTACCTGACTTCCACACCGAGTGGATCGAAGCTCAGCTGCCAGGAGCGCCAGATGTGTCCAACTCATGGACTATGTACTTTGACGGCTCGAAGAAAAACGAAGGCGCAGGCGCGGGTGTCATCCTCATATCACCAAAAGGCGACAAGCTTCGCTATATCCTGCAGATGGGATTCGAGTTCCCATCCAATAACGAAGCGAGTACGAGGCCCTGATCCATGGCATGAGGATGGCCAAAGCCCTCGGGTGCACTCGACTGATGATCTACGGTGACTCGAATCTTGTGGTACAGCAAACAATGAAGGCCTGCGATGCAATCGCAGATAACATGATCGCCTACCGTGACCTGTACAACATCATGGAGGGCAGCTTCGAAGGCTGCGAGTTGCGGCACATAGGGCGTGAGAGCAATGAAGAAGCAGATAAGTTAGCCAACATTGGCGACCAAAGCACCAGTTCCACCTGGTGTCTTCTTCGAGCGCATCGAGCACAGATCCATCAAGAAAAAGCGAGCATCTCCTACATCAGCCGCACCAGCCAAGAGCAAAGCACCTAGCACAGAGGACCCGCCAGTCGAGGTACTCCTCATCGAGCCAACTTGGACTCAACCTTTCCTCGCATACATACTCCGCGGCGAGGTACCTGAAGACATAACAGAGTCAAGACGCGTCACTCGACGATCTAAAGCATACACTGTCATCAACGGTGAACTTACAAACGCAGCATATCAGGTATGTTCCAACGTTGCATAGCATTTGAAGATGGCCAAGCCATCCTTCGTGATATTCATGCAGGTACCTGCGGGCATCATGCCAGCAGTCGATCACTCGTAGCCAAAGCCTTTCGCGCAGGCTTCTACTGGCCCACAGCACTCAAAGACGCGGAGGACATAGTCAAAAGGTGCATCGGCTGTCAAAAATTCGCCACAAAGCCGCACGCACCCGCATCGGCGTTGAAGACAATACCATTGGCCTGGCCCTTCGCCCAGTGGGGGCTCGATATGGTTGGGCCACTCAAAAAATCCTCCCATGGAGGGCATACTCACCTTCTGGTGGCGGTCGACAAGTTCACCAAGTGGATTGAAGCAGTCCCTATCACAAGTTCGACTGCCACTACAGCAGTCAATTTCATAAAATCCATCATATACCGCTTTGGTGTGCCAAGTAGCATCATCACTGATAACGGTACAAACTTCACGGCTGAGGAATTCCGATCCTTCTGCAAAGAGCAGACATTACGCTCAATTATGCATCTGTGGCACACCCGCAATCCAATGGCCAAGTCGAAAAGGCCAATGGACTTGTGACGAGCGGAATCAAGAAACGCCTCCTGGTGCCACTCAAAAGGGCCGCGGGTGCTTGGGTCGAAGAACTCCCGTCTGTGCTATGGAGCCTACGCACAACACCCAACGCCTCAACGCAATTTACCCCATTCTTCATGGTCTACGGCGCAGAGGCAATCCTGCCATCAGACGTAAGGTTCAATGCACCAAGAGTCGAAGCATACAACGAAGAAGATGCAGATGAAGCACTCGAAGATGCAGTCGACTTGCTCGAAGAAGCACGCAACACGGCGCTAGCACGCACAGCTGTCTACCAGCAAGACCTCCGCAACTATCACAGCCGTCGACTGCGTACCAGATCCTTCGAGGTTGGCGACTTGGTA
This sequence comes from Poa pratensis, assembly GCA_947311845.1. NCBI lineage: Eukaryota > Viridiplantae > Streptophyta > Magnoliopsida > Poales > Poaceae > Poa > Poa pratensis. Next base: position 21,840,812 of record CAMZMU010000071.1, read on the forward strand.
CTTCGACTGAAGCAAAAGAAGGTGCATAAACTTGCTTCTCCATGGGAAGGACCCTTCATCATCACCGAGGTCATTGGTGGTGGAGCATACAGACTGAAGCACGCGAAGACAGGCGAACTCTCGCACAATCCTTGGAACGTTGCGCAGCTGCGCCGTTTCTATGCTTAGATTGCTCAGTCGCATAATGTAATAGGCACATATGTCGGATGGCTGCAGGTTTCAGACGCGCTCTTTTCCTTACCAGGGTACCTAAGGGGACTGGAAGGTTTTTAATGAGGCGGCCTGCAGCTTAACATTCAAAAATGGAATATAGTCAATGATTCCTCATATTTCTCCCTGTTTACTACTCGCATAAACTAGTCGCACAACCTTAGCCTCACCCGAGTACTCGGGGGCTGCGCTACTTCAAAACGTGAGCTCTCGCTCCTTCTTCAAACATAATACCCAGCCGCACTCGAATACTCGGGGCTGGGTCGTAAAAATCATACATAAACAAAAAAGTTGCTAGTTGAAGCTTCAAACATCGCAAAAATTCACAGCCTCACTCGAACACTCGGGGGCTGTAGAATTCATGTTCTATATAAAGTGTTTTTCATAAACCCCACTCGATACACTCGGGGGCTGCATACATACAAGTAAACAAATATACTAAGTACAAGTGGCAAAATTTACACTCGGGGGCTGTCCCCTATACAGAAAAACCCTAATCTTCCGGTTCGTCCTTTACTGGAAGAACAGGGCCCATAAGTTGAGCATGATAGCACTCAACCAACACCCTCGCATGATCGACTGTATCGTCAAGATGCGACTGCGACAAAGTCGATCCAGGAACGGGTGGACGTAGCTGCATATGACGCTGGCTTCGGATATATGCCATCGTTGCGTTGGCTCCATCCACAAGCTTCTGGGTGACAAAGTCTCGAATGGGACCGGCACTCCGGAAAAGCCCGAGCAACGCGTGGATTCCTTGAGGTTGCGGCCCTGTCGGAAAAAGAATTTGGTTGATGCGACTGAAGGCCGACCTGCATAATTCAGCAGCATAGTGCTCCGCCACACTCGATCCTGCAGAGTCGCGAGTATGCGTGCTCGGTGCTTATCCAAGCGAAAGTGCTGACGGCCAGTCGTGGGTTCGTCAGTCGCATTGTTCAACTGCTCATCTACACGAGCCTGCTCCGCCTGGAAATCTGGAACAAAACCTGCAACAACACGTTGGTGAACAAAAAGGACAGACTATGAATCTTGAGATAAGAGCAGTCATGCTTACACTCGAGTTGTCTGTTCACGATCTCCATCTCGCCAAGCACATACTCCTCCGCTGAGTGGGTAAAGCAGGCCTCGCTCATCCTATCCAGCTCACTCCGGGCACTCCCAACTCTTGCTCCAGTTTTGCGACTCGAGCCTTCATATAACGCATTACTGCGGCATCGTTTGCCACCTGAGCTCGAGATCGAGTAGGGCGCGATGCCGCGAAAGCCAGAAAGTGGCGGCTGCCCGTGGCTGTTCCAAACATCATAAAAATCTTCAATCAGACATGGGGATTCATCACACCTCAGTCGAGTAATAGCACATAGCCTTTCAGGCAAAAGCACGAAGGAATTAAATTCATAACAAAGGTAGCAAAAGCGCACGCATACTCGCGTGATCATAAGGTTTAATTACACAACATAAATATGGGTTCGACTACCCTATTTCTCAGACACTGACTCTGACCTAGCCCTACTCTCGCGAGTGGCAACCTCCGCCGCTCGGCGCTCCATAGTGGCTATGAACATGTTGGCCAGTCGAGCGGCTGGCTCACTAACGGATTTCAGAGACATAGGCTTCCCGCCAGGCCTTCGAGGAAAGTCAGACATGGCCGCTTCAAAGTCACCCTTTATTCCGTGACCCAAAATGAGCTTGAGGGTAGACTCCGAGCCGCGTACCGTGAGAGCGCGAGCAAAGCTCGCCATGGTTGAAGTCCCCGGTCCAAGCACGCCAGCAAAGCCATCAGCAGTCGACGGCACCTCGCCTAGTGGGAGCACCTCCTTGTACACAGCGCCGAGGGTGCTGGCAGACTTGGCAAGGGAGTCCTTCGCCTGGACAAAGGAAGCACCAAGGTCACCTATAACCTGTCATTATGTGTAGTGGCACACCAATCGCCTCTGTAACATGAACCAGAAAAAGTAAGATTACTACATACTACCCAACGGGTACACGGGAGGCATACAAAAAGATGGTTCCTTACCTCTCACGTTCTGTGCGAGGCCAGCCAGTCGCTCAGCATACTCCTTCTCGCGCGCAGCGGCAGAACGCTGGGCGGTATCCGCGGCTTTCTTCGACTCGGCAGCTTGAGTGGCAAGAGCTTCTTCTAGCTCCTTTACTCGGGTTTCAGCCGCTGCCTTGTCACCTGAGTTTGGAAAGCAAAGCGGTAAATCAGCATTCGACAAAACAAAGACAGTGCAAAAAGACCTTCGGGTACAGAATCAAATTTCACTTACGAGTGAGCTGCTCCAAGTTAACACGCAGCCTGTCCCTCTCCTGCTCCATCTGAACAAAAGCTTTCCCCGATTCTACCAGATTGAGGTAGTAAGGCTACAAGCAAATGCAATTAGCATAAATCAGCACATATATCAGACGCAACATATGCGGGTGGTCATAGGACACTTACGTGGTCCATCCAAGTCTCAGACTTGGAAGCAGAAGTCCCGACTTCAGCCGCCGGGGTATCTGCAACCTTGGTGGTCACAAGAGCAGCAGCTGCGACTGCTGGCTGCGCAACCTCCGGGGTCACAGGAGAAGCACCTGGGTGATCAGGAGTCGAAGCCTCGACGACAGGAGTCGCTACTCGATCGTGCTCAGCACTATAAAGCATAAAGGGAGAGAGACATGAGCCAAACTATCATACAGTAACTTTACATATGCAAAAGGCAGAAGGAACAAACCTCTGTTCTTCCTCTTCTCGCTGTCATAATCGTCAAAGCTTGGACCTCCAAACTGCACGGCGCCACTCGACTGGGGAGGAGGCATCGAGCTCACTGGGCACGCTGCCAATGGAGCGGTTTGGGCAGCGTGGGTGAGCCCGAGTCGCCATCGTCCCTCAGATCCTTCTCCTTCGCGGGTGAGCTCATAGACGAGGACACGTCTTGAACACGGAGGCGCTTGCGAGTCCGAGCCTTGGCCACATCGGGTGCAGGCGAAGCTTCAGCGAGTGCCTCGTCCACCTCTTCCTCTTCAGCATTTTCCGTAGGAGAAGTGGTAGCCGATGGAAGGGGCGACTCATCGGCTCCCTTTGCTGGCACATCTTGCACCTCCTGCACCTCTGTCTCTTCAGTCGGGCCGTTCTCTGGAAGGGGAGGCAGAGTAGACGCAGTCGAGTGGCCCTGCATGTCATAAACAGGAAACGAAAGTCAGACAAACCAGCAAAATGGCAACGCAAAGAGACAACAAAACTCGATAGATTCACTAACCTCTGGCAAAGGCTTTTCAGCCCCATAAGGAGTGACAGGGCAGTCGACGTTGCAGGGCTCGCTGGCTTTTGTGCTGGTGATGGACCGCACATGTGACACCAGCTCGCTCTTTGACAGCTCCTCCTTGTTCATTCGAGTGGAGTCGAGAGGACCTTCATACTGCCACATAGGGTGAGCTCGCGCGCGGAGCGGCCACACCCGCATCTTCACAAAGGTGGCAAGAAGATGCACACCAGTGACGCTGTTTAGCAGTCCTCCAATCGTCTCCAGCAGAGGCGCCGCTTCCGCCATTTCTTCAGTCGAAAGCTCATGGTCCCAGGCCTTCGTCCTAGCGGCTATACCAGCAGTCGAAAATGCTGGGACCCCTTCCTGGTCGACGAGCACATAAAACCACCTTTTCCTCCACCCTTGCGCCGAGTCGACTGGCTTCAGGGCAAAGTATCGGGTGTCGCTGCGCACTTGGATCTGAAGGCCTCCAACTGGATAGGTTCGGCCGCCTCGGTTGTTGGGCCGGACCATGAAGATAGACTTCCAAAGGGCCCAGCTGGGAGCAACTCCCAGGAAGCACTCGCACAATACCATAAAACAGGCAATGTGCATAATGCCGTTCGGGGTGAGATCATGGATCTGCACCCCGTAGGCAAACAGCAAGCCACGAACAAAGTCGTGGAGGGGAAAAGACAGACCCCTAGGCAAAAACTCCGCAAAACATACGCGCTCATTTGCGCGAGGCTCGGGGAGTACCTCTTTCGATGGCGCACGGACAGTAAGCTGGTCCGCCGCGGCAGCAGTCCGTCCTCGCGGAACTTCTCGAGATGTGCCGCCTTGATCGTGGACTTCATCCAGTCGCCGTCGCTCTTCTTGAGGTCGACGGCGGACGCAGATGCGCTTGCCGCAGTCTTCTTCCCCTTCAAAGCGGCCGCGTCGGTCGCGGGCGCGTCGGCGGCAGCTTTCCTCTTGGGCGCCATGGTTGTGGTGGCTAGGAGAATAGCAGAGCTCGGACGCAATAACAATGGAGGTGGAGCAAGAGGAAGACGATGGAACAGGGGCGGCGCGCAGAGCAAATGGCAAGTAAAAATAATGCCAGCGCCGTCCCTCCTATTTACCACAGATCAAAATCGATCACAGCCGTTAAAATCGCAATCGTGCGCTCCGCACGCAATCCCACCGTACACGTGGCAGGCGCAGAGGGCAACCGTCGCAGGCCACTCCGCCCACTACGCACGCAAAAATAGGAGCCATCATCACGCCTCCGTAAAAAGTGGGCCAGAGTGGTCAAATCAAAGTCCAAACGGCACCGTCGTTCGGTCAGCGCTGCACAAATGGGCCCACCTATGTGTCACGTCCCATCCATCACAGCATAACGCACGCCACCGCGTGTCAGGAAGCGCAGTCGCCAGAAACGTCATCCCTGACGTCATTACAAGCATCTGTTCAGAAATACAATCGAATCTGCCCAACGCATATTGGTCATTCGACTGCTTTGTTTGGTTCGGGTGTGAAAGCAATGTAAAGCAAAATTGGTCACTCGACCGTTCCTTCGACTGAGGCATATTACTCCCATCGGGAGCATATTCAAAATTTCAAGATAAAATGATTTTGAGATTATCCTCCATTACAAGCAATACAGCATAATCTCGGGGGCTACTCCCATCGGGAGCACTGTCGTGCACCCGATAGAATTACGGCAAAAAAATTCTTCGATTAACATATGCAAGGTGAGAGGATCTGAGATTATCCTCCATTGCGAGCAATAAAGCACAATCTCGGGGGCTACTCCCATCGGGAGCGCTGTCGCGCACCCGATAGAATAACAACAAAGTGTCAGTCGACAAA